>JAJHJA010000150.1:0-39451 GCA_021202915.1 Heliconius himera | reverse complement strand
TTATTACTTTGCCCCACTTTCTAAATAGGTCCTACGTTAGTTTCTCTACATGTAACAAAGAACTGAACAAAACTTTTTATTTTTCAGGTTTAAAACAACTTTCCTTACTTATTTATAACTTAAATATACTGGTATAGTATTGTTAACTTGCTATATTTACCGATGATAATATCTATGTGTTGTGTGTTTACTTATATGTAATAAGACATGATTATAAATTAGTCTATAAAAAGCGGTACTTTTACCTTTGAGGTGATTTGCTACATTGGGCTGGAGCAGTGAAGGCTAGTGTTAGTTAATTATAAAGTGGCCTCTGAAGCCTACCCATGTGGTCACAAGTCCACACTGTTCCAAACTCAACAGTATTAGTAGACATATTTTATAACTGTTAAAAGTTAATTCAATAAAATACATTATATGAATTATTATTATTAGTAGTTTTCTTTACATCATTTAATACGGAAGACTACAGTATTCAGTACGATCGAAACATTGTATATAAATTGTTACCTACCGCCACCGTCATGTACCCGCTGCACCTGCACCTGCTGCACAATTTTTCCACGCAATTTTTTTGTCTTGAAATTTGTATCTTCCTAGGATTTATTTTCCTTAAAAATGTTAAACTTTCAAATAACATTGAGTTATGTAAGAAAAAGATATATTTTATTCAGAGGCTAATTGAGCAAATTGATATGGTACCTGAACCGTATACAGCTGCCATGAAAGTAGCTATAATTTCTTGGTATTTTTAAAGTGCGTAAAAGCGTTATTAAAAAAAACACAGGTAAGTAATACAACAAGTTTAACCGTGTGTTTATCGTAATAAAGTAAAATGTTTTTACTATATCATTATTTTCATATTCTAATATAATAATAATCCCCGGAGTGGGAATCGATCACGTTACAGTCAAACGCTTGTGCCCCCGCGCCAATAGGAGTGGTAGGTATTGTAAAGTACGGTCAACGAGACGTGGCTGCCTAAAGCTAGGTTTACCGATCCTTTGCGGATTGATCGGAAAATCAAATCTGCACAACCATTTACAGCTAACTTCGGGACGGCAGCGACTCGTTGACCGTACTGCAACTAATTATAATTATAAGGACGCTAAAACTAAAAAAAAAAACATTACTTCATTGCAAATTATTTATTTGCAAAAAATCAATTTAACTAAGTATAAATAACAGTTATAATTATTATAATATAATCGCTCACACGCTGCCTTTTCGTGTCATTTTGAACACATATTTATTTTTTCGTCTGAACAAAACACTTTGGATTTTATTAAGTCTCATAAACATAATACAATATATTACATATAAATTATATATCATAATATTATATACTCATATCAATTGCAGGTATTGCAATAAAAGTTAATAAAGCTAAGCTAGCATAAGCTAAACCTTATTAAAATACCAAGGTACAGTCGATAGCGATATTTAATACACCTATATGGATATATTATATACTTATATGACTTTAGCATCACTTTAAGTTTAAATAATTATTAAAAAACATTAAATATTGAGCAGTATAAGTGACTACTTGTGAACTTAAAAGTTAGGATCAAAACTCGACATTGGACGATTTCCTTGTTAGTGCTAAGTTTATTTCTAATATATTTTACGACTGACTAGTTAGCAAAATTTCTTTATAATATTCATAGTTGTAATTATAACATACACTCATATACTAACTGTGGATTACGACGACCTACAATCGAAGAAAACATAATTAGTATATCATTTAATATATTTTTTGTCACATCCAGAATCCCGCAAATTAAAACATTTTATCTATTTTACGGTAATATAATTTTAATTTACTATTATGAACAAAAATATATTTTAAAATAGTCAATTATTGAAGTTAATGTTAATGATAAAAAAAGAAATGTTTAGGTAATTTTTGAGGAAACAAAAGGCTTATCCATTATTGGATATAAAATTTGGTAATTTCAACGAAGCGTGGTTGACCTTTATTAGTTAGTTATTTAAAAACCAGTTAATATTTGTTATTAAATGAAATAATATCAAATAATTTATGTAAATTCGGTACAGTTCCAACGATAATGGCATGTCGTGTAAAGTACAATATAAAATACATCGAGTGTGCTATTATAATTATTATTTTCTTTGTTTCATCAACAATAATTTTAAATATAAATTTTAAAAATACCTACCTATTGTCTTTATTTTCGAAATAAATGTAATGATAACTTTGCTACGTTTTAAAATTTCTTTTGGCGAATTCCATGAACAAAAACGGAAATGGTCGATATTTTTTTAATGATGATAATTAGTTTTTTAATACCTTTATAGTTTTAATTTTTGAAAACATTTTTTTGAGTTTTTTTTAAATATTTCAAAATAGAAGAAATCCAGGTGATCTAACTACAGAACAAATTATATTAAAATGAAACTTAACTTTTATGTTTTTATAAAGATTTATAAAAATATAAAAAATGCTCTTCGTACAAGCAATATCTTTTCATGAAAAACTAATAGAGCAAGAAAAATAATCTGGCTAAATCCCCGGTTTTGGAATATGGTTAAAGAAAAAAAAGTTATTAAATATTATTTTGTACTCTCTTTACATAAATCAACAAGCATATATGTGTACACTACAATAATAATAATTTTTAACAAAAAAAAAACAGACTTCTTCAATTTCGGATTCTATAATCAGAACCTAACCAAACCCGTGTATCCATTCCAATAAAAAAAAAATATCAAAATCGGTTCACAGTCAAATGTTTTGAGGTAACAAACAAAATAATAGTCGAATTGATTGATTGAGATTGTCTTAATAAACTATATGTATATTAATTATTTAATAAACATATAGCATACATTGTTTCTATAGTTTTGTTCATAAGTCATAAAATCATAATAAGTAACAATTAACCATTATTAAATAAATGTAAGAACCAAAAATATAAAAAATACTGGACAAGCGAAACTTATGAAATATTTTTAAAAAATACGAAAATTAGAGATCTCGAGCTTTTTTTGAAATTCAAGCTTAGCTTAGCCAGAACTTTTTACTGAAAATCAAGACCATAGATCTCAATAGGTAGTTTGAATATCAAACCGATATATCAATGCGTTCCTAGGATAAAGGCTCTTGACAGACAGACAGACAACAAAGTAATCTTATACATATATATCTAAAAACGTAGTTGTAATCTGGAAGTTAGAATAACACGATTTATAGGATGCTTATGAATGCAGTAGATTCTCATTTCATTTTTCAAATTTGTATTTAGCACTGATACATATTAAGTACATGGATAAAATCTCACAATTCTTATATCTCTGATGTTATTAATAATAAATTAACAAAATTACTACAGAACATAATTATATTGAAATCAGAAATAAATTTTGTTTATTTGAACATTTTTAAAATCATTCCACAATTTTGACAGAAAAGTATAATATAAGCATGTTATAAGCATGTTACAAATTTACTTATTTAGAAAACGTACAAAAATTTTAACATAGCAGGACTCAACCCGCGCCTCCTGGAAACCGACCAGGTTTCCACACTTTCGTAAATGTGAAATAACATTTTAAAAATGTTACAATTTATTTAAGTTCTTCGATGTTTGTCAGAATTACAGATTATTTTAATATGTTTTATAAAATATATTTTTTAATTTGGTTGTGTTATGTGTGTAGTTAAGTGTACTGTATATTCTCCTTAGTATATTGAGGATTATCTATATATTAAAGATATAAATATATAGAAAGATATCTATATATTAAAGAGATAAATTGAGATTCTGTGTAATTTTAAAAAAAATCACCTACATAACTTAGTATGCATAAAATTGACAATTTAAAAAATTACATAAGTACTTTGTAATTTTTCAAATTGTTAAAATAGAATAATAGACAAAGCAAGGGAAAGTTAAAAGATTATTTTTAATTTAGGTTAGTTCTTGTATGTAGACTATCGATCCCCACTCAAGGGAATTAATTATTATTTCTTGATATTGGCACCAAGGCAAAAAGCCCAGCGTCGATTTCCGCCACTGAACTCAAAATGCGTCGAAAGAATTGGCGGAGTGTCTTAATACACGGGGTATCCTCTGCCTACCCTGCAGGACGCACGTGAACCTAATATAAAAAGTTACCCCATAGAAAATATTTCTAATAGTCATTTAATATTCAAATGAAAATTGAATTTTAAATATAAAAAAATATATAATGAGTACATTTATGGATGAAGGTGAATTTATGAAATTTTATAATTTTAAGCATAAGCTAGTGACCTCAGCACGGCTTCACCCGTTTTTTTTTTCAAAATTAATCAATTGTTTTTAGGAAAAATTAGTATATTATTTCAGCATGCTTGAAATGCTCATCACACTCAACAACTTTTGCTATAGAAGCATTTCATATTTCTTATAATTTAGCTGGACCGTTTTAGTTTTCATTAGATGTTCCAGATCTTGATGTTTATGTCATTAGGAAATGATTATCACACTCAACAACTTTTAGTGTTTATCTCATTCTTATAATTTAGCTGGACTGTGATAGTTGATTACCAGATATTTCAGATTTTTAACTTTCATATGTCAATGGAAAATTATCATCACCATCAACAACTTTTGTAAATATATATTAAAGATATATAATAAATTCCTTATTTATGCTATGAATTATTTCTTAGTTTTTCTGGATTACTACAGTTGGTTATGATTCTGTATCAGGGTTGGAAGTGGGAATACAACAATAGTAATTATTGTTGTAAATTAATGTTTTAAAGTCCTTCTGAAATGTTAATAAGTAAATATTTTTTTAAAATTTTAACTTAATTTTCCTTTAATTTAAATTATCAGACATTACTTCCTTCATCCATGTGTATCTTCAATTATTAGTAAGCAATATATTTACATATATGTAATTATAATATAAGTTTTGTTGTGTTTAATTAAATCTTATCAATAATTGTCTCAATTTTAAACGCAGTGTATAAGATTCCATTTCATTTGTAACTTTTATTTTACCATGATATCCATGGAGGTTGATTAATTTTACTAATTGGCACATGTGTCATATTTATTGGCATATTTATAACGGCATAATCCTGCTGTAACCTTCTTAATGTTCTTATAATTGTTGCACCACTACGACCCAGCAAAAACCCAGCTGGAATATTAACATCTAGCTCCATCCTGAAATTGTGTAAAATAGAATTGACATACAAAAATATTAAAGATTGACATTAAATTAATTGGAATAAAAAATATATTTAGCATCATCCTGTATCCCACATATAGTAAAATAGACAGAGAGAGCCTACTATTAAGACACTGCTCCCTCATACACCTGTACATTGAGTGTTGGGTGGCAAAACTAAACTATGTGCTTTTGCTTTTTACCAGAGGGAGGAAATTAATATACATTATTCCACCAAATGGAAATAAAACCCAACATTGTATTTACAGTCAATTGCTGTTGTTAATCCACAATGCCCTCATTTATCTAAATTGTAAAATTCTCACCTGTCATCAACCATCTCAATAAGATGATCCAATGCATCATCCCATTTATCCATAGACTCAGTTATAATAACAGCTTGAGCACCTACTTGTTGTGCTTTAAGAGTTTTGAATACAAAAGAACATTCCCTAAAAGTTATGAAATTGTATACACATTAATAAAATTAAAAGGAGCTTTTAACTATATATCATATTATATAAATTAATCAGCTTCATACTGTATCCCACACACAGCAAGGTAGGCAGAGGGAACCTAGTGTTAAGTAAGACACTGCTCCACAACTGGCCTTTATCTATATAAAGGCCAGTTGCGGCGCAGTGTCTTAGTTACTATTAACTATATTAATTTCACATCATTTATTTAATTTTGCTAATACAGGCCTATGCAAGTGCAAGTCATCTATTAGTGGGAAACAGAGTAGAACTACCATTGTATCATGCTGGTATGAACAGATTAATAGTTATATGAAACTTCACACAAATATATCTAATAATCGCCAAGCAAATGTCATTTTGTTGTATGTTACTTCAGTTAAAATATGATCTTACCCTCTCTCAGACAAAGCAATATTGCCAAATACATCATCTGCGTTTAGTATATCTGAACAACTATGCAATGGAAGTGTTGGGACTAAACGAATCTTCTCAAAGTGAATACTACCATTCTGAAAATAAAATATGTTTTATTATATCTTGAAAAATCGGTGTATCTTTCAATCTGATTAAGGATGGATACATAATTGATTGCAGCCAATGTTTACGTGAAAATAAAACCAACATGATAAATATTTATTTGAACATAATTAATAACAGCTGCAGATAACCCCTGAATTATGATCGAAATATATATATTAGTTATCGAGTTTTGTAAAGAAATATATGAAAAACGTACTTACGAAAGGAGTACCGAAGTCCTTTGCTGGTCTGATCCGATAAGAATAACGTAGTTCTGGTGGATCTAAAATTTCAAAAAACACATCGCCAGCGATTATATCCGCCGTAGAAGATCCATCATAAAAATGTAAATCATTTGCTGTAATAATATTTTGTTTTATAAAGACTGTATCACGCTTAATGTATAATAGTATCATATAAATTATACATAATAATATAATTAATTACCTCCGGGTGAAACTGTTTTGGTTAGGAGAAAAAATAAAAGACATGTATTTAAAAGTAAATAATTCACAAGATAACCAAGTGTTTGAAACATAGTTTTAAATAAAAAATTAAGGTTCTAAACCTCTAAGCAAATTGTCATTAAAATAAACTTTAAATTGAAGTTGTAAAACTTGAAAAAGGATATATAGTTATTTTACTAAGTCCACAGAACCACAGAACACATATACCCAAAGCCTGGCCAAACACGTACAATAATATTGTCAATAAAGTACGTACTGTCAATAATTGCTGCTTGTATGCCGAAAAATCGGCCGATTTTCAATATTATTGTAGATTTTTAGAAATTTTGTTTTTGCCACGACAATATCGGAGGGAGGTAGAGCTATTGTCAATAATATTGTCGTGTGCGGGCACACTGTTGAATCGTGCAACTCAACGCCGCGCTGTGCCTCGACACTAGAGCGAAGAAATGAAAATATACATTTAAATAAATATTTCATCCCTCGAGTAGGGATCGAACCCACAACCAGTCGCGTTTACAGTAACACTTTGTGCCCCTGCGCCACGACTGGCTTCAAAATGAATATTTTTAATTTTCTAAATTTGTTGCTAAACTATACAGTGCGTCAATTTATAAAGAAATTTATTAAGTATCTTAATATAATGTTAATTCAAACTTCGGCGTTACTTTCTACTTATTAAAAGTGAAGGACAATGAGAATCCCTAATAATATTATTATGTATACAAAGAATATATTATTAATATCAGAAATAATGTTTTTAACATGAAGACTAGAAATAAGTAACCTGACCAGATGTCCCGTTTTGTACCATTTTTTGCGTACGTGTCCCGGTGTCCAAAAACATGCCACCGGAAGATAAATGTGTCCCGTTTTTTCGGAATGGCATGTAAATTTGGTCGGCCGAAACAGTTTTCAAAAAACGGAAGTATTAAATTATTTGTTAAAGTGTCCTAAAAGATCAATACTATCATCAGACGTTGATAATAATTAAAATTATCCTAAAAAAAACGAAAGCCATCCCAAAAATACATCTCTAAAAAACCGAAAGCCAATAAAAAAAACGAAAGCACACCTTTAAATAACGAAAGTCCACGAAAATGTCCTGTTTTGAGCTGACCGAAAAATGGTCACATTATATATGTCATCTTATTTATTGAAGTGGCATCTATGAACAACCTCTATTTATTTTATAAATGGAATTTTTACAAAATGTGTTAAATCGGACAATGACGATTAGTGTAGAATAATGATGAGCAACTGGAGAAAAATGATGCTGTGGTACCAACAATGATTTTTTACAACAGAATTGAAATTAAATACTTACTTATTTAGCTTCACGCTGTAATACTAGTGGGAAAATCAGAGAGAACGGAACCCCAAACGCTACGGTCTCTATATACCTCTTTCACCTCGTCCACTATCATCAACTTTTCATACATGCCATCTGGGGCGTCCTCATGCTTTTTACGAGATTTTTCTCCTTCATTATCTTTGATGCTGTATTTTCGAAGGTCTATCTTTATTACCGCTCACTTTTTCTTCATTAATCTTTTTTGCTGTTCCTTCATCATCAATCCATTTGCACGTTCTATTATATTCTCACTGTGAAAAGTATGATTGACTTATTCCTAGCGGATCAGTATATTTAAGGTTAAGTTGTGGACACACGAGTGCTTAGGATGCTACCTTGGGAACAGACCAATATGTAATCGTTGCTATAATAAGGAGTCTGTTTCATTTTGAGGTACGAGACGTCCACACTTGGAGTCGAATTATCGCATAAGAAGCTGGAAGTTTTAAGATCCATCGATCAAAGAGGAATAAGCACTTCCAAAATATTAGACATCTTTGAAACAGAAAACGGAAATTATATAAGAAAAGCAGCGACAGAGATATGTGGTAAATGATAACGAGGTTTTAGTAAATAGCACGATAAATGTGATGACAAAGTGAAAGACACTGTAGAGAAAAAAAGTTCGTTAGGATCATAAGGCCTCAGATAAATCTTTTTAAAAAAGAAAAACGATATGCTACAAAGGCACCAAACGAAAGTACTGATAAAAATAAAGCGTGAAAGTTCTGAGAAAGAAGAAATAAAATGTTAACGAGCAATTTTAGTAATTCCTAAGGTTGCTTATTAATTTGTCACACATTTTACAGCAGTGAGTAGGTCGCAGGAGGTCCTAAGCCAAGATTTTTTTTTAGATGTTTGACAAAAGTATAAGATATTTTGGGAGACTACCTCGGTACAATACTTTAATCGCTTCCCTTGTTGTAAAGCCTGTGACACAAAGTGACATGCGAGGGAAAATTTCCTTCCCAAGGAAAGAAGGACCAGAGCCTATTCTTGCATTTGAAAGAAATGAAGAAAAGACGCACAAGGTTATTGCTGCCGATAACAGAATTAGCGGTGCGACGAACGACGCTGATAAACGGCAGCGAAACGTAGGTGTTGCAAAAGAAGAATGAAAGAAACGTAAGATATGTAACATTAAATCCCTCGTAACTAGTTATGTAAAATATCCTAAATTGTATGGGTTGCCAAAAATACACAATAAGACTAAACTGACTGTATCTTCAATAGTTAGCCAAATCGGTACGCCGAGGTATAGACTCAACATGCCATGGACTCTTACCATTTTGTTTGTGGGCTGAAAAATCTTAAGTTAGCTTACAAAGAAACCATACTCACATACTTCAATAGTTAATCTTACCCACGTTTATCTACCATTGGCAAATCTTTATTTCAAAAAGCCCACCAATTCTGCGACACTGTACACCTAGGGGACGAGCTTTGATGGGTGAAGAATGCCTTTCATCTGAGCAAGATGCCTACTCCCCTCCAGCGTTATCAGAAGACCCTCAGTTGAAAGACAACCAGGACTTCTATCATATGTAAAACAACTTCTGAAACAGACAGAATTGCAACATTTTAAGAGAAAAGCTTCCATTAAAACTATATTTAAGTCTAATAAGAAAGTAAATCCAATTCTTAAGAGCAGTGAAAGGTAATTTACCTCTGCAATGTGTACACCTATAAAAACTAGATAGTAACTGAGATTTAAAATACATTGTTCAAAAAAGGAGAAGCATCGTTATTGGAGGAATCTTCGATTTCAAGAATGGACATGCATCGAAGTCAGCTGCGTCTGAGTAAAGAGCGGATAAACCTAACCATAATATCGGGTCTAATAAATCCCAAACCCTCGCTCGGGAGAAAAGATATATACAGGAGGAAGGTCACGAAAAACATAAGAAACGAAAGGGGGATTGACGGTAACAGTTGATAAAGTAAAACATACAGAGAGTAGGGCTTTTGGCGCTCCGTTCTCTATGACTACCCCGCTAGGGATAAAGTGAAA
Organism: Heliconius himera; assembly: GCA_021202915.1. Lineage (NCBI taxonomy): Eukaryota > Metazoa > Arthropoda > Insecta > Lepidoptera > Nymphalidae > Heliconius > Heliconius himera. The sequence continues at coordinate 29,428 of JAJHJA010000150.1, read as the reverse complement.
TGTAAAGAATAATGCCAAAAATAAATAAAAACAATTAAAGAATATTAATAGAAATCGTTAAATTTTAGATATATTTTATTAACTCTAAATATAAAATTTAAGTTGAAGTAGCTTATTTTTGTACTGTTCTATATGCTAAACACAGTAATATTATTTATAACGTTTCCATTACACTAAAACTAAATGCCATGGAAGTGAATTTCAAGAAGAATCAAGAAGTTGCAAGAAGATTCAGAAGAATAAAATCCGAGAAAAATTTACGAACAAAATTTTGGTATAACGTAAATTTTTAGTATAGCTGGTTTAAACATTAAAAATTCTTCACATGACCCATCAGTGAGTACTAGTACTATTAGAAATATGTCTAAGATTTAGGACTACAGCCTGGAATCAGACCCATTCGTCTACTCTAAAGCTAATAATCATTGTCTTCAACTACTTTTCTTCCAGCGTCATTGCCATCTTTTAGGATCTTACTAGCAATGACGTGGCAACCAATGATGTTTTTACATAAAACACGTTGGAATTTTATGAAAAACTCATTCAAAGTACATGAAATTTACTGGTTCAAAATGTCAATATTAGTATATATTAACGATTGCCGAAACATTTTTAATCTATAAGTAGTAAATAAAGATATCAATGACGATTCACGTGCTAAAATTAGGAGAATCCAATTTAAGACTTATTTATAAATTGTTAAAGCATCCGTGGCGGCAGTTGCACCGTCGGAAATTAAAGCTCTGCATGCTAACATTATTATAAGCCAAAATAAACACTACGTTAGATAACGTATTTTCGTGGCAATATTTAAAACAAAAGCTCGTTCGATCAATGACCCTATTTTTATAAACTTTTTTTGCGATCGATTTTTGTGTAGCTACACCTAAATTATAAGCACGTTTTATTATTAAAACCTTTAAGTGTGTATTTGTTTCATTAAAAATAGCAAATAAAATTAATATAGTTTAATTACGAATATTTTTGAAAAGAAATTAGCTAAGAACATACCAAATCTTCACGTAAAATATTCATTTTTTTGAAGGTTTTTTCTTAAAATGTATTTTTGTATATACTAAATCATCAAACTTGTCTAGACGACTTGTTTATTATTTAGTTAAGTATTTAATATGATATTCATCTTATTAAAATTATTTACTATTAATGAGTAATCACAAGGAAATTGAAATTTGTGCGTTTTGGAGAACTACCATACTATGGTGTATGTTGTAAATAACAGTTCACAAACCTTCCAGAATGGGCTGGTGCACACAGGGTATAGTATAAAAAAAAATTGTTTTTTTTATTATTGGTGACTAAGGTACTTAATTATTGAAAATTTCCACCATAAGCACAATATAATATAGTACTTAAATATAACTTTAGAACTGTTATGAATTATTGTGTCAGTGATTTCATATTTGGCATTTTTTTTTTAAGTTAACCTGTTACAAATGTGGCTCTATTTTGATGAATTTTGACTGACACTTTTTCTTATATACAGATGTTACTCCTAATATCTAGTTCCCGAGGTTTTCAATTAAAGCTTTGTGATAATCTTGACGTCTGAGCATTTTCGATTTCTTTTATGTCAAATCAATTCAAGATATTAATATATTTTTTATTTAGTGGAATTAATATTAACTACTTTTAAAAAAATCAAGTACCACATTATTTCGAAAACAATTATTTACCTTACCGTATTTGAATATTTCAACAAATTTGTTCAATTTGAATTCCTTAACTCTGTGGACACTAACGCCACTACGTGTTCTTTCTAGATTTGTCCACATGTCCTACAGTCTGAAATAACTTTAGGGGCTTTACGGTTAAAATTGTACTTAGTATTGCAATTTACAAAAAGTTTCCATAATTATTGGCTGCTTAAGACGATAATTATTTGAGCCAAAATTATTTTAAGCTTAGCAGAATATTTACTATCGTGCTTGTCGTCATTTCCTTGTTTTCCAACATGGTAAATGCCATTCTTCTAAGAACCCTTAAATAAAAATGGTCATTCATAAACCTTATCGTTCATTAAATTACATTGTGATAAAAAATGCAGATAACTTCAGTAGAGATGACATATATTATTGCACTTAACGTAATTTAAGCTGTATATTTCTAATGAAATGAAAGTATTATGAAATACTTCTACCTGTATTAGAAATATAAAGATGACAGGGCCAAAATAAAAAATGTTTAATATTTGCTCGTTAGTTTCCTACCTTCCAGAAGATATCAGAAAACAATCAGCAATATAAATTATAAGTGTATTAAATGCTTATTTATATGTAGTAAGTAGTATATTTCATGATTGTTCACACTATGTTGTATAAAAATTAAATTGAATTAAATTAGCTTCACGCTGTATTCTGCACACAGCAGGCAGGGATAGGCAAAGAAAACCTAGTATTAAGACACTCCGTTCCCCAATTTCCACCGATTTTTTTGAGGCATTGCCTATTGAGCGGCGGAACTCAATGACGGGCTTTTGCCTTGGTGCCAGAGCGATCAATGATATGCGTATCTTTTTTTAAAATTATTAGACAAGATTTTTTTGGTAAACATTTGAGAAAAAGTCAGTGGAAGTTTCGGCTTGTGGCTAAGTTTACCGTTATATATATAACAATATTCTGGACTATATATCAATCTTTGTTACTAAGTATAATAGGAAATAATTTCTCCTCAATCACCTCTTTCTATTTATATTCCTGTCTTCTGTGTAAAGCTTTCATAATTTTTAAATTTAAATAATTTATACGTTGTAATAGTTGCTGGGATAAAAAGTTTTATGAAAGTTATGAGAGTCCATTTTTAGATCAACATGTGTTAAAGCCATTGTGGCGCAGACAGCAAGCTTGACGGTTGTAGGAAACTCAACAATATACAAATTTGACTGGAAATTACACAACGGAGTGTCTTGATTGATTGATTCTGCCGACAGTACTATGAGCGGGATACAGCGAATAGTTACTCTTACTTTCTTGTATTGCTTGACATGGATTTTTTAATTCATATACACTATTTGTGGTTTTTGTAAGTGTATATGTGATTGTATTTTATAGCAAGTTATTTTTAATACACTTTTATAAGTACTATAAAATTTGTAATTGAGAGAAAATATAATTTCTTTAATATCGGCGATCAAGTTATTTATGTTTAATGCTCATGTAAATATTTTTATTTTGAGCGGGGTTCCCCTATTCTATACAATTACAAGATGAGATGACATTGACATGACGTTAAAGCAAAGAAGTGATTGCAATTTGCCTTCAGTGCCGGGCGAACTATGTTTTGTGAATAAAATACAGGCAGATTAGTTTTAATATATTGAATATTAGTAACTTGATAATTTAAAATTAGCGTTTTTAATTTTCACGAGTCTTAACTTCTAGTATTCTGTGTTAGTTGTGTGAGTATAATGTTTGAAATACATTATTACTAATAATACTTTAATTAAAGTAATATTAAACATGTTCACCATTTATTATTTTATTTATATTTTATAATATATAATAGTATATTTATAAATATATGTATATAATGTAAAAAAATACTAAAATTTATCATACAACTTTTTATACAAGTTTAAAGTGGCTAAAGAAAGGAATGTTATAGAACACTTCTTATATTATGCTTATTAATTTTCTGCTGCATTATTACTTAGATATACCACCTTTCAAAATATTTTTTAGTTAATATTCTTTTCTATTGTGCAATACATAAGCTCATTTTCATTATACAATTTTTAGGGTAACAAAGATAAACAACAAGAGACAAATCCAGATGAGTAACAAGAAAAAAAGAATTAATTAAAATGGCTACTTTTCCGGAGCTTGTACCAAGAGTTTATCAAACACAGCTTGAAGACATTGCAATTGCAAGAAATACAATAATACACTTACCCACAGGTTTGATATGATAAATTTTTATTTCTTTAGCCTATACTATATATTTTTACTTTATAATGTGTTGCTCCATCCTTCTATTAGAAGGGTAGGCAGAAAGACCCTAGTGTCAGGACATTAAATGCAGCACTTTTGCACTTCTTCCTTTTCTGTAACATAACAATTGTGGGTTGGAGTCCCACTCGGAAGAATGGATTATTATTTATCAATATTTTCATTTCTTTGCTCTGGTGTCAATATGCAGGATATAGCGTGAAGCTGATAAAAAATATATAATTCTCAATTATTTTTACCTGTATATATTTGAAAATAATCTCTGGTAATGGTAGATGTTTTATTCATATATCTGAATTAATAACAATTGTTGGTATATTCCCGCTATTAAAATCTAACCAAATCAACATAATTCATATCTATTTCATTTCATATATTTTAAATATTTTAAACATTAAGTATGAGGACATTTTTAAATTATCAATTTCCAGATTGCATAATAATTTAAAAATTGTGTCATAGCTAATGTTAATTAATATTAAATAATGTTAATTTCAGTTTTGTAACACATTAAATAATTCATTTTTGTTTTGTTTATTTTCTATATGTGTATAATGTAATGTGGAATGCCAATAAAGTGATAATAATAGAGATAAAAGTAAAAAATATTTATGTATTACTTTTGAAGCGGAATTGAACATTATTAGAATAAAGAGTTATCTAAATAATTATTTGAATAAAATTAGTTTTTTGAAAATTTACAATATTTTAAACTTATTATTTTTTTTATACTATTTAATTTAAGTTTTATTTAGGTTCTAAAAACCTTATCAATTTCAATAGATATAAACCAGATGAAAGCAGCTTTTTTAGTTTGCCGCACATATTCATTGTTTTATTATATTAAAATCAGTGGTGGCAAATTTTAATTTTGTATGTAATCATTTGATGTTGGCAAGGAATACTAGTGTCACTTTAATAAGGTATTTTCTTTAAATTATGTTGCATTACAGGTTCTGGCAAGACATATATTGCGATTCAACTTATCAAAAGGCTGAGAGGGACATTCCAAAAACCATGGGGAGAAGGTGGGAAACGTTGTTTTTTTCTTGTCAACAATGTTCCATTAGTGAATCAACAAGTAAGTTATAATATGCTTTACAAAATATATAATAATTCTAATAAAATCACAGTATTTGTCACAATATGTCACAATAGGATAATCATATTCTTAATATTATTTACAAATATTTTGAATAAAAAATTGGATGTTTAGTTATTTTGTATAAAGTTATTTCATGGGAGGTACAGCGGATTTCGTAGAGGATGGAGCTACAAATTTTTTATCCATTTATAAATAAGTATTTTTCCTTACTAAATGTTGAATAACACTAAAAATGCTAAAAAACATAAAAAACAATAGCTTTTTCTCTTGCCAAACGATAATTGCTAGTAATTATCTTTGATTAGCAGAAATTTGTAAAAATCTCTACAAAGATGCTAACAACATATGACTTGGTGGTCAGAGCGTTTGGACGGTTTCCAAGAGGAACGGGTTCAAATCCTGCACATTGAAATTTTTATGTTTTATAAATAATTAATAATTTTATTATTTCCTTGAAAATTTTATTCCATTTTCACTGAGTAGTTTTTAGTATTATATAAATAATTATTATTTTACAGAAAAAAGTAATACAACAACTGTGCCCAGTGAATGGAGTAGGTGGCTACAGTAGTGAAGATAAAGTTGATTATTGGGATAAATGTCAATGGGATAGTGAACTATCAAAAAATCAGGTACTTTGAAATAAGCAAAATATGATGTGATACATACGCGTCACAAAAGATGGAACCAGACGCACCACGTGATTGCTATGCACAATCAAGGATTTATAGCAGTATAAGGCCTGAGATGAGAAGTCATTGAATCTTTCACAAATAATAACTATAAATAAAAAAAAATAAAACCTTCCTGACACAAATAACTAAGTAATTCTATTTAATGACCAAAATACATGCTAGACCGCTTTTTACCAAACATAGCTATAAAAAAAGAGGTTCATGACAGTGGACGAGGCGAAAAAGTTATGTAGAGACCGTAACGTTTGGCGCTCCGTTCTCTCTGACTACTCCGCTAGGGATAAAGCGTGAAGTTCAGTGTTTTAGCTATAAAACAGTTCAAGGAAACTGGTTTTCAAATGAAAAAAAAAACTGCATCCATACTGATATATTTTAGTTTCAGAGTTACAATACCTCAGACAGACAGACACACACAGACATCAACGTCAAACTTTTAACATCCTCTTTTTTCGTTAAGGCTAAAAATATGTTATAATTAGTTTTTTGTTGAACTGACGAATATCAAGTCTCATATATATTTAGTGGCGGGTATAGTGCACATATTAATAATTGTCTTGAAATAAGTTCTATAAAAGCTTTAAATTGTTTCTATTTATTTATAATTCTATTAAATCCACTTTAATCGAATTACCGTCCAAGAAGTTTGAGTTCTCGTACATTCAAATATTTTTCTATAATAACAGGTAATCGTTATGACCAGTCAAATCTTGCACGATATGATAACACACAGATACATAAGAGTGGAAGATATAAGCCTAATAATATTTGATGAATGTCATCATGCAGTTGATGATCATCCAATGAGATTGGTGATGAAACATTTTGAACAGTGCGCATTTGAAAAACAACCACGAATTCTTGGTATGGAATGTTTTATTTAAACAAACTTAAACAACACAACCCATTAACTATTATAATAAGAAATTACTGTTATGAATTCTAATTATTTAGAACACTATATTTTTGCAGTGTTGAGTTCCCTCACCTCACCTAGTGTTAAGCACTTTCAGCCAACTTCTGGAAGTATTAACTTCCAGAAATTGGCTGAAAGTGCTTAACACTAGGTTCTCCCTGCCTACGTAGCTACATGCGGGATACAGCGTGAAGATAAAAAAAAAATTTTGTTAATGTAGAATTAATTCATCAAATAGATGTTTAATAAATTTAAACAGTAATGATATTTAATTAATTAATTTTGTGAAAAAATAGTGATTTATTATATTTCGGTTATCAGACATGAATCTCGTGTATTTTTCTTATATCTTCACGCTGAATTCTGCATAAAGCAGTAAGCAGAGGGTATCCGTTTTTCCCAATTTTTAAGGCATTGCGTCTTGAGAGGCGCAACTCAACGCCGTGTTTTATCTTGTGACTAAAGCGAGTAAATGAAAGTAATTCATTCCCCAGAGAGACAATAGTATCCACAACCCGGTGACGGTGCGCCTTGATGCCCTCTTTTAATCTTACGATTAATTCCCTATCTTTTATTGGTTGTTCTATATTTGTGTCGCAAAATTTCGAAATTGCATTAGAAATCATTGAAAAATGTCATACGAGTACTAATTGTCATTGCTGTTTATCAAAATTTTTGTTTTATCGAAATACAATGTACACATCACATACGCAATTAGAAGTTAACAGAATATATGTATATTGTGCTTGTAAGTAGAAGCTAAACCCGCCTTTTCTAATATATTATAAACTAGATTTTACCTTTGCCTCTGTCCGCGTGGTCAAATGAAAATAATACTTAAATATAACTGAGGTAACTCCAAGCGCTTGAAAGTGAGTTAACGTCATGCAATTTAGCCGCTAGGCTAGAGTTCTTACACATTACAAATGATATTATTTAATTAGCTTTGAGGCCGTCGTTGTGCAACGGCGCAGCCCCTAACTGTAAATACGATAATTGTTGGTTCGATTTCTATTCAAGGGAGTAAATTATTTCTATTTACTTGCTCTGAAAAAAGACAAAACGTGGCGTTTGTTTCCTTACTTAACTCAAAATTTTCCTGTATGTGGTAAACAGAACTCAATATTAGGTCCCCTCTGCCTCCAAGTTGTTTTGCTATACGGAAAAATACATAAAATTGCTTTTCTTAATTGCAATCTTTTTTTTTAGGCTTAACAGCAACACTTTTAAATAGTAACGTGAAATTAAGCAAAGTGCAAGAGATTTTGCGTAATTTGGAAACAACATTCCACGCTACCATTGCTACAGCAAACGATATGGGCGAAGTGGCTCTGTGAGTTTTTTTACTTTCTTTTTAGGAACTATATTGATTATGTATTTATAACCTTTTTATAGACTTCACGGTCAGCTGTATATTCTTTCCAAATGACAAACATACTCCGTCGAACCATTTTAATGGTTTACCGGTGGACCAAGCTCTCTTGTACATGTATCTGTTGATCTATTCATTTATCGTTATTTGCACGTATGCATTATATCCCTATTTTGATATTTATGTGCGAATCCGGTAACATTACTATATTAAAGTAAATAAATAATAGTATATTTATATATAACGTTTTAAAGAAAAATATCATGTACTAGAAAGTCAATCTTAAATTCAACCATTATTCTAACTGTTAATGTATTAAAATCTGTATGTATGTGTAACTTCAGTACATAAAGAGAACTAAGTAAAGAATAAATAATTCTTATTTTTCAAATATTAATGAAATCATGATATTGAATCTGACGAATTTCTTTTCTAAATACTAATATTCACTTAAAATATCATTTTAAAACGAATAAACAATTTAATTAAATAAATGTTAACAAATATCGGTCTTCTAATGGATTAACTACATCATGGTTTCTTAATATAATGAAGGGTGGCAATTATAGCAGATATTTTTTTTATTAATTAAAAAAATATGTATGTATAAGTATTTACAATACAAAAAACTCTTACGAAAAATTGCATTTCAATAAACGTTCTCTCTCTTCGTCCTCTGCTCGTTCCTCAGACAATGGTTTCTATATTTTTTGTTTCTCACAAAAAAAAATACAATTTACATAGTAAAGAAATATATGTAATAAAATTATAATAAACTAAACTAATTTTGCAAAAATAAATTCAAAGAATCTTCGGCAATAATGCCGACTAATAAACGCTATTTACGGTTGGTTTATGCTCAGGACTCGACAACTATCAATTTGTTGTCTACTTTTTACTGTAGATAAATATTTTGCGGCGCGGTATAAAGTAAATAAAATGCAATAAAGTTATTTTCGTATATGCATTGTTTTTAAATGCAATAAAAGAGCAGATAGCCAAATGAGATGTTTTAGAACATATTGCTTAGTATGCTCATTTCGTCCTGGAGTGAAGACTTTTCGAGTTAACTTAGATAAAAAAAAATACTTATGAAAATGTCACTTATAGTTTTACAAAAAGTTCATTGTTCTGAAACAAAAATATAAAGAACAGTTATTGAATTATTTTCTAATGTATACTGTAAATATAGTAGCTGTAAATATAGTAGTAAATAATAGCTTAATGTTTAATATTATATATTTTTCTCTACGTAAATAAATTTTAGTACAGGACAAAATACGGATAATCATCGCAGTGGAGCCACAGTTGTGATTAAATTATGTTACAATATTTTTATGTTTTTATTTGTTGAATATTCTACAAATAAAAAAATATTATTGATTTTGGAATTTAAGATAGACTTTCTATTTCATTATATTTTTCTTTAAAACATAAGACGGACCGCACATTTCATCTCATAGACGACCGAAACAAAATAATTCAAAGGAAGGCAACCTAATCTTGAGGCAGTTATTTTACAGGCAACCATGTGCTATAGTGTTGAGAATAGAATAAGCCTTAATTTGATATACAATACCTACGACTCGATTTCGGAATGATTCGTATGCGGCGGTTTCCCTTTTAATAGGTTTATATTTGCATGCATCGTTCTTGAAAAATGACGTTTTATTTTACAACGAAATTTATTATTTATTTTGTTTGAAAAAAATCACTTTTTCTATTTTGGAAAAAAGTATTTTTGAAATTGTATTAGGCTTTTATAGAGTAGTTAAAAGTGGTTTCATTTAAAGTGGTGATGACAAAAACACTCTGTATATCTCATTTATAAAACACATGAATGCAAATTCTCAACATTAAGTGACCTGCTTAAACCTTGTAACCCTGGAGTTGCAGTAGACTAAGAGGTGACATCCATTGTTTTTCCAATTCCTTATGCGATTTTCTTTAAAATGATGTTGGATTCACATAAAAAAAACATGAGTGCAATTTTTAACTGGTGTAACCTATTCATCCTGTATTATTCTTAAAAAATAGTTTCACTGAAAAACAAACATCAGATGCTGCATCAGATCTGTTTGACTGGGATCTTAGGCCATTTACAGAAAGAGCAAATGGAAACATTTTAGTCCCCTCAGTAAGAATCGAACACGCAACTGTCGCGTTTACAGTCAGGTGTTGTGCTACACTATATGAGTGTAGTGGCATGTACATCCGTCCGTCCGTACATCCTTAACCTTTTCATTCCCTACGTGGCGGTCAATTTAGTGTCTTAATGAATATTAAATATCATGACTTAACGCTGCACCTTATCTTGCCATTATCTAATAATATCACAACATATTTTTATATTATAGTCATTCAACAAATCCGCTCGAGTTGGCTCAATACTACAGAATTGAACGTATACTAAGCGATCCGGCGCAAGAAGCCATCAATCTACTTAGAGAGCTACAAATGATAGTAATGTCATATGATTTACCACAAACTACAGCCAATCCAAATGTTAATTTGAAACCGTGGCAGACAGATATTACTACGGATCCTAAAAAGGTATTTTTAAATTTTGTTAAAAATAAAAAAAGATATTGCAAGTTATAGATTAGGCCGTCGTGGTGCAGGGGCGCATGTGTGTGTGTCACTGTAAACGCGACAGCTTAGTGTTGCACACACACAGTGAGGAATGGAAGTATTTTAACGGGGAACGGACTGTCTTAACACTAGGCAGATGAAACCTAGTATTAAGATACTCTGTTCCCCACGCACCGCGCAATATTCGAGACATTGTGTCTTAATGTCGAATGGCACTAACATTTTTTAGCCGCGCTTTGTCTTCTTACCAAAGTTTAATCGAAATTCGAAGCTTTCAGTTATCAATAGAAGCATGAACTCTATTTATGAGAAAATCCTTTACTGCCAATTGTATGAACTGTTATAGGTCCAGCTCCAGCTCTGATAAAATCGTTTGTTTCTAATCAAGTTGGGATGGATCGAGATTTATTACCCGGCATAGAGTCTTGCTGAAAGGACCATTGTTGATTATTGAACATGGTGTTGTTAAGTGGCTTAACTAACTTTTCAAGCATGGTATCTTGATACACTGTGACAAGTGCGTCCTTTATACGCTGCAAGTGCTAAGTCATCTTTTAAAATACGCGACATGACATGGTCCAGGCAACTGTGGGATCTGAACTGTGAAGGAAATCTGGGATGCATAAACTAGCCGCCACCCATTCCTTTGCCCATGTTTATTTAGTGCTATAAAGAATATATTTTACATATCATTATCGATTGCAACATTTTCCAGTTACTAAAGGAAGTCAAAAATGCCATAGAATCTACAATTCTCATAATAAACACCATGGGAATATATGCAGGTGCTTTGGGAATGCTGGCGTTTGTAGTTTTGTGTGAAAGAAACAAACGTAGAGCAGCTTCAGAAGAGGAGGAATTGTTATATGTTATAGCAATTACACATACTACTGAGTAAATAATTGTTTTTTTTATCCTCACGCTGTATCCCGCATATAGCAGGGTACGTAGAGAATCAGTAGTGCTAAGATCCACGCACCGCCTAATTTTCGAGATATTAATCAAGATACGTTGAGTGGCGAAACTCAACGCCTGTCATTTTCTTTACACCAGTGACAAGACTAAGACCGGCGTTGAGTTTCGCCACTCAACATATCTTATTTAATATCTCGAAAATTAGGCGGTGCGTGGGTCTTAGCAATTTTTTATTAATTAATTTGTTCATTATCCCTCGTTGAGTCCGTCATACAGCAGAGGTATAAGATTGCGATTGTTATCGCGACAATTGAGAATTTGGAGGAATTAAACATGTTTTATTTAGTCTTCAAAATATTAATCGTACGTCTTACAAATTTTAATTATAATATCTTTGTAATACAGGGCGAGAATGGTCCTGCTTCAGGCCATGGAAAAGGATAAAGGATACAACAAGATTTTGAAACATTCATCACAAAAAATACTTCAACTTTTATTTACACTGAAAGAATACAATCCAGCATACTGCGCTGAAAATGGTGGTAATAATAACAAAGTTATTTAAGTAAACAATTTTTAGATATTTTTCGATTGTGGGTTCAATTCCCACTATGGGAATGAATTATTTTAATCTCTTTTGCTAACAAGATTTAGTTCCGCCACTTAACAGAGTCGCAGTTAAAAGCTTTACGATATATAATATTAGGCAATGACGGCAACAATACTTTTTAATTTAACAAAAAGTATTTTTGCCGTCATACATAATTTCACGCAATATTAATATCGCTTTTGGGGTCATCTGTAAATTACGTCACAAGTCAGGGGGATAGGAGATCGAGAAGGAAGTATTCTAAATTTTGCGAATGACAATTCAAAATATAATAATCAAACGACTTTGAAATTGTTGTAAAAAAAACATCGGGGAAGGTGTCAAAACAATAAATATTATGTGTGGCGTCATTTATGAATGGCCCCTTCATACACTTTCGAAATGATTCTTATTCCTTGTTTGCAGCTTTACTTAAAGTTAATCATAAACGAAGCGCCCTATCATGCCTTATTTTGACCCAGCAAAGATTAACATGTAAAATCTTATACAATGTTTTGAAGGATGTAAAAGCTGCTAATCCTACTGAATTTGGTTTCCTAAAACACGACTACGTCGTTGGGTTCAACGTAAATCCTTTTAAACATACAAGAGAAGAATTTTACACAAAAAAATTAAGTATGCAGGTGTTGCTTAAATTTAAAAACGGGTATGTATTCAAAATACCACCAACAAATTACTTTGTTTTTAAAAATATTGTGTTTATTTTTTTCTTACATTTTGTTATTTTTTGTGTTTTTGTTTAATAGAGATTGACAAAATGATATTCACAAATTCTAATTAAATGTTTTGTCAACTTATCTCACTAATATTGAATATCCTTCTTGAAATATTTCTCTCGCCTCCAAAGTTTAAACAAATTACTCTAAAAGATATTCTCAAATATAGTAATGAGATTCACAATTTATTAAATAAAAGTATTTTGCTTATGGGAATAAACCATCCATAAATTAAGACACACGAATAATTATTAAATACTTGTTTATCATATTCGGGAGCACACCACATTTGTGACACGTTTCGGGTAGGGGTGGTCCCCCCCTACCAAGTGTAGCATCACATATTTTGTAAATTTACACTTAGAAATTATTTAGTTGTAACTGCAGTTCGGAAATTAGTTATGTTTACACAAATTTCGTGTTTAAATAATTAGGTATTATTCTATTAGATGTTATACTCTTACCGTGTGCCTTTATTTACGGTTCGCTCTTTCGTATCTTTTAAGTAAAAAAGAAACTTATAAGATCACTTTATTATCCGTCTATCTGTCCGACTGTCTATCAAGAGCCTTTATCTCATGAACGCTTGGAGATATTGAGATGAAATTTAAACTATATACTCAGATCTACGACCCCATAATTTCCTGAAAAAGTTATATTTCTGCATGTACTTTAAAAAAGATATGGCCGTTCATATAACAAAAAAAAACCCGTCTTTCTACACTATAAAGGAATCAAATATAATAGAGTACGGTTGACTTAGAATTATGAAATTTAGTTCGCTAATTAATTTAGGCCGCTAGTATCTACAGGTAGCACTAATTCAGGAAAAAATGTGAAAACTATACATTTACTTTTATATCCTAAAAAATAGCCTAATAGTCTTAAAATGGGAGCAAAATTTGGTATTTAAGCCGCTCAAATTTTTGTATGGAACCCACGATAGGCGAGCCCGGCTCACGCTTGTCTGGTTTTTTAATAATACATATTTACAATTCGTCTTTATCCTTTTTATCTTATTATCATTTATTTTTTTTATAATTAATATTAGTTATTTTATTTTTACTAATAATAATGATTATTGATATACACAAATAATACCTATCATACAAAAGTGTTATAAAAGATATTCTTAACATTATATTTGTAAATCGTTACTTATAACTAAGGTGAACTAAGCAAGTTTTTATATAATTACCACTATATTTGCTATTATATTATACTAGTATATACTTATTTAATTACTTATTGCAGTGATTTGAACTGTGTAATATCAACTAGTGTATTGGAAGAAGGCATTGATGTGCCTCAATGTACGCTCGTATTGCGTTATGACGAACCTTTAGAGTACAGATCGTATATACAAAGCAAAGGTAAATATACATATATACTATAATCAATTCGTAACTGAATGTAATACTTACTAAAATAATAGAACTTTAGTCACTAGGCTTAACCGATTTATTGCTAAGTTTTCTTATTGTGTTTTGGCAAACCTCTTTTAATATTGTTTATTTTATTTGATTTGTAAGTTATACCATTTTAAAGAATGTTGTTCGGCAAAAATTTCAGGGCGTGCACGGTCTAAGGATGCAAGTTTTGTTACTTTAGTAGATGAGGCAAACAAATCTAAATTTCAAGCAAAAAACCTAGAATTTCAGAAGATTGAACAATATGTTCATGGTGTAAGTTGAAAATAACAATTTATTATTAGCTTCACGCTATATCCCGCACATAGCAGGGTAGGCAGAGGGAACCTAGTGTTAAGACACCCCGTTCCTCACTTTCTGCCGAATTCTGGAGGCATTGCGTGTTGAGTGGCAGAACTCAACGCCGCGCTTAACCTCGACACCAGAGCGAAGAAATGGAAATATAAATTTAAGTAAATATTTCATCTCCTCGAGTTGGGATCGAACCCACAACCAGTCGGTTTTGCAGTCACACCTCGTGCCGCTGCGCCACGACCGGCCTCAATAATTTATTATAATATATGTTTATATAACAATTTATGGTAATTTAAAATTTTACTCTAAAAAAATTAAGTTTATTTTAAATTTACCTATACACAGTTAGTTGCCTATTTTAAAAATGAGTATTACTATCTTAGCGGATATACTTTTTAAGTTCTTTACCCTTTCAGTTTTTTTTCTTCACCTTCACACTAAACCGCATGAAGCAGGGTAAGCAGAGAAAGCCTAGTATTCTAGAGGCATTGCGTGTTGAGTGGCGGTGGCGTTGAACTCAACGCCGCCTTTTTCAATTCATACGAATAAATTAAGACTTTTTATATTTGTTATTGAAATGATATTTTCATATTGCTGTGGTAAGGAATAAACCACCCCGCGAAGAACTTTTTAAAAAAGTCATGTCAAAAGTATCAAAAACTATTCTGAATTTCATTTGCTTTTAAATTTTCTTCAAACTATTCTGAATTTCATTTGCTTTTAAATTATCAATTGCAACTATTTAAGGTTACCAAAGTGATCAATTTTGCAGATAAAATCTAGTATTTTATAAAGTTTTTGGTCATGTCAATCGTAAAGAGACGCCGGCTTACCGGTCTTTTTATAAAAATGAAATGGTCCCAAATGGTGAATTTAACATTTAAATTTCAATTAGAAAGATACATGAATTTATAAATAATTAACACTAGAATGAAATAGAAATGTTTATTTCAGCTTTTACACGGAAACGTTCTAGAAAGAGATGCCCCTACTGAAGAAGAAATTCAAGAAAATTTGTACGATGCTGAGGATATTCCACCATATTACAGTGATAGTGGCTGTATGTATTATTTATTTTGTTTACACGCTGTATCGCGCACATAGCAGGGTAGGTAGAGAGAACCTAGGAACTTAGTGCTAAAATACTTCGTAACTATTGAGGTACTTTCCGCTGAATTCTTGAGGCATTGCACGTTGAGTGGCGGAACTCAACGCCGCGCTTTCGTTATGTGATTAGCAAATGAAACTATTAAATATGTTAGTTCCCCGAGTGGAAATCTAACCTATAACTGTCACATTTACAGTCGCACGCATATGACCAGCTGTGACAAGGGCGGGATAGGGATAAAAAATCATGAAATTCGTGTGACATATTATGGATGACCCTTAATGTAGCTTAGGTTGATTGATTTAATTTTATTTTTATGCTTTAAGGTCGTTTGGCAGCAACTTCAGCAATAAGTTTATTAAGTAGATACTGTAGCACATTACCCCATGATGCTTTCACAAAAATAATGCCGATGTGGATACAGGAGAAAGTTAATAAAAAAAATGAAATGTTACGGCTCATAACTATTGTAATGCCCATCTCGTGTCCAATAAAAGAGGCTGTCAAAGTAAGTTTTATTTTGTTCATTATAGTTTTAATATGAACTAGCGACCCGCTTGAACTGCACAATTACATATTTACTAATTTGAATAACTTCCGTGTTCTAATGACATTATCATTTTAAAGACAATATGCAAATATTGAAAACTTCAAAAAATTCAGTTTCAGCTCATCAATAAAATAATTTATATTTATAAAACTGTTAATTTATCGGCCAGTTTAAATAAAACAAACGCTAAATGTTAAGGTAAGTAAGTTTGCCAAAATACAATAATGAACACTACTTTTAAATCAGTTTAGTTGTTTCTAAGATTAGCGTGCACAAACACACTGACAAATAGACAAAAAAATTAAAAATGGAATATATAGATAGTGGTACAAGTAAAAAACAACAATATTACAATTCAATGTGATATCGGTCATTCTAAAAACGAAATGTACAGAGAACAGAGTGTCTTAACACCAAGTCCTCTCAGTATTCCCGAATACGGCTAATGAAAGTAAGCTATCTATACAGGGCGGAAGTGTCAGCACCACTTTTAATGAAACCACAATTTTAACTACTCTATAAAAGCCTAATACATTTTTTTTTCCCCAAAAATTAAAAAGTGATTTTTTCAAACAAAATAAATAATAAAATTATTGTTGTAATATAAAACGCCATTTGTCAAGAACTACGCAAGCAGACATAAACCTATCAAAGGGAAACAGCCGCATACGCCTCAGTTCTGAAATCGAGTCATAGGTATTGGCGGCAAAGTTCAAAGTTTATTAACCTTTAGTAATATTTTTGTAGTAAAATGAAACCTTAAGCTAAACTAAAGTAAGCTTGATATAGTAGCGATTTGTCCTACCAGAGCGAGAAAATGAAAAAAAGACATGCTCCCAAGAGGCAATCGAACCTACAACCGTCGTTTTTACTGTCAGACGCTGTGCTGTCCCAATGTAATTTAAAAAAAAATGTTTAAATTAAACTCTTAATTGAATTAATCGTAGATCGGTCTACCCATGACCACGGACTACTATTACAAGTGTTCGAAATGTTGTTCTAAAAAAATTATAATACTAAATACCAGAATAAGACAGAATATTTTTAGAGTCAATTTAAAATGTGATGAAGTCGCGAAAATCTAAGTTCTTATTATTAATTTGATTACATTTCCATTAAGGGACTACCGCTAGTCAATTTGAAATCGGCAAAACGTTCAGCTGCATTAAATGTCTGCATTAGACTGCATGAGGCTGGTGAACTGGATGCAGAAACATTATTGCCACGACAATATGCGTATGTATAATAATTATGATAATAATAATGTTTGAGGCCGTCGTGGCGTAGTGGCACAAGCGTGCGACTGTCAACACGAAAGTTTGTGGATTCGATTTCCACTCGAGGAAATAAAATATTTTCTATGATATATAGAAAATATTTTATTTCCTCGAGTATATATATATAAAAGGACTTGTGCTGACTGACTGAGGTAAGACGCACGCAGAGCCGTAACCGCTGATGGTAGAAATGTGAAATTTGGGCAGATGTTTATTTTTATATTCTGGACATCCACTAAGAAAGGATTTTGAAAAATTTTAACCCTAAAGGGATGAAATGCGGGTTGAAAGTTTGTATGGATTTTTTTTTAAATCGGCACCGATTTTTATAAAATTTTAAACTCAGACTCTTAAAAACATTCCATTGAACACGTGTTTCATGGTTTTTTAGAATTCAGCCCCTAAGGGTGCAAATAAGGGGTTGAAAGTTTGTATGGAAAAATCTTTAAATCACCACCGATTTTTATAAAAAAAATAATTCAGACTGTTAAAAATATTTTAATGAACACGTGTTTCATGGTTTCTTTATAATTCACCCCTAATAAGCGGGCGAAGCCGCGCGCGCCCTCTAGTAATATATATAAAACAGTACAACCTCGATTTAAAGATACGGAAGGGGATCAGAAAATATTCGTTATATCAAGTAATTTGTTACAATGAGGTTCGTCAAACAGAGGTTAGTTGGGATGGTCTACTATTCGTTTTAACAAGGTTAAAAAATATATTGATCTCAGGTTTTTCGTTTATCAGCCATTGCAAACTTAAAAACAACAGTGTTCAACACCAGGCTTACATTACTGAACGCCAAACAATAATAACTATACTTTTTTAGAAAACTACTTATTTAGAAAACTTTAAAAATGTGAAAAAAATAATAACTATCTTACGAAAGATTTAACAAGTTTGAACCTGTCGAAATATTAATTTAATATGAAATTGAATGTAGTAAACTGATAGGATTCGTTATGTATAGGTTATAAGTTAATAAAATTCGTTATATAGAGGTAAATAATCCTTTCTTTTTACATACTTTGCGAGGTTGAAAAATCTTTATAAAAAGGTTTTGAACAAATGTATTAGTAATGTAAAGGTATGTTTTGTATTAACTTTTACGGGCAGTATCGGGGGACTTCGAAAAAATCGTTAAATCGACGAAAAAAGTTATATTCAGGAAACATTCCTGAATTATTTTCATAAAAATACAACATCAGAATTATTATTAAAATTCATATCTTAAATTCAAGAAAAAAACGGTACCCCTATAGGGTCTCTCATGTCTGTCTGTATGTAAGTAAGTCCGTCTGTTAAGGTGTCAGGTGAAAATTAATACAGGCTGTTATTAATATCAAATATCCAGGTTTACATAGTCCGTTGGAGCACACAAGAAACAAAAAAAATTAAACATTAATTTAACTTCGAAGTCAACGCAATCAATATATACGACCTTTAATGCGTATTGTATGAAACTCTGATATGATATGAATTATCGCCTAATCAAAACATAGGGTTTTTCCCGTTGTCCTATAATTACGAAATATGCTAAACCTCGTGTCATATGTTTGTGTAGTATCATACCATTTTATTGCCTTGACAGTAAAACCAATACGAAAGTACATTTTTAAACTTATTACAGGACTGTAGATTTTGATGCTGACGAAATAAAAGTATGTTTTCCTAACTGGCGCGAAGAAGAGTTTGACGAAGAAAATGATAATCCAAGACCTGGAACAAAAAAAAGAGTTAGGAAACATCCAAAAGTGGTAAGCTTAATATAAGAACAATTCGCGGGGCTATGCTTTGCATTTGTAGTAAAAAAAATACTACAAATATCATACAAAAGTATAGTTACTAATAAACTTAACTACTTTTCTAGCATCTAAATAATTATTTTCAAACAACTACTACAGAATATTAATCAAAAGGACAATGAGCAGATTGGGATCCAATAGCCCATATGTCATTGCATAGATCTTTTTATAGGGACAACCTTTTTCCTGACAACCTTGTTCTCACAATTGTCTATTTAGAGCAGTGGTTCCCAACCGGTGGTCCGCGGACCACCAGTGGTCCGCAGAAGCCTAAAAGTGGTCCGCGAACAATTTTAATTTTATGACTGGGGATGGTGAGGCGAAGGTTCTGTTTAATTATCACAGTTAGTTTTTAATATACCTGCATGCAAAGTGGTCCCTGCTACCAAGAATGATATAAAAGTGGTCCTTGATCAAGAAAAGGTTGGGAACCCCTGATTTAGAGATATATAACACAATGTTTTTTAAAAAAATAAAATAATTTGAAATTATAAATATTAATATAACGTTTTTTATTGTGCTTACTGTTTTTATTTAATGGTAATACTTTATTTCGCAAACTGTCTCATCCTGAAGCCTGCCCGAGCACGCCTGGTTACGGCACAGGATGGGTACAGAGTTTAAGTTTAAGAGTTAAGCTGGTGCACAAGCAAAATTTTTAACATTATAAGAATCAGCTTCACGCTGTATCCCGCACACAGCAGGGTAGAGGGAACCTAGTGTTAAGACACTCCGTTCACCACTTTCCGCCGAATTCTGGTGGCATTGCGTGCTGAGTGGCGGAACTCAACGCCGCGCTTTGCCTCTACACCAGAGCAAAGAAATGAAAATATCAATGTAAATAAATATTTTGAACCCACAACCGATTGAGTCGATTTTACAGTCACACTTTGTGCCTCTGCGCTACGACCCGCCTCAAATAGCATGATCGCTAAGTTGCGAGTACCCTAATTCTGGTATTAACTAGAGATCTTGTAATAGGTTTGGTTTGTTTTTAAACATTTTTAAAGTGTTATTCCACACTTAGGAAAGAAAAATACTTATTTAGAAAACGTATAAAAATTTGAACGCAGCGGGACTCGAACCCGCGCCTCCTGGAAACCGACCAGGCGCTCTGACCACTAAGCCTCGTGCGTTCTCGCCTTTTGTTAGTATTTATACGTTTTCTAAATAAGTATTTTTCTTTCCTAAGTGTGGAATAACACTTTAAAAATGTTTAAAAATATTTAAAAAATAGTATTCTCTTTTGCCAAACGATAATTCTTAGTAATTATCTTTGGGTAGCGGAAATTTGTAAAAATCTCCCTACAGAGATACTAACAACATAAATAAGTTGTAACAAGCGTATACAAATTTCGACGCAGCTTGGCGAGAACGCATGGCTTAGTGGTCAGAGCGCCTGGTCGGTTTCCAGGAGGCGCGGGTTCGAGTCCCGCTGCGTTCAAATTTTTATACGTTTTCTAAATACTTTCTGCCGAATTCTGGAGGCATTGTGTGTTGAGTGGCAGAGCTCAACGCCGCGCTTTGCCTCGACACCAGAGCGAAGAAATGAAAATATAAATTTAAGTAAATATTTCATCTCCTCGAGTGGGGATCGAACCCACAACCAGCCAGTTTTACAGTCACTCTTCGTGCCACTGCGCCACGATTGGCCTCAATGCTTTACTGGCATTTTTATTTTAAAAAGCTTTTAGCATTCTGCACTCCACTACACGAACGTTAACTGTGCCGCTCTTTATACTCTCCGTCCGCTCAATTTTCATAAACAGTTGTACATTTTTGCTTCACCTATGTAACTTATATTTTTTTTAATTATGAGCAATAAAGTATATTCTATTATGTTAATATTTCTATTTCGTATTCACAGTACCCGAAATGCTTGGATGGACCAAAAAATTGGAGTTATGGACATCAAGTTTTCTATTTACATGTGATAAAATTAAATACAGCATTTGAAGAACCCAAAGACTCAAGGGAAAAGGCGTTATTTAACCTACTTAAAAGAAAGGAGGGCTACGGTTTTCTAACTTTGCACCCCTTGCCTCGCCTTTGTAAATTCCCCATGTTTTTGTCAGTGGGCGAAGTTGAAACTTATTTAGAAGTGAATTACGCGACTGTTCAATTAGATTTGGCTTTATTTGAACTTGTTAAAAAGTAAGTACTTTTTTCATGCTATATCACGCAGCATAGACCGAGGGAATCTAGTTCTAAGACACTCCATTCGCTACGAACAGCCAGATTTTCATAACATTTGTTATAATAAATAATTCATTTCCCTCGAGTGGGCATCGAACCCACAACCGTCTCGCTTAGAATCAGATGCTCTGCTTTGCCAAACGACAGCCTAGAGTTAGTATTTTATGGTTGTGATATGGGTGATATGGGTATTGTAAATTCATTAAAGACCACTGTGTTGCAATCTTTATTCTTAATGTAAAATAACTAACTAATTAAGAGTTTTTTAAAGTACTTTTGTAAAGTTTATAAATTGAAATTGTTTTTTTTTAGTTATCATTTCTTCATATTTGACCAAGTGCTGGAAGTAGCAAAGAAATTTATCACTTTCGATGGGCAAGTCAACAATTTATATATAGTTCCGGTCAATGACAATAATGGCTATGATATAAACTGGAACGTTATGCAAACATATAAAGAGATCCGACCAGTGGCCGAGCCTTCCTCGAGGGTATGTTATTATAATTCACGCTTTATTTCCCATATAGAAGGGTAAGAAACCTCGTGTTAAAATATCCCGTTCTTCACCCACGGTCCCATTTTCGAGAGATTGCATGTTGGTAGAATTCAACGGCGCGCCCTGTCGAGTTCCGAACGCGGAAATAAAAATATTATTTTCCCACGAGGGGAAATCGAACTCCGTAGCAATCATCGCTCTTATAGCTACTGAAACTTTTTCTGCATCAGGAGTCAATAAATAATACGACTAATAATTGTATTTATTAACTTTTAGTGCTCAACAACTAATAATATTACTTTATATTAGGATTAACAGATTTTTTTAAAGCACCCATTGTGATTTTATTTTTGTAATAAGATTAAATTAAAACATTAAAAACTCCCTGCCGCAATAAATCAATTTTAGGGCATAACATTTTGGGAAAGAGCTGATAGACCGATTTTTACCAAACAGCTAAGAACTACTGCAAGGAAACTGGCTTTTAAATAAGAACACCCCGTCGGAATCGGACCAAAATAAAATACATTTTCGTCAAATATCAGTCAATCAAACATAAACACAGTAGTAATATAAAATCTTGATTTGCCGATTTTTTTTGGAAATACATATAAATGGCTTTGGTAATGATAGTATTCTAGAACTAAATCAGTTTCTAAATCAGTACAGTATGGGAATATACAATATATATATATATATATATATATATATATATATATATATATATATATATATATATATATCTAAGAACAGGGCATTTATCGTCGCTATCTTCTTCGTCGGGTGTTTCTAAATTATTCCCACATGCACTGTGTTCATCGTAGGATACTTGGTTCGATTCTTGTCATGGCCATCTTGACAAGAATCAAGTCAAATAGTATTGGTCGCAGAGAAAAACAAATACATGTACATTTTTTAAATAAAATAAAAACGTTCAGTAATTATTATTAATTATCTAACGATATCAGTTAAAAAGTTATCAATATGTGTAGATGTATAATGACATGTCTGGATGTGTAATCACATGTGAGGATATGTAATTACATGTGAGAAAATGTGATCAAATGTGTGTGTAATTACATGATCGATCGATATCGATTTCTATTCACATGTGGATGTTTGTCAGTCACATCAATATTTTTCTTAATACTAATATTTTATACATTATTGTTCTAGGAAAGAATGAATCTTAATATCACAAGAGAATCCTACAAAGACTCAGTTGTTACACCTTGGTATAGAGGAAATATTTTACCTGACAGGTACGTATTATTTTTGGATGTTTTTTCATAAATATTATCTTATCAACTTTTTTTAAAAGTAGACAAACAACCTGTAAGTGAATATTTAGGCATACTAAAAGGTGTAGCAGGATAAGTATAAAAAGCTGAACTAGCTTTAAATGAATCATTGTTATCACGATTGTATTGGTTTTTACGCAGAATGGTGACAAGTGTGAAATTATTTGGCTGTAATAGTAAGAGAATTATGGGAGCTACAACCGTGGAAGTAAATATTTATTTTCTCGGGATCTATTTAATATATATGTAAAGGGGACGTAGTGATTAAGACACTACGTTCGCCAGTTTCCGCTGATTTCTGCAGGCATTGCGTGTTGCCACGCTATGCTTCGTTATCAGAGCGAGGAAATGAAAATGCAAAATAATAATTTTCCAGAGTGGTAATCAAGCCCACTACTCTCACGTACAGTCGCACGCTTCTGCGCCACGTCAGACTTCTTTGTATATTCACCCATATACCAATTTACAGATATATAGTATCTGATGTACTGGAATATATGACACCGGAGTCGACATTCGATGCGGATTATTTTGAGACATACGAGCACTACTATTCCAGTAAATACAACCTTCAGATTGTTGGTAAAAAGGACCAACCGTTACTTGAGGTATTCATAACATATATATTTTTTATTTTTATTTTTCACCGCCCAATTTTCAACGAGAAAAAGCTCGGCGTTGAGTTCCACCAATCAACACTCAATATCTTGATAATTGGACGGTGCGTGGGGAACAATCTGGATTGACATTAGATTTTTTCTGACAGCCACTTGAGAAGTTACAAAAATCACTTATAAAATAAGAAAATTTTACACACAGGTTCGCAATATAAGCACACGTATGAATTGCTTACTTCCTCGCGCGGCCACCATCAAGGCGTTTACCGATAAACAAAGGAAATTAGTATCTATGGCGCAAGGCGATGATAAACCGAGAGGTTTCTCTGAAGTATTCATACCAGAATTCTGCATTAAATATGAATATCCTGGCGTGTTGTGGTATAAAGCGGTTTTGCTACCTAGTATTATGCACAGGTTAGTAGTAGTAACTTAATTTTTCATATGTAAGTCAATAAAAACTACCCTTATGCTTTACAATAGTAATTTTTTTTTAAACGATTAAACCTCAAAGTTGCAAAGCACACATGTGAACTGCTTCACAAACAAGCATCACAAGCTCGTCCCCTTTCTTTATTTTCGTTTTTAATTGACTTCTGTAAAAGGAAGAGTTTATCAATTCGACTGTATTTTTTTTTATGTTTGTTACATCAGAAGTTGTGATTGGATTTCGATGATTCTTTTATTTGAAAGCTGATGCTTCCCCATTTTATTTTGGTCCATTTCTGACAATATCTTACAATATTACCCATGAGAAAATTGACATAAGTCTTAAATTTGTATTAATTATGTGCGCAACAAGCGGACGAGTAATTCAATATCACGCAAACCGATTTCCATAATTAAAATCAGCTTCACGCTGTATCCCGCACACAGCAGGGTAGGCAGAGGGAACCTAGTGTTAAGACACTCCGTTCCAAACTTTCTGCTGAATTCTGGGGGCATTGCGTGTTGAGTGGCGGAACTCAACAACGCGCGTTGCCTCGACACCAAAGCGAAGAAATGGAAGTATACATTTAAATAAATATTTCACCACGTCGAGTGGGGATCGAACCCACAACCAGTCGGTTTTACAGTCACACTTTGTCCGACTGGATTTCCATAATTCCTTTTTTTGTGTATCCTACACTTCATGGGTGATCAGAGTTCGGTTAAGTCTTGTTTCTTTTTGGTAAAAATTTATGACAATATGAGATTAGCAGTTATTATTTATAATTACATATTGTTTCGTATGTAATTTGACGCACTTCGTAATTATATCTTGTTCTAGAATAAACATGCTGCTCATCGCTGATGAGCTGCGGTCAGAAATTGCAAAAAGTATAAAGACTGGACAAAAGGTATTATTAAAAGGTAAGTTAAACAAATAATAGTCATATATTGTAGGAAGAACACCATTCTCTCGCATTGTATATTTTATTTACTAGCGAAATTAATATAACTAAAGAACCAATTAACGCTCGTAATACGCGTTGCCATAGCAACGTGCAAAGAAAATATTTTCTAAAACAGATATAGGATAGATAATACTTTTCTATCTTAAGTGTGGTGTGTGTTAAAATACATTAAATTATTAAGAAAAAATAATAATAATAATTGAATGTTGTATTTTTTATGCATATTTTAAAGTTTCACGCTGTATCCCGCAGACATCAGGGTAGGCAGAGGGAGTCTAGTATTAAGACACTCCGTTCCACACTTACCGTTGAATTCTTAAGTGTCGGAACTCAATACCGCGTTTTGCGTCGACATCAGAGCGAAGATATGAATGATTTATTTTTTTTTTATTTGAAAGAAATATTAGCATTCTGCACTCCTCTTTATAAACTATAGCTGCGCTAAACTTCATAGTCCGCCGTACCATTATTGTAAGAGAGAGTACAAAGTTTTTGCTTCACGTATTTATATATAGATGTTTGTCTTATAGCATCATGAAATAAAGGTAAATGTTGGGATTTTTTTACAAATTTCTACTACACGAAGATTATTATTAAGAAGAATAATTTGGCTTACAGAGAATGCATTTTTGAAATGTGTTTTAATATTATTTGATTTTTATTTAACTAAAATTTTCATTGTAATTCGGATTTTTGGGAAAAAATACACACTCAATAATATATACATTAATACTTAAAAATACAAAATGACATGTTGAAAGTGTCTTTTATTTTTTTAGCTTTACACTCCGAACACTCCGTTCCCAATGCCCAATTTTCAAAACATAGTGGCGCAACTCAACCTTGCGCTTTCTCCTGACCAGAGTGAGGAAATGAAAATAATTAATTCCCCCAAGTGGAATTTGAATCTACAAACGCCGCGCTAACACCCAGAATGTGTGCCTCTGCACCACAACGGCGGCGTATTTCTTCTGTTTTGTATAAAAGTCCATAATGAATTAAAAAATAACACTTCCCACCATATACTATAACATACACAATTTGGTTTATTAATCAATGTATTGACGCACGATATATTGGCATAGTGAATATCCAAGGACCATTAAGAACTTGAACTCCAACTCTTATTGTTGTTCGTTTATTGTTTTATTAAAGTATTTACAATATTTAATGGACATGCGAAGACTGTTATTTATTTTGTTTTTTTCAATTATTTTGTTTGTTAACAATGAACAGATAATTGTGACCTGTCCTTCAATGAAATCGAAGCAGAGATGAATATAATTTCAGGAGAACGGAAACAGAAACGTCAGAAGACAGGTAAAAATGCCAAAAGTCTGCAATATTTTTTTTAAATTGACGAAAACGAATTGGAACGTTTCTCAAGGATATAACGAAGAGACATTGTTACATTCTGACTTTTTATCTCAAGGATTTAATAATACAGATGCAGCATACATTTTAATATTTAAAATATTTGAAATGAAAATATAATTTAAATGATAACTCCACTTGAGTTGGTTTAAGAAGAGACTAAAGAAGGAATTAGATATTCAAATTTGCAATATTTGAATATGTTTAAATCGGAGAATGAAATAATTAAAAATTCATTAAGTAACATGTCTGTTTTTAGAAAGAAATATAACAATTAAGAAATCTAATGAAGAGACATTGTAACATTATATTTACGTACAATTTATTGTTCACAAATAAAAACATTTATCACGCATTCAACTTCGCGTTCGACTAAGAACAGTCTGAAATATAAGAAATATCTGCATTATAACTTCACTAGAGATTTTCAGGGAATACTAGTAATGATTCTCAAGCTTTTGAAGAAAACGGTAAAAAATCATTAAGTATAATATACGTAAAATATTGTAGATGTTGGATTTTAAAGGATAATTTGTAAGCATATATAAAAATTGGCATCAAATCTCTTCGTTCCTGAGCATATTTAAATACTTAATTACATCATTTAATAAATATATTAAAATAAATTAAAATTTTCAAAACAAGTAACAAAAGAATACAAAATGAATAATGGAAGTCAAATATAGACAAATTAACACGAAACACGAAAAAATCGTAGTAAAACAACGTACTTTCAAAAGATTTACATAAAACTAATCCAACAACTGTTAAACATATTGAAAATTATATTTTTTGTAAAAGTGTAATTATTTTGGAAAGATGAATGTGAATATGGTGGTTGAAACCAATCTCGAGGGAATTTATTATTTTTTAGGTACCAGAAATGATGTACGATACAGAAAAGGAAATAAGATGGGCATAGCAACTTGGAAGATATAAATTAACTAGTTATATTTAAATAAAGTCATGCAATGTTACGAAACATTCGTTGTTGTCCACCCATCCGTTAGCGCTATAATTAATCGTAACGTTGTACAAGACTACCCAAAATTGCGTTTACTAACAAATGTCCTTAAAGTGCGAAACTAGAATAGTTAGTTTTGTTATTGTCTTAAGTCACTTATTGACTGTTCGCAGGAGAGGAATGGCTACCAATCGAAGTAGATTTATCAGTGGCCGAAAAATCTTTGCTTTCCAATGTTGAAGAACCAGTAACTGTGACAAGTATTGACAGGTCAATATATTATTGTCTTACTTTTCTTTATATTTTATTAGGAAATAAAATATTTACTTTTATAATATAATCTTTTTACAACTTACAGAATCAACAATCCAATCGATGATAGCGTACAAAAGTCTCCAAATATTATGTCCGTTAAAGAAAGTGTGTATCAGCTTCAGAAAAAGAAAATAAGCAAAGAGTACCCTTGGGATGTAAGTAAAACAGTCATTTAAAATGGGTAGTTAATATAGACGATCACCAGAAATATTTTTAAGACCCTTAGCCTAAGTACCATTATATAATAACTAATTCCAAAAAATTAAAATGACTATATAAAAATGATTCTATTTGCAATGAATGAAAATGATATTTGCACATTGTACAAATATTCTTTTTGTTTCCCAAAACAGATAAATG
Source organism: Heliconius himera (assembly GCA_021202915.1). NCBI lineage: Eukaryota > Metazoa > Arthropoda > Insecta > Lepidoptera > Nymphalidae > Heliconius > Heliconius himera. The sequence continues at coordinate 1,058 of JAJHJA010000150.1, read as the reverse complement.
GTCACCAAATAATGTCTTGCACAACACATAAAAGAAAATTACTATCAAAAACCTTACTCTAAATTAATTTGATGTCATCCAAAATAAATAAATTGTTCACTTGTTAATTCAAATAATATGAAATGAAAATAAAACATATTTTCATGTTGCTTTTTAAAATACAACATATTTCGATCACGATTCACGATCTTTTTATTTTTTACAGAAATATTAAGTCCATCGTGGCGCACTAGAGTGTGACAGTACATATAGGGTTTGATTCCCACTCGGAGAACGAATTATTATTTATTAATATTTTAATTTCTTCGCTCTAGTACCAAGCCAAAAGTCCGACATTGAATTCCGCCACTTAACACGCAATGCCTTGAAAAATTCGGCGGAAAGTGGGGAATGGAGTACGGAACATTAACAGTAGGTTTCTTCTGCCTACCCTGCTATATGCAGGATAGGCATTGAAGCTGATTTTAATATTAAAACTGGCATATTATATATTTTATACTATATTATCAAATTTAATTAATTTCATATAACAATAAACAAGTGATGTATCCTTGGAAATCCCAGTATATTATTTGATATTTAACAAATGTTCTAGCGATCGTTAGTATGTTTACCCCAGCAAAAAATAACTAATTAAATAAAACTTGTGACATAAAATATTGCTAACATCTATATAGTGACGGTATATGATATTTAGTATGAAGTATATTTTAAAGGCGTCCATATATTTGTAAGACAATCAATAATTAGAAAAATTGGATTTATTTACTAATAATTTTGGGAAACGTAATTATTAGGTGACCATAATCATATCCATTTCTGTAGACGTTTCTAATTTTATTGGTACTAAAATAGATATATTTCTGGGCGGCGCTTAAACACAAACCATTGAAAATTACATTTAGGCAATCATATACATACTTATGTAGATATAGAAACTTCTAATGTAGTAAAATATACACTTATGTAAAAATAAAACCATTGAAATAAAACAAACACCAAATGTTAAGTGAAGCTTGCTAGAAGCCAATAGTGAAAACTATATTGAAATCGGCTAA
>JAJHJA010000149.1:0-60455 GCA_021202915.1 Heliconius himera | reverse complement strand
TCCGCATCTTTTAAAGAAAAAATGAACCCTTACAAGATCACTTTCTTGTCCGTCTGTCTGTATGTCTATCAAGAGCCTTTATCTCAGAAACGCTTGGAGATATTGACTTAAAATTCAAACTATATACTCAGATCTAAGGTATTGGGTTCCATCTACGCTCAAAAAAATGAATTATATTTATACCGTGGCTTCTTCTGTCACTCAACACACAATGTTGTGATTTCGGTGGAAAGTGGAGAACGGAGAAACTTCACACTACTACCTTTCTCTCTACTAAGCTAAAAGAAAAAGTTAAATTTAAACTCAATTCCATAAAGTTTAGTTAGTCATGTCTTGTGATGACGTCAGTACACTTTAATAAGGCTTCAAATATTAATTAATTACTCACATGTAATATACTAAAATAAAATACAAAAATTCAAGGAAAGCGCCACATTACAATAATTTATACTATAGTTATAAAATCACGCTGTATCCCGCACACAGCAGGGTAGGCAGAGGGAACCTAAAGACACTCCGTGCCGAATTCTGGAGACATTGCGTGTTGAGTGACAGAACACAACGCCAGAGCGAAGAAATGGAAATATAAATTTAAGTAAATATTTCATCTCCTCGATTGGGGATCGAACCCACAACCAGTCGGTTTTACAGTCACACTTTGTGCCCCTGCGCCACGACTGGTCTCAACTACTACAACTAACTACAACGCTATATCATCATTAAAAGACAGACAACGTATATTACCATTAAAAGACAGAGCGCAGCGTTGAGTACCGCAACTCAACACAAAATGTCTCAAAAATTGAGCAGAACCTGTACCTACTTATATTGTGAAGGTAAATAAAATATTACGATTAAATTAACTTTAATTCGATATGGGTCTGACTCAACGGTCAATGTATCTAGACAATGGCGTCTGGATTTACGGGAAGTATAAATAAAATGTCACGGCACGCTATATTGTGATGAAAGGAATATTAGGTTTTCCAAAAAATATTGTTGGAAAGTAAAATTATTTAAAGTTAATGTTAATTATTAAAAAATTACGTTCACGTTGTATCCCGCAGTCAACAGGGTAGGCAGGGAAGGAGTGTTAAGACACTCCGTTCCCCACTTTCTGCCGAATTCTAGAGGCATTGCGTGTTGAGTGGCAGAACTCAGTGCCGCGCTCAACCTCGACACCAGAGCGAAGAAATGGAAATATAAATTTAAGTAAATATTTCATCTCCTCGAATGGGGATCGAACCCAAAATCAATCGGTTTTACAGTCACACTTTGCGCCACTGTGCCACGACTGGCCTCAATATTAATGATTAATAATTATTTATATAGTTAATATTAATGACTATTAGAGAAAAGTTATTTCAATGTTATTTTATATTTCTTTTGAACTATTATTATATACTGGCTACGATATAACATTCTACATACTAATTTGGGATTTTGTAAAATATTTACATTTTTTAGGTTAATTATCTTTATTTGTGTTGAACGCGATAGTTCAAATTTCGATGTCGTTCGTGGAAATTAACAAAACAGACAAAGGGCTGCGTTTAGTACCAAAACACGTGGTTCAGCTTATCCTGCTATGAAATGTCTCTCAAATAAAAAATAAATAAATCAGTTTCACGCTCTATCCCACACACAGCAGGATAGGCAGAGGTATCTAAGTAATGTTAAGACACTCCGTTGCCCACTTACCGCCGAGTTCTGAAGGCAATGCGTGTTGAGTGGCGGAACTCAACACCGCGCTTTGCCTCAACAGTCTCCCAAATAATTTTTCAATACAATACTAATATTTAAAAAATAACAACATCATTATTCTGGCATATGCCTATAAGTACCTCTTTCCTTATTTCCGTTGTCATAACGTCTCTCACAAATCCACAGATCAATTATAGTTCCGGAAGTCGTAAAAGGTTTACACCGACTCATATTTTACGTAAATTTTACGATTTTTAATTTTACGACTTTTTTATTTGATACTTTTTTAATTACAAAAAATGTATTATTATCAGTTTAGAAATAAAAAAATATATATGTTAAACACAACGTGTATTTCACACGAAAGATAAAATCGTACGTTAAGTTCAGTAGCTTTTGTCTATGAAACAGATATACATACACTGTTTTAATTTAATATATTACGCTATTAAAACTGACTGCATATTATATTATACAAATCATTTAGTTTAAAGCCAGTCGTGGTGTAGTGCTCAAGCGTGCGACTAAATACGTGACAGATTGTGGGTTCGATTCCCATTCGAAGAAATGAGATATTTAATACTTTCAAAATCTTAACACCAGGTTCCCAGGTTCCCTCAGCCTCCCTGTTATGTGCGAGATACAGCGTGAAGAAAGCAAAAAAAGATTAAACAACTCACTCCAACCAAACGTACGCGACTATAGTATAGTAAGTTTTGTTAAATCTGACAACTGACATAACTGACAGGACCCCACCGTACGTACACGAGGAATCAGAGGTTAGAGGTCATTTGCTTCTTTATACTATTTTTTATTTCACTTTGTGTTTCTAAAGGGTTTTTTATAGAAGAAAAAAATGATATGTATTTTATTTTAGGCTATTTTTTTATGTTACAGGAATGGAGAGTTAAAATGTATGTATGCTTAATATTATGCAAATAAAAAGTATTTCTAAATAATAAAATTGAGGAAACAGCCTAAAATTATAATATTATAAATAAGTCGATAGTAAGCTACTCATATTTATAATAAATTAAACAGTATAGCCAATAATGGCGTAGAGGCACAAGCGTTTGAATCTAACGCGACAGGTTGTGGTGTCAATTCTAACTCGGGTAAATGAAATATCATTGTTTTGGATTCTTCTATAATGATAAACGCCCCCATTTTTTTTTTGAGGCCAGTCGTGGCGCGGGAGCACATTCTGTAAACCGATTGATTGTGGGTTCGATCCCCACTCGAGAAAATTAAATAATTATTTAAATTTATATTTCTTTGTCCTGGTGTCGAGGCAAAGCGCGGCCATGAGTCACGGCCACCACTCAACACGCAATTCCTCTAGAAAACGGTGGATAGTGGGAAACGAAAGAGTCTTAATGGTAACGTAGTGTTTTTAGGTTCCCTCCCACTATTTGGACTACCATTTAGTAAAACAACATTTCTCGTGAACTTCAAAGGTTTGAGACCGTATATAATAAACCCGTACTCGTCTTTATTACAAATCAGAATTCACAATTTAAAGGGAAAAGCTTAAAGCTACAACAAAAGCTCATACTATATAGTGTAATTTCCTGAGAACACACATTATATTAAAATGCTACACGAACATTGCTATGGGAAATGCTTTCTATGAAATTTGTATCCAAATGTTTTAGGTTTTGATTAAACTATGTTTATTTGATGGCTTATGACGTCATTTCCTCTGAAGTAACTTGTATGAAGACGTTGATTGCGAGCGAATTTAATAAGTAGATTTAAATCTCGAAAATGAATTCGTTTTAAATTTAAGTATGTAAAACTGTAAGCGCGATGGTAGTGGGTTCGAAATTTAATATTTTTTTAATTTCCTTAAAGCGTGGAGTTGAGAAGTGGAGGGGAAAGTGAGTAACGGAAATGTCTTAATGGGAACGGAGTGTCGTAACACTAGGTTTTCAGTGTTCATCAGTCCTGCTATATGCGGGATATAGCGTGAAGGTAAAAAATATATTTTTTAATTTTTCTACTCTAGTAGATAGCTCTGCGTTGAGTTAAAGAAGTAAGGAAGCGGACAACGGAGTGTCTTAACACTAAGTTCCCTATGGCTACTCTGCTTTGCAGGAAATATACGCGTGAAACTTCAAAAAATAGGTATATTGTTAATCTTAATTAACTTAATATGCATCTTTTATAAAAAAAGCTTTAAGCTGAATTCGAACTCACATTTTTAGCAGTGTAAAGTAAAGCAAAGCAGTGTAAAGTGCTATCCTACGCTTAGGGAAGAAAAATACTTAATTAGAAAACGTATGAAAGCTCAAACGTAACGGAATTTGAACCCGCTCCCCTTAAACGGTTATTTATATATTTTCTAAATAACTAACATCAAACATCTTAAATCCTTATGATTTTCTATTTCTATTCTCTCTTTTATTTCTATTTTCTTTCTCTACATTAAATTACAGTCAACATACGCTAAGCTCACCGCGATCGCTACTAAGTATTACTGCGGGGCTCAATTAGTACCATTTACTGAGTATTCTAAGGAATACAAAAAGGTTATATTTATACTTCTTCTTAATTCCTTAAGCGCCGTAGATGCATCATCACAGAAATATCAATAAAAATTGTGGTTTTAATAGATTTTGTATAAATAAAAAAATATATTTTGAAACAATTTCATTAATTAGAGGTCAGTCGTGGCGCAGCACGAAGTGTGACTGTAAAATCGACTGGTTGTGGGTTCGATCCCCACTCGAGGAGATGAAATATTTACTTAAATTTATATTTCCATTTCTTCGCTCTGGTGTCGAGGCAAAGCGCGGCGTTGAGTTCTGCCACTCAACACGCAATGCCTCCAGAATTCGGCAGAGAGTGGGGAGCGGAGTGTCTTAACACTAGGATCCCTCTGCCTACCCTGCTGTGTGCATAAAAAAAATAATTAACCCTTCACTCTGTTACTTTCACGCTATTTCCTGCACATAAGGCTAGACAAGGTAACCTAGTGTTAATATATTTTAATTACCACGCACCGTCCAATTTCTGAGGCATTGACACAAAGAAAAAAAATACTTATCTGGCTTTATTTCAATTATTTATATAATTGTGATATACAGACCAATAAATACTTATGCATAAATAAAAATATTACTGTTATAATCAGCTTCACGCTTTATCCCGCACACGGCAGGGTAGACAGAGGGAACCTAGTGTTAAGACATACTTTCCGCTGAGTTCTGGAGGCATTGCGTGTTGAGTGGCGAAACTCAACGCCACGCGTAGCCTCGACACCACAGCGAAGAAACGAAAATATAAATGTAAGTAAATATTTAATTTCTTCGAGTGGGGATCGAACCCACAATCAGCCGACTGTCACACTTTGTGCCTCTACGCCACGACTAGCCTCAATATTACTGTTATTTATTTTAAAAAAAAGGTAAAAAACGAATACATCCAGTTCTTTATTTCCATTGCAAGTGACTTCTGTAATAGCGCCACTGATTGAAATAGTAGATCTCTCAAAGAGTATATATAGTAAAAGCAATTTTCTATAATTACGATTCAAGTACAAAAGTAATAATGAGGCTACATCGTTAGTCAAAGGAGAAAAATATTTCTAATATTTTATTGTCAGCTTCACGCTGTATCCCGCACACAGCAGGGTAGGCAGAGGGAATCTAGTTTTAAGACCCTCCGTTCCCCACTTTTCGCCGAATTTTGGAGGCATGGCGTGCTTAATTGCGGAACTTAACGCCGCTCTTTGCCTCGACACCAGAGCGAAGAAATAGAAATTTAAATTTATATATATATATATTTTGCCTCGAGTGGGGATCGAACCCACAACAGTCGCGTAAGAGTCATGCCCTTGTGCCCCTGGGCCACGATGGCCTCATATATATTTTATTGTATTAGTATTACTTTCATAAAAAATAAAATACATTTTGGCCTGAGTAAAAAAAATTGCTTTTCGTTTTATACCTTTCTCTTTATGAAATATTTACTTTAATTTATATTTCTATTTCTTCGCTCTGGTGTCGAGGTTAAGCGCGGCGTTGAGTTCTGCCACTCAACACGCAATGCCTGCAGAATTCGGCAGAAAGTGGGAAACGGAGTGTTTTAACACTAGGTTCCCTCTGTTAACGATGCTGTGTGCGGGATACAGCGTGAAGCTGGTTTATTTATTTATTTACCTTTCTCTTTATCTTTATTTTATTTTCACAAAATTCCCATATTTGTATGTTAATAAAAGAAAATGTCTTGTAATATGACTAAAATTGAACTAAAAAAATTATAAATATTTTTTTGTATAAAGTTTTTTTTTCTAAATACATATAACACATTTTAAGGTGAGGCTTCGCCTTCCAGTCAAACGTAAATAACTAATTTTACATAATTGGCACTCTGACCACAAGTATAGTGGGTTACATCTATTAAATAAATTAAATATTAAATAGAAGATGACTTTTTGATGAATTCGAACCAGTTTGTTTACAGATCCAGGCTTTTAATTAAACAAATTATTTTTTAATTGTATAAGCTTCACGCTATATCTCGCACATAGGGTAGGTAAAGAATCTAAGAGGGTAAAGACACTACCATTCGTTCCCATTAAAACACTTCCGTTTCCCACTTTCCGGCGAATTCCGGAGATATTGCGTGATGAGTGGCGAAACGTAGAAACTGTTTTATTATTAGACAAGTAAATGTTATATTATATAAATATTTAATTTCAAAATATTTTTCCATATTAAAGAAAAAAAAACATACTTTTTGCAAAATGTATAAACTTAGACGGGTCCAAAGATTATATTGCGACCAGGTTGATGGCCAAAATGAAATAGAATTGGATTTTCGATTACACTATAAAAAAATGAATTTCGTAAGCCAAACCACTTAGACATAGTCTACTAAAATATTTAATCAATAAAAATGACTCACGAAACGTAATACAAGTTGCAGCTAGCTTATTAACCTTCTTTCTACGAATTTTACATGTAAAGCTTTAAAGGATTACTAATACATTAGAAATGTGAGAATGTTAGTATGTTTCATAGAACATGCAATATCAGTATCTTAAATATAATCATCATGAGGCCAGTCGTGGCGTTATAGCACAAAATGTGACTGTATACGCGACTGGATATGGGTTCAATTCCATAACCAGTAGAGGTAATGAAAAGTTTATTTAAATGTATATTTTCAGGCAGGGTAGACAGAGGGAATCTAGTATTAAGGTACTCCGTTCCCCACTTTCTGCCGAATTCCGGAGGAATTGCGTGTTGAGTAGCAGGACTCAACGCCGCGCTTTGCGTCGACACCAGAGCGAAGAAATGGAAATATAAGTTTAAATAAATATTTCATCTCCTCGAGTGGGGGTTGAACCCACAACCAATCGGTTTTACAGTCACTTTTATTTCTTACTTAACACTAGGTTCCCTCTGCCTACCCTGCTGTGTGCGGGATACAGCGTGAAGCTGATAATAAAATTGAGTTAATGAAAATTGAAAAGAGTAAAGGAGATGGACGGCACCTTGAGGTACCCCAGCGAGGACGTCACACCACGATGACAATTTCTTATCTATATGAATGCATTACCATCACTCTTTGAAGTAACTATGTTATTCTGATGTATGAGCTATCTTACTGTAAAGTCCTCTAAATCCATTCAGTAGCTTTTGCGTCAAACTAATACAAACATCCACCATTACAAACTTTCCAAGTTATAATATTAGTAAGATAAGATTGGCCACGGGTGATTGGAAACGCGATTTATGTGAGTTTGATTCTCATTCGGTCACTTCCACATTATTATACAGGTTCCCAGGTTCCCTCTGCCTATCCTGCTATGCACGTTATACATCTTGAGGCCAAAAAAAATATAGAAAATAATAATTATACTTAAGTCACACCTCTAAATCAAAAGGTGTTAAAACAGCACTTTATAATAACCATACATACATATATTTAACTAATAAATAATGTTAATCTCAAACGAAGAGGTCTATTAATTAATTTGTTAAATGGCCGTAGTTATAGTACAATTTGTTGTGTCCGCTTTCTAAATAATCTTTTTAATATATATAACTGTATGGATATATCACTTTATGACGCCAGTCGTGGCACAGGGGCACAAAGTGTGACTGTAAAACCAACTGGTTGTGGGTTCGATCCCCACTCGAGGAGATGAAATATGTACTTAAATTTATATTTCCTTTTCTTCGCTCTGGTGTCGAGGACAAGCGGGCCGTTAAGTTCTACTACTCAACACGCAATGCCTCCCGCATTCGGCAGAAAGTGGGGAACGAATCGCCTTAACACTAGGTTCCATCTGCCTACCCTGCAGTGTGCAGGATACAGCTTGAAGCTGATTTATTTAACTGTATGGACACGATATTTTATGATATATTAGTATCTTTGAGGCCGTCACGACGCAGAGGCATGAGCGTGGACCTGTAAGCGCGGCGGTTGTGAGTTCGATTTCCACTTAATAATGAAGAAATGAAATATTTTTATTTCTTCGCTATGATAATGAGGCAGAGTGCAACGTTGAGCTACGCCACTTAACACACAATGTCTCGGTAATTCAGCAGAAAGTGGGGAACATGTCCTAATGTAAATAGAGTGTCATAACTCTATAAACCCAGATTTAATCTGCTTTCTTCCAATAAAACGTAAAACTAGTGTTTATTAGATAGCATTTGGCTTAAAATATTATTTAAGTTTTTTTAAAACTAATTAAAATACAAGGATATACTTGTATTTTCAATAAAAAATCGGGCGAAGAGAATCGATCGAATGAAGTAATTATAAAATACAAAACTCTTTTTTGATGGAAATATAAACTTATTTGACTTTAAAGGAGCAGTAACCAAGCTTAAGCCTATCTATTTTCTTAGCTTCACGTTATATCCTGCAAACAGCAAGTTAGGCCGAAAGAATCTAGTGTTAAGACACTCCGTTGCCCACTTAAAAATAAATAAATGAGCATCACGTTTGCCCACTTTCCGCCAAATTTTTCGACGCGTTGAGGGTTGAGAGGCGAAACTAAACGCCAGTAGAAATTACAACATTAATAAATAATAATTAATTCCCCCGAGTGGGAATCGAACCCACAACTTGTCGCATTTACAATCACACTTTATGCCCCTGCGCCACTACTGGCCTATACAGTTAACAAATACCATGTTAACAAAACGTTACATATCGTGTCTAAACATCATAAATTAGTTAAAATAAGTATGTTGAATAGCTCTTAACTATTAAGAGTTGAAACATAACTGTGTTCTTAACTGTGATTAAGTTAAATTGATTTTGTGCGGGCGTTTTATGTATGTTATTGCATTTTAACTACGTATTATAGTAGGATTTTAAATTAAAATATTTTAACCGGATTAATCGCGTATATCCAGTACCAGTAGAGGCCAGTCGTGGCGCAGGGGCACAAAGTGTGATTGGAAACGTGACAGGTTGTGGGTTCGATCCCTACTCGAGGAAATGAAATATTTAGTTAAATTTATATTTTCATTTCTTCGCTCTGGTGTCGGGGCAAAGCGTGTTGAGTTCTGCCACTCAACACGCAATGCTTCCATAATTCGGCAGAAAGTGGGAAACGGAGTGTCTTAACACTAGGTTTCCTCTATCTAGCTTGCTGTGTGCGTGTGCTTGCTGTGTGTGTTTACAGCGTGACGCTGATAAAAAAAAACGCGTATATTTAGAATTTTTGGAAATCCGACGTCTTTAGTCCGTGGTCACGGGTAGTCCCGTAAATACGCGATTAATCCGGTTAAAATAGTTTCATTTAAAATGTGTAATAATCGTGAAAATCAAAGAACTTATTACAGTATGTTTTTTTTCTTATACTAAATATTCTCTTACAGTACTTTAAAGATTCCTGTGAAAGACAGAGGGAAAAAATATATATTATTATACGATCCTCTTGTTCCTATAGTACACGTTATTTTTGAATATATACTTTTATAATACAAATTGAATTGATTGAACTTATATAATATAAATATAAATTGTTATAAAAAATACATTTAAAAATATAAACAAACACTCTCCCGAGGGTGGGACAAGGGTCCTAGCCATCGGTCGCTAGGGCTCCAGAGAGCGGAACCTCCTCATAATACATGCCTTGTGCATTATTTTTTATTGTTAATTTGATGGGATTAATGGTTTTTAAAATACATAACCCGTAATAGGACAATGTGTTAAGGCATGCCGCTCCCATTAAGACACTTCCGTTCCCTACTTACCACCGATTTCTTGAGGGATTACGCGTTGGGTGGTGAAACTCACCGCCACGCTTTGCTTCGTTACCAGAGCAAAGAAATGAAAATATTAAGTATTTCATTCCCCTTAATGGAAATCGAACTCACGACCATCGTGGTTACAGACACACGCTTGTGCCCCTGTGACACGACTGGCTTCAAAATATGGGATAAATCAATTTATATCAAAATATTTATTTATTTCAGTGCAAATTAAAGCCAAAACCCTTTGCTTGTACAGTCCGAAACAAGAACTAAATAAAATTCTTTATTACCTCCATCTTGATTAAAATGAAAGGGCTTAGTTTGAAAATACCAAATAAACTCACACCATCTGGCGTTAACGTACGTTCTTCGTATGTAAGTATGTACAATTGCTTATTTCTCACGAACACAAAACCGCTAAAGGACCCATCGTAAACTACAAGAATCGGCAATAAAAACGCAAAATCATCTTAAAGATTCATCAATCGATTACAATACGGCATTACTTTTTTATTATACCTAATGAATATAAAGGCAAGCCTAAAAAGTGGTTAAAATATTAAAAAAAAAATTGTAATGTGAGGCACTAAAAATTTGTAAACTTTGCCTTTTGTTAGACTTTTTTTTTATTACCTAGAGGGAACCTACGGTTGATGTATGGGGTGATAGATAATAGCGTGTCACGAACTTCGGAACCTTTAATAAGGATTCTTCTCATTGTGAGAGATCGAAATTTTGACGTATTAAATTGTATGTCAAAATAAAATGTAATGGATACTGTTGTGGTGCGTTTTGGATTTTATTCTATGATTGTGGATCTGTGGGTTTGAGCCTTGACACCTTGTAGCACAGTTGGGCTGAGTTTCATTGTTAAATGGATTGTTATGAGTTCGATTCTCACTGGGGGGGGGAAAGATTATAAAAAACGGAGAAAGTTAAATTAATTTAATTTACCCGTTCTCGCAAGTAAAAGACGCGTTGAATTTTTCATATTAGTTCAGTTAATTACAAATATTTTAGTCATTCCGCACATAACAGGTTAAACAAAGGGAACCTAGTGTTAAAACATTCCGTTCTGCACTAACCGCCGAATTTTGGAGGCATTGTGTTGAGCGGCGGAACTCTACACCGCACAAAAAAACACATACTGACAAGTAACAACAACCACAACGTAAAACAAACGCAATTACTACTAGCACTTTATATATATAGCTATAACTTATATAACTAACATAACCCAGTCTCTCTAAGTGACTTGATTATTCCATTTATTCTATTAAAGCTGTAATTGTACGTTGAATGGCTTGTGACTGCCATTAGGCGTATTGTGCTTGAGTTATTATAATCATTATCTTAAAGGTGGATTTAGTAGATGATTGTATTGAAACTGTATATAATTATCAGCTTCACGCTGTATCCCGCACACAGCAGGGTAGGCAGAGGGAACCTAGTGTTAAGACACTCCGTTCCCCACTTTCTGCTGAATTCTGGAGGCAGTGTGTGTTGAGTGGCAGGAGTCAACGCCGCGCTTAACCTCGACACCAGAGCAAAGAAATGAAAATATAAATTTAAGTAAATATTTCGTCTCCTCGAGTGGGGATCGAACCCACAACCAGTCGGTTTTACAGTCACACTCCGTGTCGCTGCGCCACGACTGGAATTAGGAAATACATAAATGTTAAAATTTTTCAACGTTAAGTTCCGCCAGTCTAAAATTATGTCTTGAGTTCGGGTCGAATGTGATATTAGGTTCGTAGGTTCTCTTTGGTAAATCTGCAAAAAAATACGTTTTTGGTAACAAGACGCACAAGTCAGTAGATTTTTGCTACATATATTTTTTTAAAAGACTCATACAGTCGTGTCTTAGACTCTGTTAACGCGACGGTTGTCAGTTCAATGCCACCCATTTCAAATTTTTAACATTTTCATTTCAACATTCTTTACAGACATAAACAAATCATGGCGTTGAGTTCCGCCACTTAACACACAATTTCTCTAAAATGTGGTTAAAACAGTGAAACGGAGTGTCTTAGGTTCTCCTGTCTACCCTACTACGGGATACAGAGTGAGAGTTTCTTCAAACAAACGAAATTTAAAAAAAAATCAAATACACACATATCAATTCCCCAGAGTAAAGGATTACCTTAAAGCGCAAAATTCTACAATAAAACATCAATGTCATCATTATGGCACGACAAATTGTTAAAAAACGTATTTCTCACGATATTAAAGTCAATAAAAACATAAAATGTTTTAATATAATATAATGACAAACCTACCCTTATATCATAACGCCTTTTGATTTTAACTTTTTGGGGTTGAAATTCGAAAAAAACCGCAAAATTGAGTTAAAATCGTTTATTGTTACAATTGCCATAGGTTTAGAAGTTCATATCTCAATGTGGGGGAATTTAGATTTGTTTGAGATGGCGTGATTAATCACGGCGTTTCTGTTTCTCGGATTCAGGGAGCGGAGTGTCTTAACACTAACCCTCTTCGTCTACTCTGCTATATAGGAAAAATGTAAAACTAAAAAGAAACCGGTTAAGCGTGTGTTATACTTGCCCACCGAGGCTTATAAAAATTGAAATTTGCGGATACTTATTTGGTATGAAATTAATTACAAATATGTTTATATAAATTTTAATTTTTCAATTTTTTTCCTTTATTATTATTTTTTTTATAATTTTTTTTTACTTTAGGAAAGTACTCTATAGGTTTTGGATATACGGTGAATTTGACACAAAATGCTTTCTGCATCGATGCATAAATATGTTTTGATTTCATTAACTTAGAAACTTGATTTTTATTTTGTTTTCTAAGTAATAGCAAACCTGAATATTTGATATTTATACAGCTTGTTACTTTTTCGCAATTTTGAGATAAATTATCTTGACAGACGGATAACAAAGCTATTCTATTAGAGTTTCTTTTTTATCTTTTGAGGTATGAAACTCTAAAAATGACCTCATATCTACTATACCAAATAAGATAAGAAAATCAAATAAACAAAATCCATTACATCTCCATACAAAGAGCCCTTTGACCTACAAATATTAGAAAAAGTCGGTTACACTTTGACCCTACTATTACGCGTTAGAGCGTATCTTATTTATTATGACAAAATGATTGTTATTTTAACAGGAAGCATTCGGCTTTGAATTATTGAAAACAAGTTGTTTTGAGAGTGTAAGATAAATTGATATAATTATTAAGTAAGGAAGGAAATGTACTTTTGAGTTTTACTAATATTTCCTTAATTTGGTTACGAGGCCAGTCGTGGCGCAGGGGTACAAGTGTGTAGTAAATGAGAATAGGTTCGATGCCCACTCGATAAAATGAAATATTTATTTAAATTTATATTTCCATTTCTTCGCTCTGGTGTTGAGGTAAAGCGCGGCGTTAAGTTTCGCCACTTAGCACGTAATGGCTCCAGAATGCGGCTGAAAGAACGGAAGGAAGGAACGGAGTATTTTAACGCTAGTGCTCCTCTGCTTACCCTACTGTGTGTGGAATACAACCTAAAGCTGATCCAATTTTGGAAAAAACAAAAGAAATGTACGTTTGAGCTTTACTAATAGTTCTTCATTTTAGTTACGGCTTAATATAGAATTAATATTTATGTCGAAATTTTGACACTTAAATATGGTAATGATTTGTTTTTTCAATTTGGGTGATTTGGAAAATTATGTGAGGTATCAAAATTATTTTTCTTATCATAATAACAGTAACAATATAATATATTGTTATGTAGATATTATATATTTTACTATTTTCGCCAAGTTTGTACAGTTATCTTATATATTTATAGCCGTAACTTAGGTAACTTAGGCAAAAAATCTTAGTCATTTTAGCAAAGCTAAAGTTTTCAGATCGAGTCTAATATGTTCTTAAGACTGTATACGTACTCACTAACTTGAAAGTGGAACCCTTTTAGAGATAGCCAATTTCAATCACCAATTTAAGGTACACGTATTTTAATATATTTTAAGAATAAAGTAAAAAATGTATATTTATTATTACTAGACACTCAGTGACAGCATCTTAACAATAACCTCTGCCTAGCCTCTTGTGAGCGGGATACAGCGTGAAGCTGATTATTATTACCAGATTCGGTACGCGAGCCTTTACTCCTGCCAAATGTTTTAAAGGTTTATAAAAGTTAAAAGTTAAAGTTTAAATTGGGGCAAACTACGTTGTACAGGAAAGCTTTAATTTTACATATATTATTTACGGACTATTTCAAGACCCAGGCCAATCTGATGGTTCAACCATCCTCCCAGACAGAGATGTATCTTTATTTGACGCTACCTCTGAAAGGACCTTCAAAATAGTGAGTACACATTATTTTCATTTCCTTACTTTTAGAAAAAAAAAACATTCAGCATGCCTCGATAATTCACCGGAAAGTGGGTAATAGAAGTGGCTTAATGGTAACGAAGTCTTAACACTAGGTTCCTAGGTTCCCTCTCCCCTACTTCATGCGGGATACAGCGTGAAGCTAATATAAAAAAATATACATAAATATATTTAAGTTGAAGTTGAACAAAGCAAACGTGAAAGTACTCGTGAGTACATCTCAAATAGAACAAGTGCACACATGGCCAGTTAATCTCAGCGATGATAAATGACGGACCTACGCTCTGATTTAACTTTTGTTATACAGGTTGATGTTTAATTCTGAAATAAATTAATATAAACTTGTTATTTTTAGCTTCTCGCTGTATCCCGCATGTAGCTGGATAAGCAGAAGAAAACAAGTGTTGAGACTTTCCATTCCCCACCTTTCCCTGAAATTTCATGTTATTTTTTGGTAAGTTGAGTGGCAGAAATTAATGCCGTACTTAGCCTCGACACAAGAATGAAGAAATTAAAATATAAAATAAAATAAGTCGAGTTTAAATCAATCTCGACTTGGAATCGAGCCCACAACCGTCGCGTAAAGTCATACGCTTGTGCACTTTATATTTTTATATTATTAAAATCATATAAGAAGGAAGAAGATAGGAGCTAATATAAATAACTTTATTTTCCTTCAATCATTAAATCCCTCCACCTGGCGTTGGAAAAAATATTAAGACATTTTTCATTATTCAGTGGGAATCAAACCCACAACCGTCGCATTTATAAAAAGACACTATACCTCTTCGTCATAACAGTCTCTAATATATAATTAAAAATGTTTCACTAAAATAAATCACCCTATATACAAATAGGCGTGACTTCGCGACCGGTCCACAGATTACAGCATCTCTTATAATAGGTTGCATCGATTATTGCGCATTAGCTGAAACAATTGCCTAAGGTCAGCAACCCGTGATGCACTTTTGATGCACGTTTAATAAATCAATTTGATGAATCCGGATGATTATGATTTAAGTATAGAGTAGTATAGTGTAGTAAAGATGGTTATTGGTCTATTGGATTTCAAGTTATTTTACTACTACGGTATTTATTTTGTTTACTGTTCGTGTAATTCTTTAGCAGTAGTGTAGTGTTAAATAAATATAAAGAATCAGCTTCACGCTGTATCCCGCACACAGCAGGGTAGGCAGAGGGAACCTAGAGTTAAGACACTCCGTTCCCCACTTTCTGCCGAATTCTGGAGGCATTGCGTGTTGAGTGGCAGAACTCAACGCCGCGCTTAACCTCGACACCAGAGCGAAGAAATGGAAATATAAATTTAAGTAAATATTTCATCTCTTCGAGTGGGGATCGAACCCGCAACCAGTCGGTTTTACAGTCACACCTCGTGCCTCTGCGCCACGACTGGTCTCAATATAAAGAAAATCTTCAATATAATATGCATGGCGCAGCGATACAGAGTCTGGCTTATAAACGTTGTGAGTTCGATTTTTTACATTTTCAAAGTGTTATTCCACACTTAGGAAAGTACAATGCTTATTTAGAAAACGTATAAAAATTTGAACGTAGCGTGACTCGAAGAGGTTTTCAGGAGGCGCGGGTTCGAGTCCCGCTGCGTTCAAATTTTTATACGTTTTCCAAATATGTATAAAGCTTTCAATATTTCGAATCGCAGCGGAAAGTAGAAAAAAAAAAGTCTTGACATTAAATTTTCTCTGTTCACCCTGATATTTACGAGATAAAGCGTAAAACAGAGAGAGAGAGAGAGTAACAAATCTCAAGACTTTCACCTCATCTTATCATGGCCAGAGCACCATAATAGCTGATAAGCCAAATCTTAACCAATTAAGCAACGTGGTAATGTCAACATGCACAATGCAGAATAATTGACCGGTGGATCGCCTTAAATCAACCCTTTGACTGAGCTGAACACCGACGCAAATACGTCCGCACGCTAAGCTTCCGTACAAATATCAAAGTAAGCAAACCGATATTAAGCAGGCTTATGATACTGTCGCATGCGAAAGTGGTGACAATTTATTAATTTATTTAATTTGCAAACATTTTTTTTTATTTAATTTTTCTTAAAGATGTGTTTGTTTATATTTGTAAAATGTAAGTTTTGTCAAGGTTAGGTTACAAAAAAAAAAAATACGTATTAATTACTAATTTCCCTTAGATAATTATCTCACATTTGATAGTTTATTATTAAAAGTTATGGCAAGATTTCGTCCATAATATATATTTTTGATTAAAAAACTTTCCATAACGAAGCAAACTACATTCAATTTTAATCATAAATATATAATATCTAACAATAACTGGAAGAATTTTTAATTCGAATATAATATTTTTTTGAGTCCAGTCGTAGAGCAGTTGCACAAAGTGTGACTGTAATGGCGACGGTTGTGGTTTCGATTCTCACTTTAGGAAATTAAATATTTAATATTTATATTTCTTCGCTCTGGTAACGAAGCAAAAAGCGCGGCGTTGAGTTCCGCCATTCAACAAGCAATGTCTCCAGAATTCGGCGAAAAATAGGTTTGTCTTAACTTTAGAAAAAAAAAAATCTACTTTGTACTTCTCCAATCAACAGTACAAGGGCACTTATCAGCGTACAGTACGGACGATTGAAGCTTCTATCCATATGTTTGCAGTTACCGTATTTCAGCAGAGCTTACTTGGGACGTAGGCTTCGAAATATGACTGTAGTATTATATAACTATCTAGATTATTAGGTATTAAGTCTTAGTCTCTAGTAATATATAATCAGTCATAAGCTTCACGCTGTATCCCGCACACAGCAGGGTAGGCAGAGGGAACCTAGTGTTAAGACACTCCGTTCCCCACTCTCTGCCGTATTCTGGAGGCATTGCGTGTTGAGTGGCAGAACTCAACGCCGCGCTTAGTAATATGTGTTTTTAAAAATTTACCTACAATTATTTTTCGTCCACTTTTTTTAAATCATTGTGTGATTTTCTCCACTTATATTATAAAAATAAATAATACAATTTTATAAATCAGTGTAGCCATGGCATTACATTAGCTTTTCCAAATCACCAACCACCTTACGGCTTAATATTAATAAAACTTAAAAATGTATGTAATATATCGTTATTTATCATCACTTTTTTTTACTTGTTTAAAGGCATTGGATATTAGTAAACAAAGTAGATTTCAGTTTGTTTGTAATTATGTCTATCAATTTCTGCTCCATTAGCAATTGTGGTGATCCTTTTGTCTTTAATTTAAACTAAACTCACTGTTTTAATACATTATCTTGCGGAAAAGAGTTTTCTTATAAATCACTTCTTCCTGTGAAATATAATCATATAGATTTGTTTTACATTCACACTGTAGTAGTAGTGTAGTGTACGAGGTAGGCAGAGGGAACATCTAAACCTAGTGTTAAGACACTGATCTTTATTACGACATATTAAGTTCACTTTGTACAAAATTTTTAAGGCATTGCGTGTCGAGTGCTGGAACTCGGTAGCTTCGTTACCATAGCGAGGAATAGAAATATGTAATATCACCCCGACTGGAAATCGAACCCACAACCGTCGCGTTTATAGTCACACGCTTGTTCTTCTACCCATCTATAGCCTCAGAATATTATTTACTTTAATTTATTTTAAAGCATTGTAACATGGTTCGCTTGAGCAAAACTTATCGCCATGGGTTTCTAAAGTAAATGAAGGAAAATAAATTATTCATTCCCCCGAATAGGAATCGAACCCACAACCGCATTTTTTACAAAGCTTACATTCAAACTAAGCTGCTGCGCCGAGACGACCTGGTATCAATGGTATCTAAAATTTAATAGCTATATATAATTTTCCATACATATTCAATCTACAGGGTGTGTTTGTTTTGATCATAGGGAGAGCGGATTAAGCAAGACGCTGTTGATTCAGCTAATGCACCTCATATCGCCGCTAGCTTGTAAACAAGATACAAGCTACATATATACGTATATACTGTCTGACTTTATGTTTGTTTGTTTTGTTTTAGCTTCACGCTGTATCCCGCGTATAGCAGGGCAGATGGAGGGAACCTGGGAACCTAGTGTTAGGATACTCCGTCCCTATAAAGACACTTCCGTTCCCCGTTCACATGACTTCATAATGAATTTACTGTTCCTTATCTTATTTTTTCATTGTGGACGTATTTCTTTATAATACTAGGTGTGTTAAGGAGTGCATCGACAAATTATTTGCAAATTTACTAATATTATAAAGAATTTTTTTCAGACTTTTTCGGTTTTTTTTTTCACACGGAGGACACTAAGCCACATCATTTCTTACTTTCCGCCCACTTTTCGAGATTGTGGATATTGAGTGAAATCTTTTTTTTAATAGAGCGAGCAAATTAAATCATTTCTCTGAGTGAAAATCGAACCCACGACTCTTACATATAATATTGACGCATTAAAAAGGAATCCAAATGAACTACAAAAGAACTATTTTTCTCTGTGAATACTTCTTACTTCTCTTTCGTCTTTAGTTTCCATAGATCTTATAATTTTACTATATAAATCTTTCATATAAATTGATTTAAAGATACCGAGATGAAGTTCTTCACGCAGTCATCCTAAGGGGAAGTTGGGGAAAAATATGTTATAGTAAAATGGCATTAGCAATGATTTATTTGTCAGCCTTCTTTATAAGGGGACAGTATCACTAGTCATCGTAGATAATGTTGGTCGCCATACTTTTACCGTGTAATGCATGGGATTAGTAATTTCTATTCAATGTTTGTATGCTTCATTAGATATTTGATGATTTTTATTATATTCGTTTAAACAATTTAAGTAAATTTATTAATATAAAATTTTCGTGTTCATTAATAAAAAATACTTAAATAAATATTTAAGTTTTTTTTTTACAAATGTTAGCACTATATATGTGTTATGTATTTTTCTACTATTGTCCAAGTAGTCAAGGCTAAATGAAAAAAATGTACTATTAAATCAAGTAAAAAGATCATATATTTTTGTGTTCTAAAATGTAATCATTCCGATATTTACTACTTAATCTATTTTCTAAACAGAAAAAAAAACAATAAACGTGCCTTTTCCTAAAAATCCAAACACACATTGCGAAGCACATTTCGTTTCACTGTTTTTAAAAATTAATTATTGCAAAAACCATATACCTACGTGTCGTTTTA
The DNA here is from genome assembly GCA_021202915.1 of Heliconius himera. Classification (NCBI taxonomy): domain Eukaryota; kingdom Metazoa; phylum Arthropoda; class Insecta; order Lepidoptera; family Nymphalidae; genus Heliconius; species Heliconius himera. The sequence goes on along the minus strand of JAJHJA010000149.1, from coordinate 40,983 downwards.
CAAAAAAAAACAACATACTATTGTTAGAAATTTTGTATACCACCTATAAAAACAAGTCAAAAGTGCAAACGTGATTAGTATAGAATAAAAAGACTCATGGGCGTATACAAATACTGGAGTGACGGCAGAAACAATAATTCTTCGTTACAATTTCGACAGGGGGTGGAATTAAAACGTGGGTATGAATGTGTTGTATTGGTTTAAATTTTACTGTCGATTGAAAGACAAAATAGTGGCAAAACATATTGAGACTAATAATTGATTTTTTTAATCGTTTTTTTTTATATTATTCAAAATTATACTTTATATATGTATCTTATCTCTGCTTCCCAGTATGCTAGTTTTGCAAAAAAATTATAACATGAGGCGTGACGCAGAGGCATAAGCTTGCAAAATTCTCGTAAGGAAATTAAATATTTAATATTTATATTTCTTCCCTCTGATAACGAGGCAAAGCGCCACGTTGAATTCTGCCACTCAATACGCAACGTCTTCAGGATCAGAAGGAGAGTGGCAAACAGAAGTGTCTTAATTAATTAGATCAGTTCAGTTTGTAGACAATAAGACCTAAGCCACTTACTTGAGATAAATTAAGTTATTGTGACAAAAAAGTAATTTTTGTACTTACTTAACACATTGTTAATAATTATCGCGGACTTATTTAACCAATTGACATTTCAATGTGTTAAATGAGTTAACATTTTTTATATGTAATGGTACTTTATTTTAAAATTGCGCTCCTACGAAAGTTATTATTTTTTTACCATAATTGGCTCTCGTTCTGGGCAGAACGTCCACTAACATCTTGTATTTTAGTAAAGGATATATTGCTATGTACGGTTTTATTAAGTATTTTTTCGTATATAGATATAGATATTGTAAACATACAGTTGGCGAATTGTCATTATTCCTGTATTTTCATAAAAAAACATAATTGATTAATTAGTTAGATCGGAGAGTTTAAACACTAAGTTCACAGGTTTCCTCAATCTACTCTGATCTGTGCGGAACACAGCGTGAAGCAAAGATTACAGAAATAATAAATGTTTTTTTACATACATTTTTTCTTTAATCTTTGCAAAAAAATAAAAAAATCCAATAAAATACAAAAAAAATATAGAAAAATAAATAATTTGTATGTATATGTGAGTAATTGTAAGTGCATCCTATTGTAACGAATGGATAACAATACAAGTGGCGGCCCATCGTATTACACAAGTTGGATGTGAACTGCACAGGTGTTCGGTTTGACTTAGCTTGGGGTTGGTTTTTATGATAGCGTTAAACGCGAACCGACTCTAATAGTGACTATTTAGTTTGTATTATGTATTTTATATAATCTACCTTTAAGCATTATAATGACTTAAGTCTTTCATTTTGTACGTATAAGCTGATAAAAAGAAAAGTTTCATTATATTGTATATAAGTTGTGTAGTTTGTTTACTATTTTCTTTCTCTTGGTGTAATTGAATAAATTTTATGATGCTCCGTTACTTGATATATGATTATGTAATATATTTTTTTGTCTTTTAACGGAAATTATCTTTACAGAATGACCTCACCTTAGATATTTATTGCTTACTATACAGAATGAGGAAAATAAGTAAAAAATAACTTATAATAATACGTGTTTTATTAAAACAATGATTTCATAAAAAAAATGTTTCACACAATTTTAAAGTGTTATTCCACACTTAGGAAAGAAAAATACTTATTTAGAAAACGCATAAATATTTGTAAAAAATTGATTTTCAAAAACAGAGAATGTATGGCTTAGTGGTCAGAACGCCTGCTCGATTTCCAAGAGGCACGGATTCGTGTCCCGCTGCGTTTTCTGCATTTTCTTGTTTATTATAATCACATATTTTAGTCAACCAAAATCACTTTGCTAACTAACCTTATAACATAGCATACAATTACTATCAATAAGAAAATACTCTAATACAAACCGATGCGTGCTTCTAAGTGGCTGAAGCTAAAACATAAGCTTTATATCTATTCATCACGAACAGTACACACGAAAGCACTTAGAAATGGAACAATCGTTGTATAGAAACATCGACATATGTGCGAGACAAGTGAGCACACCCACCGGTCAAATTTGATTTACGCGTAAATTACGTGTCATAACCCGCACGTCCATACTAGCCCTACCTCCCCTTTTTTTGTGTCACAGACTAAAAATCTTCAACTGTTATTTATATTGTTATACTGTGCCTTTATAACTTTTTGTATTGTAGTTTTTTAAGCTGTGGCATATTTTGTGTTATAGTAGCGTGGTGTGTACAGCACTGAGGTGTCATAAAGTATCCCTTGTTCCACTCAAATGCACCTTTGCTCATATCGATAATGCATTAATTTGAATATTCGCGGTGTCAGATGTCAAATGGTTTGTAATTTTATATTTGTTCAGTTTTTTGTTGTTTAATGTGATTTTCCACGGAAATGTGTAAAGTTGTAGGGTCTGTATACGCATATGTGTAATTGGATAGTGATAATGGCAAGTTAAAGACAGTTTCTATTTTTTTTATTATTGAGGGTAATTTTAATAAAAATATTGTAGATTTTTATATTTACTTATCTTTTTAAAAAACGTTGATAGTAAGCCATTTTTTATTCTTACAACATCACAGAAACTAAAACATTTCCTTTAATATGTATATTTTCTTGAATGAGTTTTGAACCAACAATAATCCGTGTTTAGAACAATGAAGAATAATGATACGATAATAAAGTGTTTATTAAATTAATATGTTGTTCTCTTATACATAATAAATAAATAAATGAGCTTAAATATAAATATTGGATCTATGAATAAAAACATGGACACTCACTTAAAGTAATGACTCTTCAATCATTAAGTGACTTAAGTTACTTATTTTCTATGCTCCTGATAAAAGATCCGATCGATCTTAATTTAAAAGTTAGAATATACTTAAAGTAAAATCATATTTCTGCAGCTTCACGCTTTTCCCTGCATAGCCACGTAGACACATTGAACCTAGTCTTCATTTCGTTCTCTATTACCTGCTTAATTATACAACGTCGTTCGTTATATACCAGAATGAAAATAAAATAATGAAAAGCTTAAATATTATCATTCCCTAGGTATCGAATTCACAGTCATCTCGTTTACAGTCAGACTCGAAATTATATATAAACAAATAAATCAATCGAGGCCGGTCGTGGCGCAGCGGCACGAGGTGTGACTGCAAAACCGACTGGTTGTGGGTTCGATCCCCACTCGAGGAGATGAAATATTTACTTAAATTTATATTTCCATTTCTTCGCTCTGGTGTCGAGGTTAAGCGCGGCGTTGAGTTCTGCCACTCAACACGCAATGCCTCCAGAATTCGGCAGAAAGTGGGGAACGGAGTGTCTTAACACTAGGTTCCCTCTGCCTACCCTGCTGTGTGCGGGATACAGCGTGAAGCTAATTTAATTTTTTAATTTTAAATAAATCAGCTTCACGCTGTAACCCGCACACAGCAGAGTAAACCTAGTGTTAAAACACTCCGTTCCCCACTTTCCGCCAATTTTCTGGAGGCATTGCGTGTGGAGGAACTCAACGCCACACTTTCTCCTCGACACGCTCAAAAATGAAAAAAGAAAAGAAAGGAAAAAACATTTCATCTCCTCGAGTGGGGATCGAACTCACAACCAGTCGATTTACAGGTACATTTTGTGCACCTGCGCTGCGACTGGCCTGACAATTATATATGTATTTTTATATTCAGCATCTTAAAGACCATGCCTAAAGATATATTAAACTAAAACAAAACACTAAACATTCCCAATTAAAAACAACAGGCAAAAATAAATTCTTTACCTATAACTACTAGATTTTCCAAATTTTTCTGATTCATTTCATTCTATGAATATATACGAATTAACTACGACTTATGAAGACTAATTTTGCAAGTGAATTTTTGGGGTCGGTAAGTGCGGAAGAAAAATGGTCAGGATGGTGACTGTGCGGTTTCTTAATGCTTCTGTACTATAATCGAATAAGAAGGCAAAATAAGTTAACAGAAAATCATGGTATGATATATAGGATGATATTGAAGATTAGTGGGGCGTGATTTGGAATATTTCTGTCTATATGATTTCTCTTAAAAATATGAAAATAGTGAAATATTATATTAAAATTATCAGCATAGTAGACCATCTGTGAGAAAGTCCTCTCAGATTCCCACAGTGAATATGTTTCCATTTCCTCGCTCTGGTAAAGAAGCAAAGCACGGCGATGGTTTCCGCCACTTAACACGCAATGCCAGAATCGTCAAAATTCGACGGAAAGTGGAGAATGGAAGTATCGTAATGTAAGCAGAGTATCTAAGCACTAGGTTCCCAGGTTCCCTCTGCCTACTCTACTACTTGCGGGGTACACCGTGATATTAAAATCAAAAAATAATCCACGCGTGTGATAACATAATAAGATAATTATGCAAAAATCCATGACTCACAATTGAATAGATCGTAATCTCTCGCAACAGATGGCGTTGCACGTAAATAGCGTAAGTAATACGTAATAAGCTCACCTGTTATTATGATTTGACTTTGACTGATATTTACATGAATGGGGTGAAATGGACATATTATTTTTATTATTTTCTGATAAAAATTGATTAATTAACAGTATAGTTGGAACAGCCCGATCTTTATTTGTAAATTTCGGTGTAGGTATACATATAGTGGGTTCGATTTTCTCACAAAATATTTATGTGATGTATTGATTATATTTTACTTTCTCTATTTTTTTGAGATTCAAGCTCGAGCAGAACAGACGATCTAATGTCTAGACAATCCGACCTCCACTTTCTGTCTAATTTCAAAACAGTGCATATTGAATGGCAAAACTTAACGCCGCACTTTGTCTAAACCAGAGTGAGAAAATAAAACAATTTATAGGATATAAGGCCCACGGTACAATTTTCTCAATTCCTAGTCAGGTTAGGGAAACAGTTCAGATTCACCACCATATGTCTGTGAATTGGCAGAAAATGGAGGTCTAAAAGTTATAGCATCTAAATGTTGTAAGAAATGAAATGAAAATACTATATTTTTAATTCCTTTAAATGTCAATCGATCCCACAACCGTCGTCTTTTTAATTCATAATAAATAATAACATAAATAATTATTAAAAAAAATTAAATGACATTAGCTTCACGCTGTATCCCGCACATAGCAGGGTAGGCAGAGGCAACCTAGTGTTAAGAAATTTGGTTCCCCACTTTCTGCCGAATATTGGAGGCATTGCGTGTTGAGTGGTAGAACTCAACACCGCGCTTAGCCTCGACACCAGAGCGAAGAAATGGAAATATAAATTTAAGTAAATATTTCATCTCCTCGAATGGAGATCGAACCCACAACCAGTCGGTTTTACAGTCACACTTTGTGCCACTGCGCCACGACTGGCCTCAAAATATAAATAATTATTAATTTACCATATATTTAAATACAATTTAATTCTAAATACAAAAAAAAAATCTCAAAAACAAAGTATCAATCTCTACAATATAACTGAAGGGAGAATTACAGGGGATGGTTTTGCGGATTTAAAAATTTCCTTTTAAACTTGTATACTTTGGGGGAGTTAAGTGGTCGAAATAGAGCACATGTGATCTTGGTTGCCTTGTTATTTTTACACGGATTACTGTAAGATTAGTGCTATTTACGCTGCCTTTTTAGGGTTGTTGAATAAATATAGTTAAATACAAAAAGCTCAGTTATTGTAAAGCTCTTATGGATCTCTTGGTTTGTATTAGAACTTTAGGTTGGAGCTTTTAAAGGTTTTGTAATAATAAATAATTAGACTATTTTAACTTTTAAATAGTTATATTTAATGTATACGCGTGACTGACAAATCGTTGGAAAACTGATTACAGGTGATAGAAGATTTCGTTTCAAATTATCTTTATTCCAACGTTACATAGCGTGGTCTAAAGTTTCACCACTATTAAGATACTATTTAAAGGTGACTTTAAGATTATTTTAAATATCATATTTGCTCAATAAAATGCTCGAGAAACTTTGCTTACCATGTTTTTAGTGTTTTTGTATTCTTTGGTAGTAAAATAAATAAAATAAAATAGTATATTTTATCTTGTAGCACTTAAAAATTTTAGCATTTTTACATTATTTTTTATTCTTATTATTTTGTCTTCTTTCAATAGATACTAATATCTTTTTAAGATATAACATAATTAACCTCCAATGTAATGAAATTCATTTAAGATTACGTGCTACTAGTACACAATATTTGTAACATTATCTTATCTATACTCTTAATAAAATTGTAACAGATCGTTGTCTGTACATGGAGGTAATACAAGAAAAAATATTATTAAAAACCTTTATTAATGTATTAGAACCCAAAACAATGATTTTTTAAATTTTACTTTGGTTGTCTGTTTATCTGTGTCCCTGTGCGCTTGTTATCGTTAACCTCAAAATCGACTTAACCAACTTAAATGCGGTTTTCACTAGCGGATTTCGGTTAACATATAAGGTTTGTGTTATTACTATCGGTTCATAAAAAAGTTATATCAATTTAAAGTACCTAGTTCGACAAATTTTCTAATTGTGTCTTAACACTAGGTTCAATCTGTCTACCCTGCTGTGTGCGGGATACAGCGTGAAACTGATTTAATTTATCAAAACACAATTAAACAATTTTAATATTTTTATCTGTTTGTCTTTTTGTTTATCAAAAAAAAAAAAAAATATAAAACTGTTTTATTAAATTGGAAAAATCTTTAGTTTTCAATGTTTTGTTCTATGATATTGTTTGTAAATTATTATTTGAAGGATGATAGAAAAAACTCGAGGTTATATTATATTTATATGATTGTCACCGCGTAATTAAAATCTTTAGTGTACTTCCCGTAGACCTACAGTTACGAAATTTAGGACGAATTAAGATCTTACAATACAAATAAAGGAAAAAAATCCAAAAAGTAAAATTTATTAGTACTTCATAGAAAAAAAATAAAATTATAAGCTTAAAATAAAATAACAAGCTTATATTTGTAATTCATTTCATACCAAATAAGTTTATATGTGTATGTGTAAACTTCACTTTGTTAACTTTATTCGTTGCATCAACAAAACTTATAAGATTTTTCCCAATCACAATCTTGAAATTGGTACAGAATTTTCGGTGGGGAGCCGTTTTTTTTTTATATATTTAATTAAACATGTGTATATTTCTATATTATTACTATAAATTAGTAAATAAATTCATTTATAAGACGTGGTCAGTCTTTTTTTATCGACTAACTATAATAATATAAATATGTATAATATATTTTCTCTTCTTTTCACCGGGTTCGAAATATCTATATTTTTAATATATAGGACCGCGATGGATAACATTTAGAGCGTTCTGTAAATTATTTTCTCTATTATTTTACAATTTAATGTGTCGATAATTTGGCAGAAAGTGGATAACAAAGCGCTTTAACACTAGGTTCCCTCTGTTAAAAGCAGTATACGGTACAGCGTGAATCTAAAAAGAAATGTTATTTTGTTGCCATATATAAATAAATGAAAATATTAGCACAAAAAACTATTTAGTTGAGACATAAATTAGCTATAACTTAAAGAATGTTAAGCAGAACTTTGCGTTCAAATCGGTCATGCCTGTAGACCACACGTAAGTCGGCATTTTAAAAGTTATTGTAAAAAAAACGGTTTTTGTGACAGAGTGGCCGATAAAGTTGTAAAATATAGATTGAAATAACAATAGAAGCTGTAAACAGTATTGGCTTGGTCGGTTTTACTTTGTGCTCAGTTGTATGGTAATTTAGCACGCCTATAGAAGATATTCTCTCTGATTATACATTTTTTTTTTAATTTTCTGACTGTGTTGAAACCAAATTAGCGCAATAGAATATTTGAACAGTCACGACGAGTTCCACTGAGCCAGGATGGTGTATTCTATTAAATATTTTTTAGCTTCATGCCTTTATTCCGTATATGGCAAATTAGACAGAGAAAACCTACAGTAGTAACACTAAGTTTCTCACTTTCTTAACTGTTTTCGTAATATTGTGTGAACAGTGGTGGAACTGACAGCCAAATTTTATTTATTTATTTATTTATTTATTAGAAAGCCAACGTTACGTACTAAGACCACAATAATTTACAAACATTTTTAAATATTTTGATACAAAGTATGTCTCAATTATAGGCTAACTTTACATGTGTATTCAAGTTGTTGCTCACATCTAAACTAACAAAAAAAAAACGTTTTCACTAAAAAAACAGGCTCATAAATTTAATCTTATAATATAAACACAATTTCAGTTATACAAAAAAAAAACAAAAAAAAAAGTTAATACTTAAATTAAAAATAAAATAAAACATGTTATTACTAAGAAAAGCTGAACATAAAAAAAAAACAAAAACAAATATTAATCTTACAACAGCGACCAAATTAAAATAATTTCTGCCCCGTGTGAAAATCGAACCCACAACCGTCGTGTTTACAAACAGACACTCACTCCCTATAGGGTAATCTATAACATACTGTTACGGGTTCTTAGGTAATAAAAGAATGTTATTTTGTTATATATAGATATGATGTAATATTTAAACCAACAACCTTAAAAAAATCCTCAAATGGATATAAAATATCACTATGCCTAGGTACTACTTAACTAATACTAAATTACTACACTAAATCTTATAATATCTAATAGGGCGCCAGGAGAGTTTTTTTATTCCATGTTGACGGAACTCTGCCAAAACCAGCCTCGACAATTCCAGGGCGTATATATATATTAACTGATGGATATTAAGTAATCCACTGAGCATAAAGGGCGTTTCGATAGGCTACGACAACACAAAAATTAATTAATTAAAATTAAAAATACTTATATAGTTACTAAAATTGCATTATAAGTAAGACTTACCCCTATCGCAGTGAGGAAGAAAACACAGTAACCTGAATGTCCACTATAGCAAAATCTAGGCACATTTCTTAAATTTCAAAAATTATAACAGTTACGAGCGGTCAATTTATATTCATTGCTACAAAATAGACACACGTCCATCTCCGTTGAACTCTGTTTAAGGGATCCTCCTACCCACACGTTACACATATGATTCATATAAAATACTAATAATTGAAGTCAAAATAAAATAAAAATCAATGTGCATAAAGATAGATTTGAACTCGGGTCGCGCGACTACTAAATCCGCGCCGATAGCCGCTGCGCTGTTAGATGTTATAAGCACCTGTTAAAATGTCCTATCTCATAATATTCCCTCAACCTAGCAAAAAAAAAAAAAAAAATTTTTTTTTTTTTAACATATATTTGATCCTCGCCAAAAAGGTTTTAAATCTTTTGCATGCCATACACCAAGAGATTTCCCTTGCACATTACTTAAATGGTAAGTATTTTCTGATAATTTTTCTGTTACAACAGCTTTTTCAAATTTCGGTGCAAGCTTAGCCATAAATTTATGGCTTGCTTTAGATAAGAATTTAGTTTTCTTCCATACTACATCGCCAACTTGAAAACACACCTTCCTGCGATCTTTGTTGTAGTATGTTACACTTCTTTGGTGCGATAGTTCAAGATTTTTTTTTACTTTTTTATATATATTATGTCGATTATGCAAATTTAATAAAAAATATTTCGTATTAATATCAAACTGTTGACTATTACAAGGAGACAGTGTAGAGCAATCTGAAGCATTACCTGTAGGAATGGAGGTTTCCCTCCCAAAGAATAAAAACGACGGAGTGTATTCAGTTGTTTCATGAACAGCTGTTCTGATGGCATGAGCAAATTTTTGCAAATTTCGATCCCAATCATTATGATTTTTTGCATCTATATATGACGATATCATCGTACCTACCACTCTGTTGACCCTTTCTGTAGGATTGCTTTGAGGGTGATAATTTGGTGTAAAACAAATCCGGACATGATACTGATGTAATAATTCCTTAAAGTATTGCGAAACAAATTGTTTGCCATTATCACAAATTAAAGTTTCAGGTATTCCAAAAAGTAGAAACTGGTTCTCTAAAATTTCGCAAATTTTTTCAGCTTTACCGGACCTCAATGGAAATAATAATACAAATTTACTAAAAAGACACGTTATGACTAATAACATTGTGTTTCCAATTTTGCTTTTAGGAAATGGCCCCATCAGATCTAATGAAATTATTTGCCATGGCCTTGTTACAGATCTGTGCTTACCCATGTGTCCTATAGGCAATTCTTGGGACACCTTCATTTTTGCACAAATTTCACAATTACCTACATAATTTTTAACATCGTACAACATATTAGGCCAGTAATAGTGTTGCTTAACTCTAAATAATGTTTTACGTATTCCCAGATGACCTGCTGTTGAGTCATCGTGACAAAATTTTAGCGCTTTAGTTCGTAAAATTGCTGGAACATATAATTTCCAGTCACTGTTTGGATCTGGAAATTGCTTTAAACGTATTTTCTTATAAAGTAAACCATTTTTTACTACCCAATCGGAACTTATTTTATTTTTATCTAATACGTCGGTAACTTTATTTTTATACCAATCATCTTTATCTTTGTCTGAGATTTCAATGCCAGAAATATTGCCATTTGCTGTTGGTCCAATTGATCTTGACAAAGCATCTGGAACAGTATTTGACTTACCTGGCTTATGAATTATATCAAAACTAAACTGTTGTAACTTCATTGCCCATCTAGCAAGCCTACCATGTGGATCTTTCATTTTGTGTAACATTTTAAGTGCACTATGGTCAGTACTTACAGTAAACTTAGCTCCTTCTACATATGGCCTAAATTTCTCGATTGCATAAACTATACTTAAAAGCTCTCTTTCAGACGTAGAATATCGCTGTTCTCTCTCATTTAATTTTCGACTTAGATATGCTATTGGACGCTCCATATTATCAATATTCTGGCACAAAACAGCTCCGATTCCTTTATTTGAGGCATCACATTGTATCACAAAAGGCTTCGTAAAGTCTGGGCAAGAAATAACAGGTGTTGAAGTAAGCAAAGTTTTGAGTGTTAAAAATGCTTCCTCAGCTTCCTTATTCCAAATGAGTGTCTTTTTCTTTTTCCCTTTTGTTAGATTATGGAGAGGGGCCGCAATAACAGAGAAATTCTTAACAAATCTTCTATACCAACTAGCAATTCCAATAAATCTTTTTAGTTCCGTATACGTTTTAGGCCTCGGAAAATTAAGTATAGCGGAAACCTTATTAGGGTCTGTACGTAAGCCCTCTTCATCAATAATGTAGCCCAAAAATCGTAAACTAGATCGAGCAAATTTGCATTTGTCTACATTAACCGTCAACCCAGCTTCTCTCAAAATGTTCATAACACGCCTCAAAGTATTTAAATGCTCATCAAATGTTTCAGAAGAAATTGCAATATCATCTAAATATGCCCAAACTTTTCCATCTAATTCATAAAATAACATATCCATCAACCTCTGTTGAGATTGTGACGCATTAATCAGGCCAAATGGCATCACCTTGAAGTGATATAAGCCCCTACCTGGTACCGCAAATGCAGTTTTCTCTTTGCTAGCTTCTTCCAGTCCAATTTGCCAAAAGGCTGACTTTAAATCAATTGTGCTGAGAAACTTAGCATTTCGTAAATTGTCCAATATAGAACCTACTCTTGGTAAAGGATATGTATCTCGTTTAGTAACTTTATTAAGTTGTCTACTATCCAAGCACAGTCTATTTGTGCCATCTTGCTTTTTTACCAGCACAACAGGAGAACACCAGGGACTATGCGAAGGTTCCACTACATCTTTACCTAACATGTCGTCAAGTTCACGTTCTATTTCTTTTCTGATTATTGGCGAAAAATTATATTGTTTTTGATAAATGGGCTTACTGTCCCCAGTATCAATTGTGTGTTTTATTATTCTCGTCCTACCCAGTCCATTACCTATATTGCAACGTATTTCATTTATAAGCTCCATAAGTCTGTGTTGTTGATCCTCATTCAAATTTTCCTTACTTACAAGGGCAGACTGTTGCTCCAAAATTGCATGTATTGCAGATTTATTAGATATAATTTCCGATTTAAACTTAAAAGAAATTCCAAATAGATCAAAAAAATCTTTACCCAAAATTAAAGGCTGATTGAGATTTGGCATAAGTAGCATCGACATTATATGAAATTGATTGTTAAATTGTACAGGAACATCAAATGTTTTTCTTATACCATGACTGGTACCGTCAGCCGTCGACACGTAAAATGTCTTTATTCTTTGAGTATTCACTCCTAATCTTTTTAATTTGTTAGCAAGTTCCTCGTTTACTACCGTATTAGAGGCTCCGGAATCCAATAATCCATCACACTTAAAATCTAAAATGTTAACAGAAACGTAAGGTCTATTGTCTTGCTGTTTTTTAAATACTAATTCCGAAATATTACCTTGGGACATAAATTTTCTTATGAATGCTAACCAATCCTGCCAATCTTTATTTTTTCGTTTAGGGGAAAGACTTATTTGGCAGTTCTTTGACCTTCCCCAGTAGCGTTTCCCTTGCAGATACAACTAGAAGAAGCTACTCCAAAACGACCACACTTGTAACAAAACAAACGTTGCTTAGGCATTGGACATGATCTGAATAAGTGACCAATCTCTCGACAATTCCAACATCTCATTTTAATCATAGATTTATTTCCTGAAACTTCAATTTCAACCACTTCTTTTGCCTCAGATTTAGCATGGTATGCCAAATCCGGTTCCAATGAACTGACCATTGTTGTCGGTTCTTGAAATCTACTACAGTTAATTCTTGTTCTCTCCACAACTCTTAGCACATTAGTTAGGTCCGTTATCGCTGTAAACTCATCTCTGCATAACGCTTTCTGATAATATGGTTGAAGATTCTTTATAATTATCATAATTTGGTCTTTTTCCGAAATTTTGTGAGGTAATCTATTAAATAAGTTCTGCATTACCGAAATGAAGATAAGTATTGCTTCATTTTTTCCCTGAGTCCTTGATTTTGCCTCAGATAGTAATTCTTCTTGATAATAGGGTGACTGAAAAGTACGCTTTAGTAGCAAAACAAGTTCTGCCCAATTTTGCACATTTTGTCGGTTTGCGCGAAACCAAATTAACGCATCTCCCCGAAAAAAATCAATAGCATGCCGCCATAAATCATCGTTAGTGGCATTTCTAGCCTCTTTGAGTTCATCCACCCGTTCTAAGAATGCATTAACACTGTATTTATTATCTCCAGAAAACTGAACACCCCACTGGCTTATCGGCACAAGTTTCAATTTGCGTGTATTATTATCATCTATCGACGTGGAGTTTAAAAACTTATGTATTGTATTAGGACTATGAAAAGGTGGAACATCTAAATCATTTTGCGCAAAACTAACCCTTTTCTGCCCTGTCACTGTGTTCGCGTAAGCGTTAGAGGTGGACGGATGGACTTCGGACCTATAATCGTCATTGTCAAATTGTTTTAAAATTTTCTTACTATCTTCCCCCAACGAGTCCTGTAACGCGTCTTTCATATCCTGGGTAATATAATCGTCATCTTCTATCTCATCCTTTTCCTCCAAATCCTTCAATAGTATAATCGCTTTATCGAGCAGAACATTCTTCTTTTCTTTATCTATTTCTTCTAAAGGTGTTATAAACTTTAATCGATTAATAACATGAATTAAGCGTGAGACTAATCGTTTAAATAGTTGTTTATCAGGTTTTTCCTGCAGCTCAGAGACATAGCACAATATATTATTAATTTTATCTGAACAAATATTTAATTGCTCACTAGGGGCAACAATACATGATTTTGGAGGTTTAATTTCATAAGATACTTGCAATAAATTTTCAGCTTCCAGCATCTTTTTTAATATTTTCTTTAAAGCAGAAGCTAGGCCGCCGGTTTTAGTATACCCCCGACTTGCGAGTTCAAATTCAACCTCATCTTTTAATAAATAATTCGGATCCATTTCAACAAAAAAAAAAAAATATAATTAAATAATGATAATATCAATATGCCAAAAATTGCATTGCATTTAGTTGGCAAACCAATATATAAGAAAGGTTTTATAATCAATCAAATTACCTCACAAATGTAGCCACACGAGAACCCTATATACTCACTTTTATATATTAAACAAATAAAAACTTAAACTGAATAATTTCTATAAATAAAATAAATAACACAACAAATTAAATCTATCAATCTTAATAGGTATATAGGTATATATATAACTTAATTTATTATATTTATAAATATATTCAGCAAATAAATTTTAACGTTATCCAAAAATCTAGTTTTAAAAGTATCCAGATACCATAAAAGCAAATAAAAACATAACGATATATTTTCAAATAACACACATTCTAAATAATATTACACTAAAAAATAACTATGTCTACGATTAAACAAAAAATAACATATATACATATGTAATACAAACAAAAAAAACTTTAACTACAAATATAACTATACTTCTATGTGATATTACAAATACATTGATAATTACATATACGAGTATATCTTAAAAGTATTAAGTCCACAAAATTATCAACGAACATTAATAAATATGCAACCATATACAATAATACATGTATATAATTAATATCTTATTTTTATTAGAACAAATTAAAATCGTAAATATAAGCAGAAGTTAAAAATATAAACGATTTTTTTTTAAAGTAATCTTATGTAGGTAACTAAACAAAGACAAACAGCACGACGATTATCGCGATAGACGAAAACAAGAAAAAAAAAATCTTTTAAAACCAGCTAAATATGCAAGCAGAACCCTTATATTTTAACGTTGGGCGCCATTTTGTTACGGGTTCTTAGGTAATAAAAGAATGTTATTTTGTTATATATAGATATGATGTAATATTTAAACCAACAACCTTAAAAAAATCCTCAAATGGATATAAAATATCACTATGCCTAGGTACTACTTAACTAATACTAAATTACTACACTAAATCTTATAATATCTAATAGGGCGCCAGGAGAGTTTTTTTATTCCATGTTGACGGAACTCTGCCAAAACCAGCCTCGACAATTCCAGGGCGTATATATATATTAACTGATGGATATTAAGTAATCCACTGAGCATAAAGGGCGTTTCGATAGGCTACGACAACACAAAAATTAATTAATTAAAATTAAAAATACTTATATAGTTACTAAAATTGCATTATAAGTAAGACTTACCCCTATCGCAGTGAGGAAGAAAACACAGTAACCTGAATGTCCACTATAGCAAAATCTAGGCACATTTCTTAAATTTCAAAAATTATAACAGTTACGAGCGGTCAATTTATATTCATTGCTACAAAATAGACACACGTCCATCTCCGTTGAACTCTGTTTAAGGGATCCTCCTACCCACACGTTACACATATGATTCATATAAAATACTAATAATTGAAGTCAAAATAAAATAAAAATCAATGTGCATAAAGATAGATTTGAACTCGGGTCGCGCGACTACTAAATCCGCGCCGATAGCCGCTGCGCTGTTAGATGTTATAAGCACCTGTTAAAATGTCCTATCTCATAATAATACATAACTTATCAAAACAACTAAGGTAATAAGGAAATATAAAACAGAAGACTAATAGTTCTAATTAGTATCGCGTAAAGTTTAGCGCCCGTTTTTACGGCGACTATAAATTTTCAAATTGACCGTAAACAACATTTTCTCATAATTTATTATAAAAGGGCAACATTTGTTTCTATGAACAAGTGTTTGATATGTTCCTTGATACAGAATATTGGTGGTGCATATAATTTAAATAAATTTTCTATATATATTATATATATTCTGTACTCTAGTTCATCAGTAAGCCGAGGCCAGTCGTGGTGCAGGCGTATAAAGTAGAACTGTAAACGCGACAGGTCGTAGGTTCGATTGGAATTCGAGGAAATAAAATATTTAATATTTTCATTTCTTCGCTCTAGTGTCGAGGAAAAGTACGGCGTTGAATTCCGCCTCTTAACACGCAATGCCTTCACAATTTGGCAGAAAATGGAGAACGAAGTGTCTTAACATTAAGTTCTATCTGTCTAACCTTCTATGCGCGGGATACAGGGTGATGTTAAAAAAATTAAGTCTAATTCAATTGGTATACATATGTATGTAGCTTCACTCAAAAAATTCGCGAGAATATAGTGTTAGGACACTGCGTTGTCCACTTGCCGCTGAATTTTCAAGACGCGTTGCCTAGCGTTTATGGAGTGAGCAAATAAAAATAAATCAAATATAATTATTCACCTGAGTGACGATCGAATCCACAACCCTTGCGTTTATAATTAGACGCTGTCCCATCATACATATTATATGTGAGTTCAATATTATTATCCTTATCCTATATACAACAGAATATTATTAATATTATTTTTTACCTTTCTTATTCTCAAGTATTACTTTCATCAAAGCGCAATGTTGAGTTCCGCTAATCAACACGCAACGTCTGAAGAATTTGGGGGAAAGTCGGAGTACGACAAAATACGGCGTTTAATTACGCCTTCTCCCTGCCTTCTCTCAGCTCTATGCGGGGTAAAGTTATAAACCTATAACCATTAACTACTCACTTCCGTTACGAACAGGGAAACATTTTTCTTGCTTGCAATTACCGTATTTATCATAATCACTTATAATGCTCAACACTTAAGGAAGAACAATGTGTTGACGTTTAAAGATCATTCGTTTGGTTCTATTTATGTTTGAAGTACGTTATTTAGTATAAATATATGTTATTTCTACAAACTGTCTTGATTGCGTCGCTATTATGACGCAGTGGTATACGTTTCAGTATATACGCGTTGGTTACGAATTCAATTTCCTCGGACATATTTATAGATATTTTTTTTGTTTTAGGCTTCACGATGTATCCCTTACATACATACATGGAATCTGGACGCCTAGTGTTAAAACACTCCGTTCTCTATTAAGACACTGTTTATTGAGGCATTTTATGTTATCTTATGGAGCGCTAGGCAACGGCCTCAAGCTATTAAAGATTTAATTTTAGCTTTATCAAATAGAGTTTCAGGTTCAGGTTCACTTAAATTTCTTACAAAAAAAATCTCCGTAGATGTTGTTAATGGCATTAATTTTTGTTTTTTATTTTACTAAAAAAAGAAGATTTATTCTTTAATGTTTTAGTGTTAAGTTTAAGTCTGGAATTTAACTTAAAATAAAATATACGTTAGAGATAATAGACATTTACGGCTTTCTAATTAGTATAATTTAACGGGAAAAATAAATATAATATAATTTATATACTTCTTTTATATTATGACTATATTTATTTTGTTTCTGATAAAAAATAAAACTTTTCGCTAAGTATTACCACTCATCACAAAATAAATTTTCAAGATTTAGAATAAAAGTAAAAATTAAATTTGGGCCTTGACTCTAGGGTCTCTTTACCCTGCTATGGAAAACACATAAAGCTAAAAAAAATATTCCAATCTAATGGATTTTAATATATAACTATCATATTAATAAATTAATCATTTTAATATATTTTTATGCATTAAATCTGAATTAAAATTAATTTCAGTGATGAGTAATAAAATAAGAAAAAATGTTTATTCAAAATTTAATGAGATATTAACCGGAAAAATGAAAGTACCTATTGCATTTAACCGTTCTTTGTGCACTAACCTGCATGGCCAGTCGACCGGTGATACTAAAGAATAGACTTTTTAAATAATTAATTAGCTTTTATTGCCACGCAATAAGGTTCATTTTAGAAAATTTCTGTATGAGTCATCCAAATAATTGTGCTATAGCGGTTTTTGTGAAATACGCTATTTAATAATATTTTATATTTTTAATTATGGAGTGAAATTAAATTTCCAAAATTTTGTGGAATAATTGTCCAAATTTATTAACACTTAAGAAGATATACAAAGAAAATAATTTTACACAATCACAGAAGGAAATAAAGAAATTTAAAGAAATACTAAAAGAAATAGATAAGCGAAACAGATACGTATTAGCAAGAAGATAAGGCTTAAAATTGAATACAAGCAATGAGTACAATATTTAAACAAGTGAACGTCGCAAGCGATAGTAGCCGACTCTTTACTCGTAGCTAGCAAGCAGGCTACGTCACGCACAGCAAAAAAACTCGAAACAAGTTTGTCATGCGAATGCGCTGCGTGCGGATGAATATTAAATATAAATATTAACAATTTAACTTTTAAGTAAATTTGAAAATAGAATGTAGTGTAAGTATATAATATAAATATAGAATAAAATAGTTTTAGTTATTATTATGATTATGAATTAATTTTATTAAAAGATAATATTCACTACAGTGCCACTCTGTTGACTAATTTCTGAAATATTCATGTGAAATACAAACTGTTTATTTATACTCGTATCGTGTTTTAGTACTAGAAAATGTTTATTCGTATATAAGTTATCAATATATTTTTTATGTTAAATTTAATTATTTTTATTTAATTTAGTAGTGGCGCAGTGGCACAAAGTGTGACTGTAAAACCAACTGTTTGTGGGTTCGATCCCCACTCGAGGAGATGAAATATTTATTTAAATTTATATTTACATTTCTTGGCTCTGGTGTCGAGGTAAAAGCGCGGCGTTGAGTCCTACCACTCAACACGCAATGCCTCCAGAATTCGGTAGAAAGTGGGGAACGGAGTGTCTTAACAGTAGGTTCCCTTTGCATACCCTGCTGTATGCGGGATAGAGCGTGAATCTGATATGATATAATTATTTTACTGTTAGCTGTCATTAACATATACTGATTCAATTGAATATTTAAACTATCTAGATAATGCATTTAATATTAGCTTCCCACTGTATCCCGCATATAGTAGAGTCGGCAAAGGGAACCTTATATTTTGCTGCCCACTTTCTGACCAATTTTTAAAATATTCCATGTTAAATGGCGGAACTCAACGTCGTACTTGGTCTTGTTACAAGGAAAAAAAATAGCGAATTTTACCGAACTAAGATCGAGTCCATAACCGTTGCGTTAACAGCCCGACGCTGTACCACTGTGCCACGACATCTTATTAGCACAATACATTATTTATCCATATAACCCTATATACTAAAATCTTTTAAACCTATAGATAAGTACCAAATCAAATAAGGTAAGTAAAATAAGTCTAGTAAATTTAGTAATATATCATCCACACCCAATATTAAGTAACGCTGACGTCGAATATTCGTTAACACGACGTAGATTGATGCAAATGACATCTTCTCACATATTGTATGAGATCCAAACTTACTCGAAACTTTAAATAACTAAAACTCATACAATTTTAAGCTCTATTTCTTAAAAATAGAGCTTTTCAACTTATTTCTTCATACTAAATTTAGTAAAGGCAAACACTGACATACTTCAATTGACAGATTTTATTTATTCAGAGGGTGGGATCCTTTGTGAAGTATTTTTCTTCACTAATGTCTTGTCTACGGCTTTATTTTTGTGTGTATGTATATTGTATTGTGTTAGAGAAATAGGTATTTTTGTTTGTTTAATTCC
This sequence comes from Heliconius himera, assembly GCA_021202915.1. Classification (NCBI taxonomy): domain Eukaryota; kingdom Metazoa; phylum Arthropoda; class Insecta; order Lepidoptera; family Nymphalidae; genus Heliconius; species Heliconius himera. The sequence continues at coordinate 21,461 of JAJHJA010000149.1, read as the reverse complement.
GTTTTATGCAAATAATTGTTTTAATGTTCACCTTTTTGTGAGTGACACTTGTTTTAGTGTACTTTGTTTTTGTTTAAAAATGTGTTTACAGTGAAAATAATTGTAATAGACAATTTTAATGTATTTTTCTGTGTTTATTTAAAAATGTTTAGAACCAGTTGTGGCGCATGGACATATAGTGTGACTGTAAAACCGACAGGTTGTGGGTTCGATTCCCATTCGAGGAGATGAAATATTTATTCAAATTTATATTTCTATTTCTTCGCTCTGGTTTTGAGGCAAAGCGTGGCGTTGATTTCCGCCACTCAACACGCAATGCCTCTAGAATTCGGCGGTAAGTAGAGAACGGAGTGTCTTAACACTAGGTTCCCTCTGCCTTCCCAGCTGTGTGCGGGATACAGCGTGAAGCTGACAAAGAGAAGTGTCGTAACGGACTGTAGTACCCAGCATATTGCCTGCAATTTTTAAGAAATTGCGTGACAGAACCTAACGCCGTTGTCTACCAAAAAAAGGAAAAAAAGTAATTAAACATAATAATTCCCTCGAGTAAGGATCAAACCCACAACCGTCGCGATTATAGTCAGACGCTGTCCCACTGCGCTACGACGCCTTTAAGCTTTACTCTACATACGCTGTAAGAATATGCTGTAAAACCTTTTGACAGTTAGTTAATCAGTGATAATAATCATTACCTAAAAACGATCAGATGAGACCAGTCGCAGCGTATGGGCACTAGCCTGCAATTATAAACGCGACAAGTTGTGGGTTTGATTCTTACTCACAATTGAAATATTAATCTTTTCATTGATACGCCCTCGTGTCGAAGTAAAGCGCGGCGTTGAGTTCTGCGACTCCAACGCCTCCAGAATTCGGCGGAAAATGAGTAACGTACTGTTTTAACATAAGGTTCCCTCTGTCCACCTTAATAAAAAAATCATTTTCACATAATACTAAATATTATATGTAAATAACTCCAAAACAATATAACATAGTGATTTATATCAGATTCGTATATAATAAAAAAAGCTAAAATATTTTCTAGCGCTTCCCATAAGGGGTGCCGCGCCATGATTGGCATCTATACACGTGCAATGTCCGACGCATCTATGCGGGTTGGGTGCGGGCTTGTTAGTATGTTTTACTATGATTTTTGTAAATATTTAAATATAATATATATTTTTTTTATTTTTTGTTGTTTTTTTATAAGCTTTAAGCTGTGTTCCGCACATGGGCAAAGGGAAGTTAATATTAAGACACTCCACTCCTAATAAGACACTTTGGTTTTGAGTTTTTTTTTAATTGAGGAGCTCAAAGCAGTGCTGTTGCTTTCGAATCAACTGTCATAAGTTTATGATGACTGGAAGTTGTCAATATTATTTTTTCTAATTTATCTTATTTATTCGAGATATTGTATAGTGAGCGATGGGTATCAGCCACACTTTATTTGGAGATGAGGAAATGAAAATATTAAATCTTCGAGTAGAGATCAAATATACAGCATTTACAATCACACGCTGTCCCACTGCGTTACAATGGCCTCACAACGGCATCTTTATGTAAATTGTGATAATTTTCTTCCGTTACGTAGATACCTTACCTACGGCGTTGAGTTCCGCCAGCTAACCTACAATATATCTATATAAAATTAAAATAGAGAAATGAGAGATTGTCTAGATTCTGTAACCAATCTAAAAAATAACAAAAATATACACAAAAGCAAACGAGCGTAGCAAGCCAGCCCCTACACAGGGGGGAAAATGCTTTATTATTACTTTTATCTTTTAGTATCAACATTTTTTCCCCGCATTTCATAGCTGGTCATTTATATAGCGAATGCTGACAATTAATTTAATTAAAGCGTATCGTCGAACCAATGTTTTTGATGTAATCACGTAACAGGTGAGGTGAGTGTTAGGTGTATGTCTAATTTTTGTGTTTTTTTTAAGTTTCACGCTTTATCACGCATATAGCAGGGTACTTAGAGGGAACTTAGTGTGGAAAGACTCCGTTTTCCATTTTTTGCCGTTATTTGTCTTATTTTGTTTGAGTTTTTTGAATTAGTATTATTTTGAAAATAAAATTTACGCTCCTTACCAGAGCGGATGCGGAATGATTCTTTACTAATAAACGTTGTATGTGGCATATGGCAGAGTAGGCCAAGGGAATCTAGTGTTAAGACTATCCATTCTCCACTTTCCGCCCAATTTTCGATATTGTGTGTTGTGGCGGAACTCAACACCGCGCTTTTGCCTTGGTACCTTGGTACCTTGAGAAGGAAAAATTAAAATAATAACGGAATACAAAAATATTTGTAAAATAATTATATCCCTCGAATCGGGATCATATATGAACAATATATACTATGCCACGGACTGCCTCAATTACCATTTCAGTATAATATTTTGAATCCTCAAAATTCTTCTTAAATTCACAAATAAATACAGTCATAATAAACAGATAGAATAATAGAGGCCACTCGCGGCAGGGTCACAAAGTGTAGCTGTAAATGTCACTGGTTGGGGGTTCGATCCCCACTCGAGAAAATTAAATATTTAATTACATTTAAATTTTCATTTTTTCGCTTTGGTGTCGAGGCAAAGCGCGGCGTTGAGTTCCGACTCAACATGACTCACAATTCGGCGGAAAGCGGGGAATGGAGTGTCTTAACACGCCTACTCTGCTGCGGGATACAGCGTGAAGTTGTTTTTTTTTTCATTTTTTAGTAATAATAAATACTGGTCAGTAACAATAATCGTTATATTTAAATATTAATAGCAATAAAAATGAAGCTTGACCAGTTGCCCCCGAACCACTGATTTCACACAATTATCGAAACACGCAACTAAAATGCGATCTAAACCGAATTTTGTTACAAAAATAATTGTTCAGTATATTATAGCATCATAAATGTTGTGAAACCACAAAAGAAATTAGGGGAAGATCGTAGGTTTTATTCACATGTTTATTTTCATATAAAATAAAATTTGTATTTATAAATATTACGTTGTTGAGAGGCCAGTCGTGCTGCAGGGGCATAAAGTGTGACTGTAAAATCGACAGGTTGTGGGTTCGACCCCCACTCGGGGAAGTGAAATATTTATTTACATTTATATTTTCATTTCTTCCCTCTATTGTCGAGGTAAAGAGCGGCGTTGAGTTCCGCCACTCAACACGCAATGCCTTCGGTACTTGGTGGAAAGTGGGGAACGGAGTGTCTTAACACTAGGTTCTCTCTGTCTACCCTGCTCTGTACGGGATATAGCGTGAAGCTGATTATGTTATTGAGGTCAACGTGGCTAGTAGCTTCGATTGTCACTCGAGGGTATGAATTATTTTCATTTCCCCACTATGGTATGCAAAGTGCGGTGTTAAGTTTCGCAACTCGTGGAATGACACAGGTATATGTTATTATGTGCAACAAGTAGCTTCTATTATTGTATGTATGTATTTTTAATGATGATATAAAAAAACCAGTTAAGTGCGAGTCGGACTCGCCCACCTAGGCTTTTGTCAATTAACGATTTTGATGGTAGGTCAACGGAAAGAACACTATAGAACTTAAAATCAATAAACTTAAATTTACGGACATATGCACTCATTTTGTGTCAAATGAATTAGATATATAAGCTTGTAATATTTATTTTATATATGCTCATATCTTCTGACTGCGTTGAATAAGAAGCTTGTTTTTTGTTTTTTTCTGTGCTTTAAGAGATTTTAGACCTGAATAATTGATATTAATTTCAATTCAATACCTCCACGTGATCTCGAGATAAATTTTATTGATAAACATACAGACAGACAATAAAGTGATCCTATTGGCTCTCGTTTTTACCTTTCGATGTACTCTAAGAATTGGGTCTTATATGTCATTTTTTACATTTCCATCAAAATTGATTACTGATAAGAAAGACGAACGAATTGATCTACTATATTAAATATCTAATATATTATTTTCCAATTATCAATTAAATTTTTAAATAATAAATATAAATGTAGAATAAAAAAATATTTACAGAATTTCATTTTTTGTTTTGTTTTTTAACTTTTTACTCACACATAGCAGAAAAGGCAAATGCTACCTGAGAAAATTCTCACTTTTCGAAGAATTAACAGAGAATTATAGAATTATAATGTTTACAATTCACAAAAAAAAATATTTAGGGTTGTAATTAACATTAAGTAAACCACAAACAATTTTTCACCCAATTATCGCTGTTACTGGTCGGTTACAACGTAATACAGTAAATAATAGACTACTTCCGATGGTCAAGGGGAAATCAGTTTAATCGTTATAATTATAATAATTAATAGTAATTTTTTTTAACTTCACGCTGTATCCCGCACACAGCAGGGTAGGCAGAGGGAACCTAGTGTTAAGACACTCCGTTCCCCACTTTCTGCCGAATTCTGAAGGCAACCTCGACACCAGAGCGAAGAAATGAAAATTTAAATTTAAGTAAATATTTCTTCACCTCGAGTAGGGATCGAACCCACAACCAGTCGGTTTTGCAGTCACACCTCGTGCCGCTGCGCTACGACTGGCCTCGTATTTTTATTTCTTATTATTTATATATTATATACAAAGAAACGGGTTATTTAGTTGTAAACAAAACAAGGAAAATTAATAATGTTTATAAATAAAGAGTAATAAGCACTGCCACTTATAACTAATTTAGTACGAAAAAGCAAGATGAAATATATATTTTTTTTCGCTTCACAATGTATCCTGCACATAGTAGGGTAGGGAAAAGAAACTTGGGAACCTATTGTTAAGACACTCTGTCCACTCCGTCGAAAGATTGTGGAAGTGAAATTATTATATATTTAATTTCATTAGGTTGTAATCGAACCTTCACAAACATGATGAACTGATTGTGGGCTAAGCTAACAAAAAAAAAGCACTCAAAATCAATAAAAAACACCTGCATATTTTGACTTAACCAATAAAATTAACGTTTCAAATCGACATAACAATTTATTGCTTCCAATATATACTTTGCTCAATGACCAACTGGTTATAATCATAACTGGGGGTGTCCATCTAATAATTATTGGACACAATAATGAATGCCCAATTGCCCATAGAGGCGGTGGGCTCGTGTGAAACTACGACACCTGTAGGGTGATACGCCATAGAGCTATGATGTTTTTTTTATTTACTTCTTTTTTTTTTTTAGCTTCACGCTGTATCCCGCACATAGCAGGATAGATAGAGGGAACCTAGTTTTAAGACATACCGCGGAAATGAAATATTTAATATTTTCAATTTATCTTTACGAGGCATAACTGCGGCTATTAGCTCCGCAAATCAACCCGCAATATCTCCAGAAATGGCGTAACGCGGGGAACTTAAGTGTCTTAATGGGAACGGAGAATCGTAACACCGGGTAACCAGCTTCCCTCTGCCTAAGTATTTATGTTCGGGATACAGCGTGAAGGTAAAAGAAAAAAAATATTTAAAAATATTATATCTATAATTTCAAAAGCCGTGGCCAATAACCACCTACAAAAACAACCGGAAGTACGGGCGAAACGTGACACAATACATTTCTTAGTGATTTCTCATTTCAACCCCTCAATAAGTGTAAACTATTTGATTTGTATAATCAAATGTGGGCATTGTAATTAATTAGTTCGTTACGCACCTGAGCTTTCAAAGTTAAAACTGTAGCAACTATAGTTTTGTAGCGTTGTAAACTCTACTACTGTAGTTTTAAGCTCTATATTAGATGTAATAGAACAAAAATAATGGGTCAAATGAAAAATCATCCTTTTCAAATTGAAATTTTGTAACGAAATTTTGTATTTTTAACTTTATAGTAGTTAAAATAAGAATTAAAAGAGTTTTATGGTTGTTTTAAAGTGGTATTGACAATTGAAATTAATTATTAGAGGCCAGTCGTGGCGCAGCGGCACAAAGTGTGACTGTAAAACCGACTGGTTGTGGGTTCGATCCCCACTCGAGGAGATGAAATATTTACTTAAATTTATATTTCCACTTCTTCGCTCTAGTGTCGAGGTAAAGCGCGGCGTTGAGTTTTGCCACTCAACACGCAATTCCTCCAGAATTCAGCAGAAAGTGGGGAACGGAGTGTCTTAACACCAGGTTCCCTGTATACGGGATATATCCCGCTATAGCGTGAAGCTAATTTTATTTATTATTTTTTTTAATCAAAAATTGAAGTTATTACTTTTGTACAAGTGTTCCGCTGCTTCGCAGTAGCACAGCAATATATAGGTTGAAGGAGCTTAGTTCATGTCTTAACATGTTCTTCAGTTTCCGCTTTATTATCGAGACATTGCTCGTTAAGTGGTGTAACTCAATATCGCGCTTTGTTTATTACTACCCCGAGCGGATTTCGAACCCAAAACCACTGCCTTTTAATTCAGTCGAGGTCACACTATTAAAATATATATAATATCATCTATATCATTACTATTAAAACCATAAACTAAATCAGCTTCACGCTATATCCCGCATCCAGCAGGGAAGGCGGCCTAGTGTCAAGACACTCTACTACTCAATTTCCGCCAAATTTAAGTGGCGTTACGTGTTAAGTGGCGGAAGTCAACACCGCGCATTATCTACTTATCATTCCCCCGAATGGATTTCGAACCCAAAACTATATTTTCAACCAGTGACTATTACACTTATGTCACAAAATTTATTCGAATACCTTCCTACATAATCTCTATCTCTTTATATAATAAGACAGTAAAAATATTTTGTCTGTACATTTAGTAATTTTGACTAAAATGGATAGAGGGACACTTAAAAAGAATAATAGAAAGCAAAAAGTTTTTTTTTGAATTTCTTGTCTGTCTGTCTGTCGACATATTTTTGTCCGCATTTTTCTCTGAAAGTACTGAACCGATTTACTTTAAAATTTTACCAATTGCTTTGTTTTAACTCAACTTAACTTTTAAAGTTTAGTTCATCAAAATCGGTTCATTAAAAAAAAAGTCATCTTCATTTGAATGAACTCAAGGCACTCAAGGGGTTAGCTTGCCTGCGAATATTATATAGCAATCGCGCTGGTAAGATTCTTTTCTAAAGAATGACATTCGAAACGTCTGGGTTATATGACTGTTGATAAAAATATATATTTTTGAAGCACACAGTAAACAAAATTGAATTGTTAGTGGAGATTACTTCATAAATCAAAATAGTTAAGTTTAAGTCGTAATTAATTCAACACAGAGATAAAGAACAATCTTGAAAGAAATATCAAGTAAATACAAAGATTTTTTGGTTGGTCTGTTTATATAATATATGTAACTAATTTAAAAACTGTACAGGAGTTAACTGTGCAATTATTACAGTTATTTTACAAAGAATATTATGAATCCTTCAAATCAATAATTTAACATTTAAGGCTGTTTCTGAATGAGTAAATTAAATTATTCACTGACATCAGCACATTTAACAGAGTATATTATATAGGTAAAAAGAACATAAAATTACAAAAATATATACGTGTAATAAATAATTAGCTTTATGTATATATTATAAATATCAAATATCAACAATGGTCGTATTTTTTTTAAAACAATCAAAAATTCTTTGACGATAATGTCGTAAAAAAATCATATTAGAAGTCATTATAGTTGTCAATCAATTCTGCTTATTAAATCAATAATCATGTATTTTAAGCGGGCGAAGCCGTGGGCGAGCCGCTAGTCACTAATAAAACCTATAAAATTTAAAAACAAATATAATCTATAGAATACACAGAAAATATGCATTTTTAGAGACCGTATTGTTGACAGTGGAGCTCAATTTTACAGCACGCCAGTAATAAGTCAAGGCTTACATTTTATCGTTCAATTCTCCTTTATATTTGCATACTCGTAAAACGTATCAAATACATTTTGCTCCTTAATCCTTGAAGCTTCACATACTGTGCACCCTATTTAGAATTTTATAAGCAATTTTTTACCTTATATTTTATGAAATAAGGTTGAAAGTTCTGTGTTCAATTTAGTAACGAACTAATAAGAAAGTTAACAATTTATCGTAAATCTCGAAGAATTAGTTTTAGGAATTATTTACTTTGTAGTTTGTATCATTGAGTGTTAATGTTAACACATTGTTGGGAGTTAGTACTTAATTGTTTAAGATGTAATGGCTGAATTTAATTTTTTTTTCATTGAAATGTTCTCAAAAGTATAAAAACTTTAACCACTTCAATGTAAAAATAACAATATTGCAGGGAATTTGGAAAATATTATATGACAATAAAAAAGAGCCTATTTTAACTTCACATATAAAAATCATCGCCGCATATAAAAATCGTATACAGAATAGTCAGAGGGAATCTCAGAGGGGAATAGTCAGAGGGGAGAGTTAGTGTTGAAACACTCCGTTCCCCACTTTTAACTTAATTTTTCGAGAGGCGAAACTTAACACTACGTTTTATCTCATTAAAGCAAGGATAAAAAATCTATATAATAATTTCCTGACATTAAACTCATATACAGTCTAACGCTGATCCACAGTATCCATGACTGCTACTACAGCATTTTTTTTTATTTTCAATCTGGGAACCTACTTTTATACTCTGTTCAATAAGACTAATTCCATTCCTCAATTTTTGCCGATTTCTGGAGGCACTTACGTATTAAGTAGCAGCACTCAACACCGCGCTTTACCACAGTGAAGGAATTGAATGAAATATTTAATATTTCATTTCTAGTAGTGGGAATCGAACCCGCAACCTCGACTGGCCGCGACATTTCTCCTGGTTAAATTTGACCTAACACATAATATAAAAAAAACTCTCACTTCCAACTTTCCTACTATAATACAAAAAAAAAATTAAGCGAAATCGCTAAAACTAAGCCCTCCAAAGCACCGTCTCTCAACTGATATGCATATTCCATATGCTGGCGAGGACTTCAAATTACAGCTACTCATAAATCCTGCCCAGATGAATTTCATGCAAATTTTCGCTGTAAAATCTGGAATACTTTATTGTCTCAGTGATGAGAGTTATCTAGACTGGGGTGTAATTTAACCATTCTGGTTCCCTTTTGCAAGGGAAGAGACAAAATATTCTTTGTAATGCTCTTTTAGTGTTCTGGGCTTTTGATTAATTACTTTTTGGTATAAGTTTTAGGTTTCTTACTAGAAATATCAAATCAAATCACTATAAACGTGATAGATTGTGAGTTTGATTTTCGCTAGAGAAAATTAAATATTTAGCATCTAAGGATTCAGCAGAAAGTGGATAATGGAAGGTATCTTAACGGCAATGGAAGGCTTGATGGTAGATTCACAGATTCCCTAAGTTTATCCTGCCTTAATACAGCTAAAATCTAAGAAAAAAATAAAATATATATGAAAAATAATGATTAGGCAGTAACGTTGCAAACGCAACAGTTAAAAAAATATGCAATATAAACACCCCCATTTAGAATCACCAGATTTTTATGGCTCAAGTGTTTTCACACAAAATTCGGCAAATTGTAAGATTTATCACATTGTCTCATCTGCCCATCGGATTACGAATGCCCTCATCTGGTTTACGATTGAGGATTTAGACCTTGTTTTATAGTTGCCTTAATTTTATGATCTCTGATTAGTTCGTGACTTGATGTGCTTTTGGGACTTGATTGCTGTAAACATATATTTTTAAGCTTCGCGTTATATCCTGTATGTACGTATCCTGCAGGGTAGACAGACAGGGAACCTAAAATAGGTTTTCAGGGACGGTAGTTAATAGAAGGAGTTAATAGTAGGGTGTTAAGACATTCCGCTCTGCTCTTGTACACGAAGCGTGACGTTGAGTTTCCGCCTTTACTAAAATATTAAGGTGCACAATATTCTATTAATTTAAAGACATTCAATTCATAATTTGTTTATATAAATATGCAATATTTGGGGCCGTCGAAGGGCGATGGGAAAATTGAGTATTTCTGGGTGAAAACGCGAAGGTAGAAGAAAAGAAGGAAATGAAGTATTTACATTTCCTTATTATATCCTACCATACGCAATGTCTCAAAAGTTAGATGAAAAGTGGGGAAGAGTGGGTAGAAGAAAAGAAGGAAATGAAGTATTTACATTTCCTTATTATATCCTACCATACGCAATGTCTCAAAAGTTAGATGGAAAGTGGGGAAGAGTGGGTAGAAGAAAAGAAGGAAATGAAGTATTTACATTTCCTTATTATATCCTACCATACGCAATGTCTCAAAAGTTAGATGGAAAGAGTGTCTTAACGCTAGGTTTCTAGGTCCCCTACCCTATATTAAAAAAGTGAGGCTATATTTTCCGCCGACTATACAAAATACTTGAAAATAAATAATCTAGAGGCCAGTCACTAAACGTAGGTTGTAGGTTCAGTTCCCACTCAAGCATGTAAAATATTTAATATTCTAATTTCTTCACTCTAAAGCGCGACGTTGTAATTGCGCTCTCCATACAATTCACATGCAATGACTAGCGCCACTCAACATGGAATATTCATCCAGAATTTGGAGGAAGATGACGAGCGGAGTGTCTTCTCAATCGGCTTCTATTGCTCAGGTGAAACTAAAAAAAGGAAAATATAAGCTTTACCAACCAAAATAAATATGAACATGTTTTTTGTATATTAGAACATCAAAAGAGCTTATTAAGTTGTAAAATAACAACAAGTAGTATCTCCTTTCGTAGTCTATAGGGCTTCATTGTGCGGAGTGAACTGCGACATACTTTTACTATAGCATTAATTAAGGTCAAGTATCTTATACGAGCATAAATACTTGAATTGTGACTTGACCCAATTTACACTATGTATGTGGAGATGTAAATAGACATAAGGACTTTTGTAGCTTTTATCATTTTTATTATCAGAATAGGTGCGGCGTTGTGTTCCGCCACTCAACGGATTGAGTGGCAAGTGATGCCGGCAATTGCTTGAAAATTGGGCGGAAAGTTAAAATCAGAGTGTCTTAACTCTGAGTTATCTCTAATTATACTTTTTTGTAAATTAAATATTTATTTAAATTTATATTTTCACTTCTTCGCTCTGGTGTCGAGGTAAAGTACGGCGTTGAGTTCCGCCATTAACACGCAATGATTTATTTTATTTATTTATACGTTTTGTAGATGAGATACAGAATGAAACTAGAAAAACTATTGTAATATCACATGATAAGAAGAAATCAAGTTCAGAAATTCCCTATATTTTTATCCACTATTTAATGGGTAAAAATGTTTGGAATTAATATCAGTGTATTTAATAATTAAAATATAACATTAACATTGAAAAGAGCAACTGTTGCGTTTCTTGCTGGTGTTTCTGTAGACTGCTTCTGAGTAAACTCCCTTCTGAGCTGGTGGTAGCTTTATGTTTCAAAAAAAAAAATCAGGCTTAAGTCCCATTATATACATTTTTTTTAAATATTTCTTAAAAATAGAGAAAAGGAAAGAGAAACATCCTTCTCTAAATATAGAATAGCATTTGTATGTTAAGAATAATAATATTCATTGGTTTGTTAGTCGTTTTCCTACTGCGCCACGATCTTATAAATTGTTTGTAATATAGCATGCAGCGTATGCTATTTAACTATTATAATTTCTAATTAACAGGATTTAAACCTATTTTAAACCACACACCTCATCATATGATGATTCTCGTAAAGTAAAAAAAATATACATTTTTATTTTTTCTCGCATCTAGAACTGGCAAATAATGGTAAATAATGTCAAAATACTCCGTTGCCCACCTCCCACATAATTTTCGATAAATTTCATGTAAATTGGCGGAAATCAACGCCGCACTTTGTCTACCAGAGCAGGCAAATACAAAAAAAATTTAATACTCTGAATGAAATCTCAACCATCGCCTTAACAGTCAAATGTTCTCTCACTGCGCCACTACTGAGTTTATATTAATTTTTATAATTTACTGTATAGTAAAAAAATAAAGGTCTTAACCCAACATTCAACAAATTTTCAACAACAACTTCCTAAATATTTCTAAAATTATCTCACTTTTGACTAAAACCTATAGTAAATAATTATAGAACAAAAATAATTAAACTCTTCTCATTATTAAAAATAATGATAATGATGCGTTAACCTCAACTTAAGTAAGAGGAAGTCGTTTATTTCATAACAATAATTAGTTTTGTCACCGCGCCCAACTCATTTGTATTATAGAGTAATGTTACGTACATTTCTTTTATGTTATAAAAGTGAAGAGTTTGTCTAGTTTGTTTTGGCCCGAGAGTGTGGGTTCGATTCCCGCTCAGGGGAATGAAATATTTAATATTTTTACTATTTCGCTCTGGTATCACAAGATTTCGTTGGGAAAGGAATTAATACTAGCTTCACTATGTGCCGAATATAGCGTGAAGCAACAAAAACAATTTGTTTGGTTGAACGCGCTAATCTCAGGAACTCAGGAACAAAATTCAAATTAAAAAATATAGTGTACGTATTTTATAATTGCGTGTGTGTATTTTATAGTGTGTGTATTTCATACAAAACAACCAATATTTAAAAAAAATACAAAAAAATCTTCTTTTTCTCTGTTATGTCATTACTCTATGTAAAATCACATTCGTGTACAGTAACATTGTCACGTGCTTACAATCACACGGCACATTTAATTCACGGTTTTGAAAACGAAGTAACAAAGGAATCTAAATAAAGACCTCTGAACTTAAGAATTTCAGCTTCATTATTCACCGAAGTGAAATATGTGTGAAAATATTTCTTAGTCCCCTTACATAGAAAGTATGAAAAAATAACGTTTTTTTTCACATAGTAGAGCAGGCAGAGGGAAGCTAGTTTTAATACACTCCGTTTCCCAATTTTTGATATTTTTTTCAGGTATTGCATGTTGAGTGACGGAACTCAATGCTGCGCTTTGTCTTTTTACCGAAACGTGGTGATAAATAATTGATACCCGGAGTGGGATTCGAACTCACAACTGTTGCATTTTTTTATGGTCAGACGCTACGTTATTGATAATAAAAACATTAAAAAAAAAAAACTTTTTAATCAATTATCAAGTATTTAAAGGGGTTATATATGGATAAACTAAAACTAAATTAAATACGAGCAAAAGTTATTTTCTTATTTTCTGTCCTGGCCGGTACGCAAACAAAAATAAAAATCAAATTCAAATTCAAAATATTCTTTATTCAAATAGACTATTTTAAGTACTTTTGAATCGTCGAATGTCTTCATAAACAAAAAAAGCTACCACCGATTCGGAAGGTAGTTCTGCTGAGAAGAGCCGGCAAGAAACTCAACAGTTGCTCTTTTCTAAGTCAATGGTATAATATATAATTTTATTACATGAACTGGCAGCTGTCCTGCATCACATTCAATACACATTAATTCCATACATGTTTATCCTCTAAATATTCTTGAACAGTGTAATAAGCTTTAATACTTATTTAGAAAAAACGCTGACCACTAAGCCATACGTTCGAACGCATCGCTTAGTGGTCAGAGCGCCTGGTCGGTTTCCAGGAGGCGCGGGTTTTAATCCCGCTACGTTCATAATTTTATACGTTTTCTAAATAAGTATTTTTCTTTCCTAAGTGTAGAATAACATTTTAAAAATGTTAAAAATGTAATAAACTTTACTTGTTAGTATTTTTTTAAAGATAGTTTAAATTGTGGTAGTGGTAAACTTGGAATATGTTTTTAAGACATCACATTATAACCTTTTGTTTACTTTTTTTTTATTTAATGTAATATATATTATTTAATTTTGCATTTAGCTTTAACCATCCTCTAAATACCTTATTGGTGTAAACCACGTAAAAATTTAATTTAATTTATACATACATCAATGAAATACTAGTTTATTCTATGCAGTAATAAATAAACCTAATTTAAAATGAAAAATTAAACGAAAATAGATGTCCCTTTGAATCGAAAATATTGTCTTAAAACTTTATGTAAATTAAATATAATTCTCAAAGGCCAATCCACTAATTGTGAGTTTTGCTCGAAGCTATTTGTATATCAATTGAATATTTTAATATATTAATCGTTTAAGTAATGTATGTTGATATAAGACGTTTAAGGATCGAGGGGTTTGTAATTTTGCTTAATAGATACCCTGCGGCCTCATTCTTGATGATTTAAACCACTTTTCTATGGTAAAAGATTAAAAAAAAAAGTAAAAGAGTAAAAGTATTTGAGAATGTTGTGGCACAAGCGTGTGACTGTAAACGCGATGGTGATGAGTTCGATTCCCATTTAGAGGAATAAAATATTTAATATTTTCATTTTCCTCGCTCTGGCAATGAAGCAGCGCACGGCGTCGAGTTCCGCCATTCATCAATATAATATCTTGAGAATTTGGCAGATGGTGGGGAACGCAAGTGTCTTTATAAGAACATAGTTTTCCAGGAGAGGGATTCCTTATCTTGTTTTGTGCGGGATATAGCGTAAAAAAAATGTGACAGATCCATGTCGTAAATACTTTATGTATAATTGCTCTTCTTTTACAAACTTCACGCTAGGCTAGGTTTGTATCAAGCACTTGTACAGCACATTCCGTTTAAATTTGACACATTGCTGAGTGGCAACTGGGAACTGAACGCTGTCACTACTTATTATTTTATAGTTATTTTTATAAAAATTGTTGTTATTTTTCTAAAAATTGTTCACGGATCCTTTTTAATTGCATTAATTTAATTTAAATGCTATTATAACTTGAGTTAAAAGTCTTGAACTAATTGTGATAGTTTTGCTTTCAATTATCAATCCAATGAATATTTATAGATAAAGTTATAAAATTTGGATATTATTTAATTGGACTAAAAAGAAGTCTTAATTTTAATCAAGTACATGAAACAAGAAAAGAAAATTTATGTTCTAACAAGACAAGGCGCAGCGTTGAGATCCGCCACTCAATACACAATATCTCGAACTTACGTGGAAAATGGAAAACGAAATATCTTGTCACTAGGTTCACTCTGTATATCCCGCTTTATACGGGATATATCGTGAAGTTGAATAAAGAAACTTTTCTTTCTTCAATAAATATTTATTTATAATCGAAAAAATATGATACGTATCTATATATTATAGATAGACTATATACGATACAGTAATTTTATTGTCGAAAAATAGGAAAAGTAGGAAAAATTACGGATGAAAAGTTTAGAGCTAACATTTAAAACGCCTACAGATATGATCTGAGAGCAAAGTAAAGATTTAATCTTGCCCATCTTGGTTTATTAGGCGCTTAATATTTAAAGGTCATCAATGAAATAAAAAATATATATTTTTAATATCATTCTGTACAGCTTTTTTTGTATTGTTGAAATAATATTTTAAAATTGTTAATTATGCTGCATATAGCAGTATAGACACATACAAACCTATATCAAGAAACTCCGTTTTCCACTTTCCCTTCGAATCCAGTACATTGCGTAGCGGAACTAAACGCCGCACAGTATCTTTTATCAAATCCTAAAAATGAAAATATATCGTTTTCCCCAAATGAAAATACTAATTAAACTCAATTTAACAGCGCTAACAGAGATTTCAATCTGAATCAGTACTAGGATTATAACACTGAAGTCACGTAGCCATTAGTAGCTAATTTGTATCTAACTACCCTCCCTAATACCACTAACTAAGCAGACGTACGGCAATTTAGCACAAAATCGATGTAGACAGAACTAGTAATAGACAAAGGATTACAAACTGTAGGCCTAATCAAGACCAGATCATAATTCCATCTGCATGTCTTATCAAAGCGGCGTGATTTGCTTTTGGAGTAGCCTTCTAGGGTTTTGGGCTGTTTGTTTTGTTGTATGCAGTTTGCATGTGCTGTTTTAATTGATTTTAGGTTATACCTAATAGACTTTAAAATCGTGGTAAAATTATTTAGATTTTTAGGTTTCGAGTAGGGATTGAACTCACAACCAGTCTACTTTACAGTCACAATTTGTGCACCACGACTGGCCTCAAGTTTATTTATTTTTTAATAAAAGAAGAAGAAAAAATATTTTTTTATTAAATTATTAAAATACTTATCTTATATCAATACTTAATTAAAATTAATTTAACAAAGATATCGTCTGGAATACTTAATTAAATAGGCATTAGTTTTCAATTCACGTGTGGTTGTCCTTTACCTTTTCTCATCCCTTTTTGTGCAAGGATTTTTTCATTTTGACTTTATTAATTATGAAATCCCATCAAAAATATTAATGTAAAATTAAAGCCAAGTTCAATATTGAATAATACGTCATTCTCGACTTTATATAGCAATTGGAGATCTATATTTATCTATATAATTTCTGTGTCCACTTAGGAACTTTTAACGTACTTACCAGCCATATCACATTTATGTACTTCAGCTTGTACTGAAATATTAGGATGATATTTTTATTTTGGTGACAACATATAATATATTTATTTTATAACAGGAAACGAAGTGTCTTTACACTAAGTTCCCAGGTTTCATCCGTCAACTCTATTATTCAGGATATAGCGTGCACCTAAAAACAAAACAAAAACACAAAAAATAATGTAATAATTTGAAAAAAAAATATTTACCCTCTTTAACCCTAGATTACTAACCTTATTTTTCGACGCTTATTACGAACCTTCGTCGTTTCGACTACGCGATTTGCTACAAGGGATAATGGGTTTTATTTAAATGAAACGTGTATGTTTTTATTTTTTTTATTAATTATTTATATCTTTTCTTTCTATTTGTTATGTTTACATGAACCAAATGAATTTTATGCAAAATCAACAATAGTAACATATTTAAAGTTGTTATATAAGTATTATACAAAGTAAATTTAACAAATAATCTCTAAATATTAAAAATAAGTTATGTAATAAACTAATAAAATAAAAATGATTGTGAAAATCTAGCAATTAATACATTTGTGACATATGTCAAGTTTGTCCTCGTCGCACAACGATTTATTGCACTTTCAGTTATCCAACATCCTTTGCTTTGCGGGCAAAAGTCACATATTTACCTTTTTCTTTTCACAGGAGGTACACCGGAGGTCCCAATTGTAGAATTCGAAGTACTCCTTCCTGACATGTTTAATATCTGTGTATTTTAGTCCCGCAGATCAGTTTAAAGAGTTGATATTGTCAATCTCTTTTACATGTGTGATTCGATTAGCTTGTGATACAGAGCTTTTAGGTAATCACGTCTCGATAAAGGCTTTTTGTTAACTTATATATATTATAAGTTACATAAATAACGTAACTATTTATAAATGCAATGTTTAGCATTCTATAAAAAAAGGCACAATAGCCAGTGTGTTTTTCTATTGCAAAAAGCAAGGAAACACATCTGGTCCAATTTGCCTACACCTCCTTTAGGTTCCTTGTAAAATTCAACAAGGAATTGCATCACTACTTCGTATCTGACTATCTTGACCTGAAAGTTGCTGCTAGGTCAAAGTAGAAACTTCATCTTCACCATCTGTTTCATAAACAGGATCAGCCTCAAGGTGGTCTTCTGCCTCACTCCCTGATGAATTTTCTATCAAATCACATGTAAACAACGAATAATAAATAGCATTGAATATAAACAAAATAAATAAACAATGCAAAAAATTACGCAAACATAAGCTAACTAAATAATACAAAATATGACGTTATTACTAACCTTCGTCGATTCGACGAGCCATGGTTGGTAGAATGGCGCTCACGGGCCTCCTGCGCTCAAAACATTATCATCAGTCTAGGAGGCAATGGGTCGACAGAGATTACCTAAAGTATGAAAGGCGTACGATCGCACGCACAAAAGTTAACGCGATTTAAACAAACCCGCGTCGTCGAATCGACGAAGGTTAGTAATCTAGGGTTAAGATTGCAAATTTAAATTATATCAACATAAACATTTCAACTAACAAAAATCACACATAGTTTTGGTAGAAACCTACCAAATTATTAGAAAAAATATATCATATAATACATATATATTAGAGAAGGAACAGCAAAGAAAATCAAAGATTAGTAATATGACGTGACAACGTGAAAAAAAACATCGAAACATCAGACAGACGCCGAAAATTTTAGTACAAAAACATAAAAACATTGCAAAACAACACCTTATGTTTAAAATTTTGCATTTACTTTGTCGGTGGCCGTCAAAGAAATTTAATTAATTGTTTAAGTCTCAACTAAGGTAGTTGATTTACAACTGCGAAGGAGACGATTCTAAACAACAACAGAAAGGTCTCTACAGTGGCCGTAACATAAAAACAGTACTAAAATACTTAGGACTATTGGTGCCAAGTTAGTAAAATGGTAGCCCACATTGTATGAAGTTGTAAATTATTGACAAAATAATATGCGTTTGCGCAAATTATTTGTAATAAATATTTATTGTTTTGTTCTTTTTTTTTGAACAAATACTGAATAATCCAGTTGAGACCATTGTGGCGCAGTGGCACAAGCGTGTTGAGGCGGTTATGAGTTCGATCCCAGTCAGGGGAATGAGTTATTATTTAATAATATTTAAAAATTTTCCGCTATCAGTCCCGCCTCACTCAACGTAATGGCTCAAGAGGCGGAAAGTAGGAAACGGAGTCTTTTAGCACTAAGATCTCTCTACCTATCCTGCTACGTCCGAGATAAACCGTGAAGCAGAAAGAAACTATCAGCTATCATACAAACAAATAGTATTTGAACCTACACTATTCCTAGTAGAACCTAGTATTTGAACCTATACTAAAGTATAACGAACACACAACTTCAGTAACATCTCAATTCCCTTTTGGGTGGTCATTTAAATTAGTACAAAAGCTTACTACAAACAAAACGCTACCCAAAATTATCATATCCGTTGCTAATTTAATATTTAACAATAGAAAAAAGATACTGACTATATCTAATTAGATACAATAAAAAGGATATATTAGAAAAGAAATCCTTTATGCAGTTTGGTCAAGACGTTATCACCTTTCTTCTTCGCAGCAAGACTTCCTTGAAGTATAGTATCGTTTACTATAACATTGAGCTTTGAGCTTTTAAGTTTTGTTCTTTTGTAAGTCCAATTCGTTGATTGTTTGCAAACGTACCGCCTCCTTGCACCACCCGTGGAGCTTTTCAAACCTTTTTGTCATCTTTATACAAAAATTTTAAGGTTTAAAATTGAAAAATTTCAAAATAAAATCGTTTTTCGGTCGTTGTATGAGTCATACGCAACTTAAAATGATCCTGAGATGGTTTTTTTTTTGGTATCTACAGTACATTTCGATTGCCTTTCTGTTTTCGATTGAGAGACTACGACCGGAGGCGAAACGGCCCTGTACGCTTTTATAGCAATTAATTTTTTCGACTCTACACCCCTTTGTGTGACTGATTGTATTTTTGTGGGAATTATACTCAAAAGAATATCCAGATTTAAAAAGTAATGACAGTTTTTTTTATATATATAAATATTTTAATATAGTGATATTATTGAGTATGCGCGGTAGTGAGTTCAATTCGAGGAAATTAAATATTAAATATTTTAATTTCTTCGCTCTCGCTCTCTCTCTTTCTCTCGCTCTCTCAAACACGTAATGTCTCGAAAATTCGCTGAAAAATCGGGAACAGAAGTCGTAAGCCTAAGTTCCCTTTGCCTATCCCGCTATACAGCGTGAAGCTGAAAAAAAAATATTAAAAAGCCTTTTAATTATTACAATTTGCCATTCCGACGTAGAGTGCATACCGTCATAGAGACTCCCGCAGGCAGTTGTCGAGTGAGTCACAGTGTGATTCATGATGACTGGGGACGATGACCCCGTTTCATATGTGATGACAACTTGTGTAATATTGCATAATAAGTGTAGAAATGTATGGACAAGTGTAATAGAAAAATGTTTTTCTTTAGCTCTATCTCGCATATATCAGAGAACCTAATATTAAAACTCAACACGCAATACCTTCAGAATTCGGAAGGAAAGTGGAGAACGGAGTTAACACTAGGTTCCCTCTACCTACCCTGCTGTTTGCGGGATACAGCGTGAAGCTGATTTTTTTTTTACTTTTTTTTTAATACTTTAAAAATTAAGTGAAAAGAAATAAGTTTTCACTTTTCACTTAATTTTTAAGATACTACGTGTTAAGTGGCGGAAATCAATGCTGCGCCTTGTCTTGTTACCATAGCGCAATAAAAATAATTCGCATTCGCCACTCAATACGTAATGCCTTTAGATTTTGGCGATAAGTGCGGAAAAGAGGTGTTTTAATGGCAACGGAATATCATAACACTAGGTTCCCAAGTTCCCTCTGCCTACTTCGCTAATGTGTGGAGTACATTGTGAATATAAAACGAAAAAAAAATTAACATTTATGTATTCAAAAATATCTATAATATAGCATTTGCCGCTGCTTGTTGATTGACTGACATAACACAATGTAAAATTGAAGAATTAGGAAGCTGGATTTTGACATGTGCATTTTTGGTGAGTCTAGCACTCCCAAGGGAACAAGAAAAAATAAATCTTGTTTCCTATGGAATCTTACTATAAAAAAAATTGAGAAAATATAATTTAATTCTCACAATAGCAATGCAAAAAATATAGTATCATTTTAAAATTCTCCCTAATATTTCCAAAGATAAATGTGCTTATTGCTTCTATATAATATATGATATTGCATCCATTTTAAAATTTACGTTTTATTATAAACTCCATATAATATGTGTGCCAAATTTGAAAACTTGACAAGTAAATCTTCGTACAGTTATGTTATAAACATCTAAAGTGAACCGTTAAAACTTGGTTTCGCGACATAAAATTAGTCCAGTCGCTCACAAATATCAAAACACTTTATGTCCCTTTGTTACTGCGGGATTATTCATACTTGGACTATAAAAGAATGCGTTTCAGAATATTTTATTTGAAGCAGCTTTACCCTTTTTGTTCATAGCAGGGAAGGCTGAGGGGAACCTAGTGTATAGACACTCCGTCTCTTACTTTCCATCTAATTTTCGAAAGAGTGCACAAATCGCAGTCAACTATGCCACGATGGTTTCAATAATCTATATAATATATTGAGTCAACATGAGGCGTAGGAGCACAGGCATCCGACTGTTTACGCAACAGGTTGTGAGTTTGATTGCCACCCGAGGATATGAAATATTTAATATTTTAATTTCTTTGCTCTAGTAACGAGGCAAAGCGCGGAGTTGAGTTCCACCTCTTACTACACAATGCCTCTAGAAAGTGGGGAACAGTATGTTGTCACAATGAGAACGAAGTGTCTTAATACTCCTAGGTTCCTAGGTTTTAACTACTGTGTGTAACTTTTGGTTGAGTGATTGACTCGTTATAATCTGATTTGAAGTTCCTTTGAAAGCTTAGGAGAGGCCGAAGAGATTACGGAGATTAAAGATTTAGAAGTTCTAATGGAAACGGAGAGAAACGGAATTTTACGTTTTACACTTCACATCTTTGAAATTGCTAGGATCTCTATAAAGTATTAAAAATAGCAATATTAATTCATGATATACAAATTTTGAGACGGA
>JAJHJA010000147.1:0-302036 GCA_021202915.1 Heliconius himera | reverse complement strand
TAAGCCATACGTTCTCGTGAAGCTATTTCAATTGAATTATTACCATCGCTCATTATTAACTTGAATTTGCTTAAGAAAAAAATGTCTTCAAATATTTTTTCCTTTTCTCTATATAAAAAAAATATCGGCTTCAAAAAAAGGAGGAGGTTCTACATTCGTCGGAATCTCTATTTTCATGTATGTTCAGCGATTATTCAAAGATGCCTGAACAGTTTTGGATAATTCTTTTTTTGTTTGGAAGGGTATATCTCACAGGTGGTCGCATGGTGACCATGCCAAGGTCTGATGATGAGAAGCACAATTTGTGCAACTGATGATTAGATAGCCTACGTATTCGCAATATATGCTTTTACTATAACATTTACAAAAAAACATTGTTAAAACTGGTGATCTACGGTTTATATTTCATCAGAAATAAGATTACTCAGTCGCTTATCTTTTCAATCAAGGTCAAAAAAGAGAGTGTTCTCATTTTCAACCGACTTCACAACAGGACAGGTTCTCAATTCGCCCAAACATTTTTATGTATTTTCTTGTCAACATGCCAAAATGTCAGTTTGCACAAAAATAATAATTAAGATTGAAGTGTTACTTAGAAACACAATGACCTACTCGTTTGAAAAGTATTCTTTTAAGGCCTACCCATCATTAAATACCCATACTACTACATGATACCCATCAATTAAAACGAACAGCCTTAGTAATTTGATATTGTAGTAAGATTGTTGTAGCATTAGCTTGACATCGACTTCAAAATTATAAAATTTTTCTTTAATTACTTTAGCTTAATGTTAAGTAAATTTATTTTTTCTTTTTAGTATATTGTTTAAAGTTGATGTTTTTTATTTTTTTAAAAATTCATATATTTTTATAACAAGGCTGTCCAAAGGCTGTATCACAACGCTTTATAGCGCAATACAACAGTGATTATCTAATAACAACATAATGTTCGATATTTATTCAAATGATTCATAAAATTTTCGGATCGCACTCGTTAAATGTAATTAACTGATATCTACCCTCGTTTTGTTGCGAATTAAAGCTATTATGTTAGAATGATTCACGCTAGGAGTAATAAAAGTATGAAATTAAGATATTATTGTGGAAATATATATATTTTTTTATATATGGTGTTTTATTGAATTTTATGAGGCCATCAAGACATTGTCAAAGTGTGAATGCGATGGCTGTAAGTTCGATTCCCGTTCGGTGGAAAGAATAATGTTATTGAGACAAAATAACATGAGTTCCGACATTTAACATGTAATGCCTTTATTGAAGACGGAAAACGGATAACAGAGACACTATGTTCTCTCCGCCATCCTGTTATGTGGGAAAAACTGTTCTCTATATGTGACTGTTGTGAATTCGTAGTAGTTATAGAGAATAGAGTGATATAAAAAAATATCGTTGACCTGATATATAAATTGATTGTTCTACATTCTACTGTTGTAGTACTACGTAATAGTACGTCGATACAAAAGTTTTGCTAGAGTTATTGTGTTAGAGACTTATTAAACTCTACAAGTAGTTGAGAGGTATCTAATATAGAGATATGGTTTGACATTATGCGCTCAAATAATTCAGAATTTTAAATCGTAGCTGACAAAATTATAAATATTATGAATATTGAAGTATTAATACGAATTAATACGAATGGAAGTTGTAGGTTCGATTCCCACTCATGGAAAAGAAATATTTAATATTTTCATTTCCTTACTCTGGTAACGAGGCAAAGCGCAGCACTGAGTTCTCTTTCGTCACTCAACACGCAATGTCTCAAGAATTCGGCGGAGAGTTGAACTGAAGCGTCTAAACGAAAAGTTCTCTCCGTCTTGCCTGCTATGTGCAGTGTGAAACAAAAAATAAAAAAACATGTTTTGTATGTATTTGTAAGAGACTTTGAGTGGTATTCTAGAAATTCCCTGTATAGAAGCAAGTTGCTTTTTTATGTATGTGTCGTGTATCAAATAATACCTTAGTTACTAATTATTAATTTATTTTAATGAATAAATAAAATATATCTTTATTTTTAAGTCTTATATCTGTAGCAAGAGATCAATTGTGGCGCAGGGGAAATGACTACAAACGCGACTTATGTCGAAGCAAAGCGCGGCGTTGAATTCCGCCACTTACGCAACCGATACGCAATGCCTTCAGAATTCGGCGGAAAATGGAGAGCGTTAACATTACGTTCCCTTTGCCTACCCTACTGTGTGTGAAATATAGTTCAAAACAATTCGACTGTAACTCGCGTAAGGGCAAAATATAAAGAATGTCATGTCTTAGTATCATCTATTTATAAAGTAAAATATGTATGTAGACGAAAAATACAGTAAAATAACCTATTTTATCCAAACATATATCGTTACTTCTACGAAAGTAGCTATAATCGTCAATAACTCTATCATCACAAAATAACGTATCGCTCAAACACTGAACAAATAGCTGTAATCAAATAAATGTTATTTCTGAAGCGCTTGTATCTATTCGACCCATAATGACCACGAGTGGAAACTCAATCGATACGTCCCCATATTCAGATAGAGACGACGTCTCTACATGAATTATTCATAGGGCAGTGATATAATGGTCTGTTGTGCTTATCAAATTGAAATCGTTTTCATAAATACTACTTATTTTCTTAATGTTGAATGTATGTTTGTTCAGTACAAATAAACTGAACTAAGCACACTGATGCTGTCTTGGTGCACTGTGCTTGTGATCAGTGGTCCGGTGCATCAACTGCTACCAGTAGTTCCCCATTGTTTTCTCAGGAAGGTGCGGAGCGTAGTGTCTGGACACTAGGTTCCCTCTTCCAATCTTGCTATGTTGGAAAAAGCGTGAATTACGGAAACATATTTATTCATTTTTTATGTTTTTTTGTGTAATGGATACAGCTTTCTCAGCTTCGGTTTAAAGACATTTATTTCTCAAAAAGAACACAAAAGTTCACTTATAATAAGAAATTACAATCATTTTTCTTGAGGGTACATTTAAAAGTCTGCCTTATAAATAATATACAGTAAAATAAAATGTTGCGGGTAGTAATATTACACAAACATGTTTAGGTAGGGGTTACATTAACTTATAAATTATTTTGCACATATTCAATTACACGTTTTTTGAATATAGGAAAACTCTTGCTATTAATGATTAAGTCTGATAGTTTATTATAAATTTGAACTCCTTCAAATAAAATGTTTTTCTTTCCATAGTTGGTTCTGGTTTTTGGAAGTTCTAGTTTATTACGTTTTCTAGTGTGGTATGTATGTGTTTTTTTATGAAAGTGTAATTGTGAATGTGTTTTATTTGTTATTATTTTTCTAATCAACATGCAGGTTTTTAAAGTGTATAATTGATTTATATTAAGAAATTTTGTTTTTTTGTATAATTCAACGGATGGCGTCATATAATCATATTTATAAAGAACTTTAATAATTTTATTTTGTAAAGTTTGTAATGACTTTATGTTAGACTTCGCAGCAGTTCCCCATATTTCAATAAGATATTCGATATGAGGTTTCACTAAAGAATTATAAATAATAGGACGAATTTTATTAGGTATACATAAAGAAATCTTACGTAGTGCTCCTATCAAAGGGGATATTTTATTTTTAAGATGATCAATATGGTATTGCCAGGTTAACTTGCTATCCATTATAAGACCTAAATATTTTTCATGATCAGTTTTATTTATTGGCTCGTTAAAAATTGTTAGTTGGTCATGATTTGGTATATTTTTATTTTTAGGCGCGAAGATCATATATGATGTCTTTTTGGTATTAATTGTTAATAAATTAGAAACAAACCATTCGCTAATAACATTTAAATCACGTTGAGCTACGTCAATTATATTTTTAATGTTATCACCAAAGTAAAATAAGCTTGTGTCATCCGCATACAGAGTTATATCTCCAGATAAATCAATGTTACTAATGCTATTTATATAAATTAAAAATAATAGCGGTCCCAAGATAGAGCCTTGTGGTACTCCATATGTTAACGTTGCGGGCTTACTTTGAAATTTTCCGATTTTAACAATTTGCTTGCGACGATGTAAATATGATTTTAAAATTTTGATTGCCGAACCTGTTATACCTTCCTTATGTAGTTTTTGTAATAATAAATTATGGCTGACCGTGTCGAAAGCCTTTTTTAAGTCGATAAAGATACCTAGAACGATTTGCTTACTATCCAACGCGTTTTTAATTTTGGTGACAATATCCACAGTTGCTGAAAGTGTATTAGATTTCGGACGAAAGCCATATTGTTGACTAAAAAAGAAGTTTTGTTTATTGAGGTAATTATAAAGACGGACATATATTAATTTTTCTAAAATTTTTGACAAAACTGGTAAAACAGATATCGGCCGATAATTCCCCGGATCTGTTTTACTTCCGGATTTATAAACTGGCGTAACTTTAGCAATCTTTAAACTTTCGGGGAATTTGCCTTGTGTAAGACATTTGTTAAAACAGTCAGTAAGATTATCTAGAATAAAGTATTTTATACACTTTATATCTTTTACGCCGATGTCATCGATGCCTTTACTTGTGTTTACGTTCAATTTGTCAATTATTTCACCAACCTCTTTTTTTGTGGTGGGTGCAAATGAATGAATAGTGTTATTTTGTGAATGTGAAAGACTGGTGAAAGGATGAAAATTTCGATGATATGATTGGGGTATTTTACTCGCTAAATCCGAACCAACAGTGGAAAAGAAATCATTAAAAAGTTGACAAATCTCATAAGGATTATTTACTATTATATTGGAATCTCGAACAAGATTTGGAGGTATGATATTTATCTTATTTTTGTTATTGACGAGACTGTTAATTAAATCCCACATTTTTCTTGGCCGCTTATTACATTTTTCAAAGGCGTTAGAATAGAAGTTAATTTTAGCATTTCGTGTATTTTTGAAAGCTTCGTATCTTTTGGTTTTGAATGTTGTTTCCCTTTCGGTATTTTTAACATCAGCTCTATGTTGGTTCCAGGCAATATTTCGATCACGTAAACTATTCAACACCTCTTTGTTTATCCAGTCTTCTCTGGGTTTATTTAAAATTTTTATTTTTGTGCATTTATTTCCTTGAATTTTAGTCTTAATTAAATTTTCTAATATTTCATAATCGTAGTCTTTATTTTGGATCACAGTTGTTTCCATTGATTTATATAAGGCAGTATAGTCAGTTGCCAAATACTCATGTGTCTCTCTTTTCTTATCAACTTTAATTTGTTTGATATCTAGGTAAATCTGCTTATGGTCAGACAATGGGGTATCAAGAAGAGCCATGTGGAAATTCACACCTTGCAAATTTGTCAAAACGTGGTCTATAATAGATTTCGTTGTGTGTGTTTCTCTTGTACAAAAGTCTTCATTGAGATTGTTAAGTATTGTATATCCAGCTTCATTAATCATGTTCTTATAGTTATTTGTATTATGGTCATCACTTAACAGGTTAATATTAAAATCTCCAAATATTAAGCATCTACGTTTTTTCTCTAGCTGTTGACTGCAGCTTTCTATAAAATCTTTTGTTTTTGTATTAGGTGGTTTGTAAATAGCTCCAATATTAATTTCATATTTTTCTATATATACCCAAATGTATTCGTTTTCTTCTCTATTAATAACTTCAACATTTTCATGCTTAAGACAACTATGAATATATATAGATACTCCACCCCCAATCCGACCCTTTCTATAACTATATATGTGCGTATAATTAGGAATCTCAAGTAATGCTGCATCTAAATCAGACTTTATCCATGTTTCAGTAATCAGTATTATATGTATAGTGCTTTTTATTGAGTGTAGTATGCATTTTATTTCATCTAATTTATCAATTTTTACAAGACTTCTTATATTTGTATATAAAAATTTTAGTGATGATTTAGTTTTATGGATGTCCTCGTAACAATTTAGTTTCTGATAACTAATATTAACTTCATCGTTGTATTGACTATTTATTTTGACTGTTTTGTTTCCTGTCGCGTGCTGTTTTTTGGGTTATTCTTTACAATTTTTGGAACATCATTTACATATTTTATAATAAGGTCTTTTTCTCCATTTTTTTGTCGGGATAGCAGTTCATCTTGTAGTTTTTTCATGTGTTGTTGTTGACACTGAGTTTGATCGGCGTAAATTCTGATTTTGTCTGACTTATGTTTGCGTTTATTTTTAAGTATATATTTTGCAGTTTCCTTTTTCTCAAAGCACACTTTTAGAGATCTATCTTTATTAGGGTTGTATTTTCCTAGCCTAAGGACTGTAGTAGGGTTTGGGCAGTCCTCATAAATAGTTTTAATTAATTTCATAGCTTCGTCCTTGTCATTATCACGTCTGATTGTGCTATTACGATTTTTTATCTCGGGAATCCCTACTAGTATGATATTTTTTCCTCGCTTAGATCGTTCTTGTAGCTCTGAAATGGTTTCCTCACATGACAGGGGATATTCCTTAGGAAAATCAATATTAGAGTTATTTTTTAAATAACAAATATCATTTTCAAGAACGTGTATTTTTTGTTCTATAGTATCAGTTAGTGACTTCATTTCTTTTAAGTCGACCTTTGTTTGGTTTTGCTCTAATATTAAAGATTCCAAAGCAGCATTATTAGACTTTAATTCATCTTTTATTTCTTTTATTTCATTATGTAAAGATAAGGAACATTCCTGCTGCGTTTTTGTAAAATCTTGAAAAAAAGACATCATCTCCTTCCGAAAATCGTTAATCAAAGAGGCACAATCACATTCGTATTTCCTTTTTCTAAGTGTGACATTGTAGTCATCCAATGTTCGTAAATCCGGTGATGACCCACTTCCGCTATCGCTTATGAGTTTTCCGCTAACGCTTAGTGATTGTGAACTCATGTTTACTTAGATTTGCCGATAGCGTAATGAGTCACATCTTGACGAAGCGACAATTGAGTGAAACGAAAAATAGTAACTTACTCGTTTACTCGGGGGGTGAGGGGAGCTGCACATGCCCTTATCAGGATAAAACGCAGTAAGTCCTACTAAGCGAGGCTGACGAATTGTGTTCTTTATATTGTTGTAATTAGGTGGTAACTTCAATGTCTGTTCTTTTTAAAATTTATTTTATTTTTATTATAATCGGCAACACGTCTATTCGAAGCGGCAGACAGACAGAGAGCTTAGTAAAATGAGCCTAATATAAGAAAATTCCATTCTTACTTTACATTTTTATAGGAATTATTTAGTGTAGCGCTCGAAGGTATAAATAGGAAAATAATGGAAACAATAAAATTTCCAAGTCCACTTTTTTCCATTTGAGATTCAAACCCTCACCCAATGTGAGTGCAGTAGATATGTTCCAATTGCACGTCGACGGTGGAATACTGTAATAAAATTACAATTATTTTTATTTTTTTATTTTTATAACAAAACTAAATTTTAATATATTTAATATTTAAGATTGCTCCACTACAAGCTTTTGATTTAAAAGTTAACTCGACAACTCCAGTATTCCAATGCAACTCAATTACACAAG
Organism: Heliconius himera; assembly: GCA_021202915.1. NCBI lineage: Eukaryota > Metazoa > Arthropoda > Insecta > Lepidoptera > Nymphalidae > Heliconius > Heliconius himera. The sequence continues at coordinate 294,520 of JAJHJA010000147.1, read as the reverse complement.
TTAAGACTAAATTTGATACTTCTTTCAAAACTCCGAGTGATTGCATCACGTGTATTGCATAATCCTTATTCAGATATTAAACCAGCATTGTGTTTGCATAGAATATTGAGAGATATATCATTATATTCTCTTTTTGCCTAATTTGAAGATATTCCATTTCAGATGATAAATCTAATAGTTGCCCTTCTTAACACGTACTAACAGTAGTAAAAAGTAGAGTGAAATATAACATGTAGGTTGGTTGGTTAAATTAATACTAAGACCCAATTAGTACTTAGAAAACAAGTAGACACACCTGATCTTCCAACCAAAATGGAGAAAAACGGAATATTTTATTTTACGTCCTAAAATTCGCACTAGCAAAGTTGCGGGCGGTTGACTAGTTTAAATATGTATAAATAAATGTTAATTATTATAAATTTAAAATGAATAAAATTATTATATGAACCGTAATATGTAGAGCTATACTCAATTATAATAACATGGTTAATTAAATAAAATGGCTTGTGAATACTAAAGAGGTTTTTATGTTTGCAATAGTGTTATCAAAGAAAATACTTACATACGGTCAAACTAGTTGATCTAATTTGTACCACCACAAGCCACGGCTATGAAAACCAAAGGATTCTCTTATAACTCCAACAGCAACGTAATAAGTACTTACTAAATGCAAAAATATCGTGTCTTAAATTTATTTAAAGATATATTTAAGGATTGATACCTAGTAAATATCTCAATTACTCCTACGAAACCACTTTAAACTCTTTTTTAGCTTTACGCACGTATACCATCATAGCAGGGTAGACAGAGGGATCCTGAAAATCTAGTATTAAGGCACTCTGATTTCATTAAGATACTTCCCCTTTTAAATCTAGAGGCGTGCTGAGTGGTGGAACTGGTGGTTACCAGAGCGAGAAAATTAATACTCAAACACACAACCTGTCACGTTTACATTAGGACATTTGTGCCCCTACGCTACGTCTGGCCTCACATTTTATTTTATGGCATATACCTATCTTTCAAAGTAAACAAAATAAAAGACAAACGCAAACGTTGTGTTGATGGTTCCCAAACAAAATCACGGGACTTAACTAGTAATCTAATAAACAATTCACATCTAAAGCTTCGCCGGCAAAGCTCTGGGTAATTGCTCCACGGAACATTGGACGCGATTTGCGAAACACGAGAGAGACGCTTTACAGCCTTTTGATTGGGAAATCTAAATGAGAAGAAAAGCTTACTTTAATGAATTAATCGTATATTATGTGACATTCAAATTGTTTTAATATCGTTTTATAAAATAAATTTGTTCATTAGGGTTCCATACTTTTAAGGGAAAAAAGAAGCCTCATAAGATCACTTTGTTGTTTGCCTATCTGTCTGTCTATCTGTTAAGAGCCTTTACCTCAGGAACGCCCAGAGATATCGAGTGGAAATTCAAACTATATATTTGTATCTGTGCCCACATAATTTCCTTGGCCGCTGCTTCAAGTGAGTGATCAGATGAATGGGCTCTTTCTAAGTAAAGCCTGAATTTCAGAAAAAGCTCGAAACCTCCAATTTTTGTACGGAACCCTCGGTGAGCGAGCCCGACTCGCGCTTGGCCGGTTTTTTTTTAATTCCATACCTCTTACAGGATCACTTTATTGTACCTTCTTCATTGCATATAAAATGAATGCATAGTATGAAAATTAAAGTAAATATAAAGTTTATAAATTTAGAGGCCAGTCGTGGCGCAGCGGCACAGTGTGACTGTAGAACCGACTGGTTGCAGGTTCGATCCCTACTCGAGGAGATGAAATATTTACTTAAATTTATATTTCCATTTCTTCGCTCTGGTCTCGAGGCTAAGCGCGGCGTTGAATTCTGCCACCATAATTCTATAATAATCTATTACCCTCAAACTTAAATTTGTCAATATGTACTCCCTATTGACCTACAATCCTGAAAACGGTGCGTAACCTTCGGTACGCGAGTCTAACTCGCACTTGACCTGTTTTTCATAATCGAATAAATATATACTACACTATTTATACTTTTTTAGTTTTACTTAATATTAGTGGAATCCACAAACTATTTTAAAATAATTCCATTAACTATTACCATAGAATAATATCAACGATATTAATTTTAAAAGATGCATCCTTTTTTTTATTTAAAGTATAATATAGAAATTTTATGTAGGCTATGACGACTGATGATTATTAGCAGCTGCGGTCTGGTCAGAACTCACTAGGGGAGTAGGGGTGGGGCGGTGCCCTTATGTCTTTTTCCTTTTATTATAACTAACGATAGTAAACAGTTATAATGGAGAGGAAGATAGGATGCTCTCTTGTCTGTTTTTGGAAATGCTGTGAATAATATCAACTAAAGATTGTCAAGATTACAATTTTATATAACCTTTTTTTTCATCTTCATGCTATATCCTACACACATCAGAGTAGGCATATATGACAAGCAGAAAATGTTGGACCATCAGGCTTTCGCCTGGAATGACCTTACAATATAAGTCTTTGGTAACGATTGAGGGCAATCAGCACCCCTACCTGTATCAAGCGGTCGTAGCGAAGTTCAACTTTAAGGAACCCATTCTTGAGCTCTTCATAATGCTCTACCGCCACACAATTTTTACCTGAAGGTGATCGTATATATAAGCCGGTAACCCTGTCCGATGTAACAGGAAAGCACATTGGACCCGTCGTCTCATGAGTACCCCTTCCCCCTTATGGGAGATGTGCCTGCGCGTCGTTTACCGGCGACGTTTTAGCCGTACCCAGTCTTTTTTGATATATCTCCATTATAGAGGTGGATGGCGGATTTTAAATGGTGACTGCCAGCTAACCTTCAAATCCCCTTTATGGTGAAAAATGGAAGGAAAAGGACTAGGACACCTACAAAGGAGTAGGATAGATAGAAAGGGAGAGTAGAGAAAGGGGACGGAGGTTGGCTAGTTAGGACACCTCTTTTATTGGATGAGGGTGTAATAGTGGTGGCTCGAGGATCCGGGATCGCATACCCGTATACCCAAAGACAAATATAATAAAGAAATTTTGTATATAAAACTTTTCCGTTGCTCAGTGACTGATAGATAAATATAATATTTTAATGGAGTAAGAGTAAAGTACTAAGAGCAGATTTCCCGAAACTCCTACGGAAAATAGGATTTTATATTATTATAGTCCACCGAAACGATGTTGCGATAATATTGTAATTATATGATAATACATTACTTGTATCCCTTTCTACATACAAAATTTACGTCACGTTCGAAAAAGCTTCGATTCTACATAAAGTTAATCAAAATATAATACAAGAGGGAAATAAAACGAAATCAATTTATTTATATAGGAGACCTCTAATAACAAATAATAAGTTTGGCAAAGTATAGACAACGTGGAGCGGAATGGAGGAGTGTCCGGTCGCGATGACCGTTCAGTACACGAACAGGGTTGACAAAACTAAGGGAAACCGCTTTAGTTTTATATTTTCGGTGACTATTTATCAGACCACGTTGCATCCCGCATATAGCAGGGTACGCGGGGGGGAACCTCTGAGATACTTCATTTCTCACGCACCGCTCTATTTTTAAGACTTTCCATGTTGAATGGCAGTATTGAACGTCAAGCTTTGCAATGTCACCAGAAATAAAAAAAATATCTTGTCTGGGAACCAAATTCACAATTGTAGCATTTACAGTCTAATGCATTGTCTTAAAATGTGGAAATAAAATATATTTTTAATATTAATAATATTTTGTATTGAAATTAAACCTGAACCCATCGCAGGTACAGTCAGGTAGGTTCCGAGTTCTCGAAGCCATTAATTATATTACTTTGAATACATGAGTATTTGAACTATGTTGACTGAACTTACATTTTGGATAACTTTTCCCTCGAGCGTAACGCAAATAATGATTTGCCACAAACGTATGTACAAGAGTAAGTGAAAGTTCTTAAGTTTCTTCAAACAAGTTATAAATACTTCTGATACTTTTTTTATTTATCATAAATTCAATATAGGTAAAAGGCTGTCCTTTTCAGAATTTAGAAGACTAACCTAAGGTATACCTTAGAATAATAAAATTAAAAATTCGAAACTTTATTTGTTTTAAAAATCGTAATTTTTTTTTTATTTGTTTTATAGCTTCACGTTATATCTCGAACCTGGAAAACTAGTGTTAAGATTGTCTGTTCCCATTAAGACACTTCCGATCCCCATATTCTAACGAATATTTTTCTTACAAAGCAAAAGCCGTTTGTACATGTAACTTTTCAATTTTTTCCTTTAAAACGTATTTAAATTATTCCAGAACCGTAACACGAGTCAACCAACGGGAAACAGAATTAACCCTTACAAGAAATATCTAAAAGTTATTGGACCCTCTTGCCTCTCGCCAGCCCTCAGCGCCTCAGTGGGCTACTCTGTCATTATAATTCAGATCTCGTATCCCGTATTTGTCGCAAGTGACCGGCGGCCAGTTTAGCATTCGGTACAGACGTTCATCGACACTGCTCCTACAGCGATACACTTTTGTGTGGCTTTTTTTCAAATACACATTCTACTTTGTTATTTGACAATTTTATTGCTTTTCTTTTATGTTCGACGAATTTTTTTTATTGGTATTGAAAGGCGGAATTCAATGCTGCGCTTGTTATATTTTCATTTATTCGAATGAGAATAAATCACGATACATCCTTATATTATTTTGTCATTAAAATCAAATTAATTATATAAAATTTTAAAGATTTTTCTTAATAATCTTTAAAATATTTATCTTTAAAAATATGTTATTTTACTTTATTTTCTACTTATATCAAAAAAATACTTTGGAGAAATCTTTTTTTTTCCTTCATGCTACATCACGCACAAAGCAAGGAAGACAGAGGGAACATAGCATTAAGACATTCTTATGCTATTAAGACATTTCTGATCCCTATTTTCAGTCGAATTCTCGATGCATTGCATGTTGAGTCGCGGAACTCACCTCCGCGCTTTACCTCATTACTAGCAGGACAAATCTACTACCACGTCTAGATCAATATATTGCTGATCAATAAAAAACAAACAATATTTCACGCTTCCTCCATGTATCAGAGGAAACTTTGTAATATTGGCATTCCATTCTCCCCGCACCGCCCAATTTTCGAGACATTGAGTGTTGCTGTTGTTGTTGCTGCGAGGAAAGCGTAAATTGAACCTACTATCAACGCATCTACTGCCACATAAGCCGCATAAGTACGTACATACGTGTAGTATCACCGAATTAAGATTCCCCAAGCGTCCCCACCTCACAGCTGACCCCGTTACGTATTCACATCCGTTCATTGACAATACGCCTGTTTCCTTTTATCTTTGCCCAAAAACTGAAATACAACACTATATTATTTAGTTTTTCCGTGAAATTGAGGGTTTGTCGTAAAATATGGTGTTTCTTTTTTTATTGAATATATATACGAGTATCTTTTATGATAAAGAATCTTTTGTTCTCCAATCTGTACGCAATATTTTAAAAATGGGCTAACTTACTGTAAATGTGGATTCTAGGAATGTATCTGTTTTCCTTAGCGAGGATTTGGAGTTTATCAAACCTAATGTAGTGTATTTCCGTAATCCTCCGGTCCTAAAATTGGTACGGATTTCCTCGGTGGGTAAGATTGACTCACACTTGACCACTTTTTTCATATCAATTTTACCTTTCATATAAGTATTTGTTTTAAAATACTTTGTTATCATAATTATAATTAATAATTTAACATTTTTATATAAAACTAATAGAGTCACCAAATTCATACATAATAAAACATATATATTCGAAACATAAGTATCGTCATCAAATCCGTTTCTAACATAAATCCAACTAAGCCACGTAAATGATTTGCATAATCTACATAGAATAATAAAAAGGGTAGACAGAGGGGACCTGATGTTATAACAATCTGTTTGCCATATTCCACCCAATTTTGGAGACTTTGTGTGGTGAGTTGCGGTGTTCGACGCGGCAGTTTGACTTGAACATTCTTGTAAAAGTATGAAGGATGAATGTGCGGCGCAATGCCTTGGATTCGGAGGAGGGAGTATTTAAGACCAGGCTTTCTCTGCCTACCCTGCAATGTACAATGTATGTCTAAAAATATCAAGGAACTGCATAAGTTACAGAGGCCTTCGTGGTCCGACGGCGTAAGGATGTGACTGTAAACATGACGGTTGAGCGTGGGATTTCCACTTGAGTGAAATATTTTCATGTTCTCATTTTCTCATTCTGGTAACACGCGGCGTTGTTGAGTTACGCTATTCAAATTCCGTAGATTGTGTGGAACGGATTGTCTTAACATTAAGTTCCGAGGTTCCTTTCGTCTATGTGCGGCTGTACCCCGCGTGAAGCTGCAAAAAAATCATATTTACTTAATAATATCAACAAATGATGATAATATGCATTGAATCTACTATCTAAAGCTCAATAGATCGACCGCAGCCACAATAAAGCCACATTTTCATCATACAGCGACTATTTACTCAGATATTAAACGAGGCCTTCTCTAATGAAAACGATCTTCTGAGATAACGCGTCTTTTATACTTCCTTACTAAATGCCAATATTGGATGATGTTGTGTAAATATATTAGTGTTATAAATAGATTATATTCTGTATCGTATTGTTATATAATTATATTTAGTCTGTTTGGTTGAATGCTTTATCTCAGGAAATATTAATTCGAATTGAAAAAATATTTTTGTATCTGCTGTCAAAGTTACCTTGAGTCAATTGAGGGAGTGAAATATTTTCATGTTCTCATTTCCTCATTCTGGTAAAATGCGGCGTTGTTGAGTTACGCCATTCAAATTCGGTAGATTGTGTTCCGAGATAAAGTTCCGAGATTCCTTTCGCCTATGTACGTCTACTTTTATGTCTACTTTTAGGGTGCGTGATACAGGTAAAATATTGTTGGACAATATACATGTACTTTTCAGGTAGAAGATAATAATTAACTAAATTATATGAGAATTAGTAACATGTAATGATTTTTAAATGTAAATACATACTTTTAAATTAATATTTAAATTAATATACGCTTCCCGTATAACATGGTAGAGGGAGAACCTAGTATCAATACACTCCGTTTTCCAAAAGCGCAAATTTAAGACGTTTTTTTGTAAAAATATGTTTATTCATTAAAAGTCTTGTGAGAAGAAAATGAAGATTTATTATTATTATTGTATGTTGATAGGCGAAACTCAACGCCGCTTTTTAATTTGCCAGAGCAGGCAAATGAAAATAATTTATTTCCTCAAGTGCTGGTTGCAATCTCCACTTTCCACCACATTACTTGACACTTCTACTGTGCTATAATGACCTCTAAATAAATATTAGTAGATATATATGTAAACAAAATAATTTGTGTACATTATGAATATACAATTATCGAATAATCAAATCAAATCAAATCAAAGCTTCACGCTGTATCCACACACAACAGGGTAGTCAGAGAGCCTTGTGTTAAGACACTCCGTACTCCACTTTCCGCCGAATACCGAGGGCATTGAGTGTTGAGTGGTGGAACTAAACGCTGCGCATCGCTTCGAGACCAGAGCGAAGAAATTAAAATATAAATGTATATAAATATTTCATTTCCTCCAGTCCCCACTCGATCGGACTCACAGCTGGTCGATTTTACAGTCGCATTTTGCCCCTGCGCCACGACTGGTCTCAAAAATCAAATAGTCAAAAATCTTTAAAATAAATACAAGTGAAATTAGGAAACTTATCTTTAAAAAAGAAACTCATTAAAACAAATGTAATTAAGAGACAAGACAGATATTACCATATACGAGGACTTCTCCGCGTCTTCTAATGACGTATAATCATACTTAATATGTTATAAGGCAGACGTGGAAAAGTTTAGTTTTGACTATTCTAAAAGTTATATCAAGATACGAAGATTCTGAATTGTGCACAGCGTTGAGTTCCGCCACTCATCATGTAATGCTTCGAAGCGGAGAATGGCTTTTGACACTATTACACATATACTGGCCATTGATTTTTCATAAAGATCTTGTTCTTGTTGAATTCACAATAAAGATTTCAACGAAAATTTCCAAAATACTGTCAAAGAAAATCAGTGGAAAGTGGGGAACGGAAGAATCTTAACAGGAACGAAGTGTATTAACACTAAGTTCCCTACACTGATATGTGCGGGATACAGCGTGAAGCTAAAAAATATATCTTGATGCACCGAGCCAGTGTCTTTATACGACCGTATAAGTGTGTGATGTCGATTCCCTAATAGAAAAACTGATGAAACAAAACGCGGCGTTTAACTCGCCATCCTAAAATGAAGTGAAGTGAATGGAGTGTCTAATTACAATATCTTTTCTGCCTCCACTGGTTTATGTGGGTAATACGTGAAATAAACTAAACTAAACTAGCTTCACGCTTTATCCCTAGCGGAGTAGTCAAAGAGAACGGAGCGCCAAACGCTACGGTCTCTACATACCTCTTTCGCCTCGTCCACTGTCACAACCTCTTTATACACGACCTCCGGGGGGTCCTCGTGCTTTTTACGTGACCTTTTTCAAGTATCTTTGATACTGTGTTTTTGAAGGTCAACCGAGGTCTCCCCCTAACGTCAAGTAAAGTATAATAAAACCATTTATAAAACAACTATAGCTAAATGACACTCTACCCGCGTGTCACCTCACCTGCTGTCACGTAGCGTGAACTACACTCGTGTATGGACGACGCCCACCCGTGATAACTAGATTATGACGCGGTATCGGATACTGGGCGGGGGGTGATGTTAACATGTATATATTTGTACAGTACGGTCGACCAGTCGTGGCCACCCTGAAGTAAGGCGTTTTGATGTTTGTGTACTATTGAGGAAGAAAATAAACAAAAGTATGATAGATGTATAAAATCAGCCTTCGACCGTACTCTATATACTCGTATGTAAAGAGAAAATTTAACAAATTTAATGAAGTTACATTTTTAGAAACTCTTTTATTTTGATTGCCGCAGATGGCGGATCTCAACGATGCGTCTACTAGAGTTAAGAAATAAAAATTCTTCATTTGACCTAATGAGTCTTGAACCCACAACCATTACGGTTACAGTTAGACGCTGTCCCACTGCGACACAACGTGCAACGATCAAATGGATGTGATGGTTTCAAGCCGTATTTGTACTTATAAATTGTATTTCAACAAATAAACATTTATGTATATTTCAAGAAAAATCTAACTTAAAAAACCTTTTAAAGAAACATTTATAATAAACCAATATTAGATATTTTATAAAATATAAAAGAAAAAAAATCTCTATAATAAGAATCACATTATGATTTGTCGCATGAAATTGAAAACGAAATAAGAAAAATTTTGATTCAAACATTTTTTATGATACAAAAGAATAGCTAAAACCATCGTGGTGCAGCGGTATGGCCGCATATGAGTGTCAGCGCTATAGTTGTGGGTTCTTTTTTTTTTCAATTAAGTACGTACCATATTTAATGTACCTAAATATATTTAAGGCATCGTGGCGCAGTGGTAAAGGCGGAACACGACGGTTGTCGGTTCGGTACCCACTCGAGACTAATATTATAAATGGATGTTGGTTTCACTTTCACGCAAAAATTACTTAACGGATTTTTATGATTTTTTTAGTAATATATCATTTTAGAATAATACATAGAGTGCATAAAAGCTATGTAAAACTTTTGTAGAATTTGCTACGATAAGATAAGCACGCGAAGCCGCGTGTGTTGCTTGTATAACTAAAAGTTAAGTCCGCGGCTTCTCTCCTGTGGCCAAATGAAAATAACTAAGACTTATATATGAAACAACAACCAAAAGTCGTTTATATAAACGATTAACGTGATGTTATTATATAGGCTTATAGGCTTTGTCGAGTTAAGTAGTTCCTTAGCGTGTTCAAACTAGGAAAATTTCAAGCTCTATAATATTACTAAAAATAGCCGCGTACGAAGGGTTCTGTACCATACAATAAAATTAAGTAGCTGTACACGCAACTACAGATCAGTATTTCAAATTACACAACGGTTTTTAATGCAGTTTTTACTAAAAATGTGATTGCAGGAAGTTTAATGTATAAAGAGAATGATAAGTGAGTAGTTGATGTCGTAACGCAGAGGTAGAGGTGTGACAATGATGTGCAACTAGTCGTGGGTTCGATCCCCTCTCGGGGGAAATGAAAATATTTATTTAAATTTATATTTTCATTTTTTCGGTCTGGTGTGAATGTAAAGCACGGCATTGAGTTCCGCCACTCAACACACAATGGCTTCAGAATTCGGCGGAAAGTGGGGGACGGAGTGTCTTAGCACTAGGTTTCCTCTGCCTTTCCTGCTATGTGCGGGATACAGCGTGAACCTTATTTAATTTTGATTTTTTATATTTTTTTATGTAGTATGTAGACTAGTGTTAAGACACTCCCGTTCCCCACTGTCTTTCGTACACGTAGACGAAGTCCCAAGCCCAACACTAGTCATATATACAGAGAAATCAAACCTAGGACTTTCCTACCTAACGATCTATTCTGTAATTCTAAGTAGAGGGTACAATGTAAGCATAAGGAAATTAGAACGCTTGCACAATACCGACTCGTTAGGAAATTTCCACAAACGCAATTACTACCTAAATGTATAATTGACGACTGAATATCAAGGGAATGTGAACGAGAGAATAAAGAAGAACTCATGTATAAGTTATAAAAAAATATATATTTTTTGTTTTTTTTTACCTTTTTACTGTATGCCGGCCGTCGATTGCAGAGTAGGCAATGGGAACCTAGTATTAAAACATTATTTGTTGAGTTGCAGGACTCAACGCCGCGCTTTGCCTCCTTATCAGAGCATGAATATTGATTCGAACCCACGACCAGTTGCGCTTACAGTAGCACGCTTGTGTACTGAATAACAAATGAACATTCCGCCAAGTTAACAATTAACCCACGACTTCGATATGAAATAAATCGATACCCAATTTTTTATAGTATAAAGAGTTTTTGGTGAAATATGAACACCTCATTTAACTAATGTATAAATATTTGAATAATTCAAATAAATAAGCCAGTCGCGACACACGGGCGCAAGCGTGTGACTGTAAACGTGACAGGTTGTGAGTTCGATTCCTACTCGAGGAAATAAAGTAATTACTTACATTTTTATTTTCTTTTCTTTGCTCTGTTGTCCAGGTTAAGCGGGGCGTGGAGTTCGACCACTCAATACACAATACCTTTAGAATTTAATGAAAAACGAGGAACGGAGTGTCTTAACACTAAGTGTTACTTCTGCCTACGCTGCTGAGTGCAGTGTAATGCGGGATACAGCGTGAAGCTGAAAAAAAATCGCATTTTAAAAGTAGTTTCTAACGTATGCTCTTACTTAGCGTTGTCTAACTTAAAGCATTATATTGTTTCTTCACAACTGACCACAGAGTGGTAAGTTTATTGACCAATTGGAAGATATTCATATGATTACTACTGTATTATTATATGTTGTCTAAATTCAGCTTAACAGTGTATCCCACATACTTTCTGCTGAATTTTTCGAGGCTTTGGTGCCAGAGCGAAGAAAGGAAAATATTAAGAAATAATATTTTACACCCTCGAGAAGATCGAACTCACAACCGTCGCGTTACAGTCACACCCTCGTGGCCCTGTGCCACGACAGACTCAATATAAAGATGCTTTCTAAATATAAATATATTAATTAAAATATTTATTGTCATTGTCCTGAACTTGTGGGCAGCGCGGTGTTGAGTTTCGCCATTCAATACATAATACTTTTAGAATATGGCGGAAAGTGAAGACTTAACTGTTATCTGCGGGTAATGGAACCAAGTAAAAAATGGAGAAAAATGCATTTTTCGTTATTATATAATTGGCAGCTTTTCCAAATATTGATCTGTGACAAAGTTATATCACAGAACTAAACTAATTAAAACGTTACTCTTGTTTCAAGTTCATTCTTTTATTCTAACGAGCTCGGGATTACGTTTTCTAATTATAATTATAAATGCGTTGTTCTTTTTTCACAAACTAAATATGGCTGGACCCGAAGATAAAATATTCATATGTATATCTTTTTAAATCATATTTAGTTATTATTTTTGGCTTTGAGCTATTAAATTTCCATTTATTAAAATTATTTTTTTGGCAAATTGAAACAGAAAAAAATAATATCTATATCACTCTGACTATAGCTTTAGCTTACTTAGTATTAAACGAAAAGTATTACGAGATTAAGTTTGGAGCTAGCAGCTAGTTATAGGAATCAGGCCGTCGTGGCACAGCTTCTTCCTAGCATTCGCGCTTAGCGGTTCCTCGGTAGTTAGACCCATGGCTCTCATGTCCTGCACCAGGACATCTAACCAGCGCTTCTTTGGGCATCCGAGACGTCTCACTCCAGGGACTGATATAACAAAGTACTTGCATCCGACATAGTTCTTAGGCCAAGTTAGGTTCTTAGGCTTAAGCGTACCCTTCCAGAGGTCGACTTTACGCTCCAGCTTTACGCATCAGTCGGTTCTCGTCAATGAGTGCTATGCCATCGCCATATATTATCAGCCATAGAGGCTGGTCTTGAATGGGAGCCGAGACAGTCGAACACGCATTGCCTAACGGATCAGCGGACTGTACTGCAGAACCTATACACTAAAACCCAGGGAAAACCCTCTCCACTTATACGAGATATTACTACGACGGCTCGGTGGAAGGCCCGCCGATCGCGAGCCACCGTCACCTTCATGTTGCCCCGAGGTTTCTACTAGGGCACCCGCAGCCTCGATGACTTGCAAGAAGATCGCCGTGACCCTCCCGCAGTAGCTCCTCTAAGGTAGGGGGAGTTGGAGATGCACATAGCGTCGTCTCCTACTCCCTGGCTTACGGTGGCGGATCAGGTCTGCATAAACGGTGGACATACACACTCGTTTCGCGGTCTCCTTAAATGTGATTACTGATTTGCAGAAGGAGACTCTGGTGAACTTCATACTGTTATCTGAAAGGTAGAATCTGGAATTTGGAAGGATTTACTGACGCCAACAGTGGTCCTAACTATAGAAGAGGAATCGTGGTACATGTCTTTTATAATCTCAATATAGGCCTCAGCGATCCCTTTGGATTGCAATGCTCACCAGGAGAAGCACACAGTCAAAGACCTTCACATGTCAAGGGTGCACATTTAAAAAGGCCACTTACAGAGCTCTCCTTTTCCACAGACAGCATCTGAGCGTAAATGCGACAGTTTTCGGCTCGGTTCCGATTAATTTTCTGTCATTTCCACGCTCTAGTAATACACGGCGGCGGCGGCGCTCCAATTTTTTATGTTTTTAGCGGAACTTAACACGGCGTTAAGTTCCGCTAAAAACATAAAAAATTGGAGGATGCATAATAAATAGAGTGTCCCATCTATATAAGGTATCTCATAACTAAAAATAATATATCACTTAAACTTAAATAAAAGAAATCCTATAAATATAATACGATATCTTAGCACAGTATTATTTTTATTTTCATAGCGTGGATAATAAGCTCAGATAAACTGTAGATATATACAGAGATTACCTCACACTGTGCCATACGCGCGTTCTCTTTGAAAATTGCCGAATTGACGAATGTTCAAAGAGATAACTTATTTATTCTGTATGAGGAAATAAGAAAAATCAATTTCTTTATATGAAACTGTTATTTCTAACTATTTTTATGCTTAGATATTTTATTTAGCCTTTGAGCTAGATAGAGGCTGCATAGAATTTAATGGGAAGACAGTCAGAGGGAACCTACAATCCATTTCCACTCCCTACATTTTCTTAATTTTGGAAAAAACTTGGCAATTGAGGTCAGTCGTGGCGCCAGGGACAACATGTGTAAACGCGACAGAGTGTGGTTTCGATTCCTATTCGAGGACATAAGATATTTAATATTTTCATTTATTCCCTCTGGTGTCGAGTCAAAACTACGGCGTTGAGTTCCGCCATTCAATACGCAATGCCTTCAGAATTTGGCGGAAAATGGAAAACGGAGTGTCTTAACACTAGGTTCCCTCTGCCTACCCTGCTGTGTGCGGGATAAAGCGTGAAGCTGATTTAATTTAATTTTTTATTTATATACTCTTTTAATGTACTAAAATTAGTATACGATATTAAATATAACTAATCCATATAGTGTTGCTAGTGCTGTTTAACAGAAAATATCTTGTTAAACACTATAAGAATCTTACATTGATTTGTTACAAAAGCACGTTTGGTGGCAAAGGGACCCACTTCAACTTAACAATTTAATAATACCGCAGAGTGCGCTTGTTCCCGCAAAGTGAGGAAAAATTAACTTTAATAATAACCCTTTAGAAACTTTTATATATAATGAAAGACGCGGATAAAGCTGTTTTGAAACGCTTTTAGAACATTTATAAGTTTTTAGTATTATATGTTTATAAGGACAGGCTTCGTGTTATAATGTTATTCTTGAAACTTAGATTTTCTCTTAACTAAATTCTTCTTTGTTTTTATTTTTTTTATTTAATCTTTTTTTAAAGCATTTTCTATATTATTAAGAGTAGTAGATGTTGCTATTTCAAATTGGATTCGATATAGTTAGTACCCACTTTTACGTAGTATTGTAAACGGGACGCGAAGTATTTTTACTCGTCCGTTCTCAAAAAATACCAGAAGAGACAAACTAAATTGAGGACGTCGTGGCGCAGAGGCACAAGCGTATGACTGTAACGCGAAGATTGTTGATTCGATTTCAACTCAGGGGAATCCGTAAATATTTTCATTTCATCGCTCTGGTATCAAGGAATAAAGCACTGCGTTGAACTCCGCTACTTAACATGCAATACCTGGAAAATTCAGAAAATGTCATAACATTGCCTACCCTGCTATATGCGGGATACAGCGTGAAACTGAAAAGAAAACGTTAACCTTATACTAAGTTAGAAAATATAAGTAATTAAAATATAAATAACTAAAAGAAAACCGAGTTAACCATGCAGCGCAAAGTAAGAATACTCACAGAAGCAACAGAACTATTGTAGGAAAGCTTAAATGAAACTAGTTTAAACACAATGGACGTTCTAATGGGCGATCTAGGTTAAACACGAGGAACATAGAGCGCGATAAGAATGAGAGATGAGCGTATTTTTTACATTTCCGCTTGAATATTCTTGGGGAAAATACTAATCTAGTTCATATTACACCACTGCGGTGTAGGAGGGGCCGAAATATTCCCGTATTGCATGGAGGTATAAGGTTTCTAATGTGAGATAGGACTTATTGAATGATGGAACTGTAGCTTCACGCTTTATACGCACATAGCAGTTAAGAGAAACCTTTGGGAAAAATATCATTTTCCCAAATAGGAATCGAACATTAAAACATCAAGCTTTGTCCTCTATAGCGAGGAAGTTAAAATAATTTCAGTCATTGTATATAAGAAATGAGTGGGTAAATAACCTACATTTATATATTAATGAGCCAAGATGATGATATTATCAAACTTAACTTAACTTAACTTAACTTCACGCTATATCCCTAGCGGGGTAGTCAGAGAGAACGAAGCGCCAAACGCTACGGTCTCTACATATCAATTTCACCTCGTCCACTGTCATCAACCTATTTATATGTGCCTCATGCTTTTTACATGATCTTCCTCCAGTAACTTTGATACTGTGTTTTCGAAGGGCAACCGAGACCTCCCCCTACCTCTCTTACCACTGTCTTTTCCATCATAAATCTTTTTTGCCATTCCTTCATCATTCATTCGTTCGACGTACCCAAACCAGCTGAACACGTTCTTCTTCATTCTCACCGTGATATCCTTGCTAGTACCTACCATTCCGTGTATCTATTCATTACGGATTCTATCAGATAAGCTGACTCCGCATATCCTACGAAGAGATCACATCTCCACGGCATTCATCTTTTTTTTCTTCTTTTTCTCTGTCATATAACAGCGTCGGTACCAACACTGCATTGTGTACGGCCAAACGCGCAGCTATACTGACATTTCGCCGTCTCATCAATGCAGCTAAGCCTCCGTTATCCCTGTTACCAGCAACAATACATCTTTCCAAGTCCATCTCGTATCTTCCATCTCTATTGAACATACTTCCCAAGTATACCACTTCATTCACTTGTTCTAATATCCATTTACACTGATCTTGCATACCGTCCTTTCTTCATTCTAGGATTAAGACAAAACATCCAAACCCACTTTTTTTAATGAAAAAAAGACAAGACAAACGTCGTTACAGATCGCCACAACGGCCTTTTTCAAAGAAGGCTCTTCGACTATTAATAATTATAATGATAAGAATATTATTGTGTACAGATACAATGGATATTTAACATAAAATTATAAAATAATTAAGACCACGACTCGTCATTGTTTCGAATTTGGGTAGAAAGATTCAATATACATGAAAATGAATAAGAATAATGAAAAGAAAAATTATATAAATAGAAGTTATTAAAGTAACTTTATATATGAAAAATAAAGCGCGGCGTTAACTTCTGCGACTTAACACGCAATGATTCAATAATTGGGCAAAAAAAACAAAGTGTCTTATACTTAGGTTCCCTCCATCCTCCTTGCTTTAAGAGCTATACAACGTGAAACTGCGCTTTGAAATATACATTTTCTTTAGTCGAACTAGAGAAACTAGATAACATAGTAGGTCAAAAACATTATAATGCAAAGCGCGGTCGCAAACAGGTAGATTCTGTGTTCATAATCCCCGGATACGGGAACCTGACACGACTGGCGTCAGATTAGGGCAAGCACGAATTAAAGTATTAAAAGGAAAATTGTAATGCAGTTTCAGTTTTACCCTAATTTTTTAAGTGATTTTGATTTTAGAAATATTGCAGCCGTTCTGGTGTTTGATTGTAACGGTCGTGTGTAGTGTGATTGTTGTGGGTGCGATTCCCATTCGAAAGTTGATTAAAATTTATATTTTCTTTTTCTCACTCTAGTGAAAATAAAATGTGCATCGTCGAATTTCGCTTCGCAATGTCTCAAAATATGGGCCGAAATCGAGGTACGGAGTGCCTTAACACTAAGTTTCCTCTGTCCACGCTGCTAGGCAGGAAAAAATGTGAGGCTGATTTGATTGACTTTTTATGCCCTATATAAATCCATAACTTTTATATGCACACATCATTTTAAAATTGAAATGAAAAGTATAAACCGAATCGCTATAGTACAAGAGATAACCGCTGCATTTCTATCTTTCAAAGCCATCTTTACCTTACATTCACATTGCTTGTTTCATTGACCCCGTCTCGTTCCGAATCAACATTTTGACCGCGTCGTCTTTGCCTTCGCTTCGCTATAGTACGTGCAGTAGTCGAAACGCTATCTTTCAGCCAGATGCACCTTAATCGATTTGGTATTTAATACCACAAAGGGCGTGCTAACAGACCCTGAGCCTCATGAACTATCAGACATTCCAGACTGTATCTGGTTTCCCTGGCTGATCAGATCAGATCAGATGAGTTTCTTTTTTATTCCTGGGTAAAAGTGAGGTAAAGTGTGTTCTTAGGATCTCTCGGCACTGGTGCGGAACAGTCATCTTGACGTTTATCATAAAAATGTTATACACTGCCCTTTTTGAAGAATACATATCAGATGACATGTCTCTTTTGTTGTTAGGCAACATCAATGAGGCTTCTGTAAATACACAACAGGTTCTGATAGATTTAGAATTAAATTAAAATAAATCAAATAAATCAGCTTTACCCTGTATCCCGCACACAGCAGGGTAGGCACAGGGAATCTAGTGTTAAGACACTCTGTTCCCCACTTTCTACCGGATTCTGGAGGCATTGCGTGTTGAGTGGCAGAATTCAACGCCGCGCTTTGTCTCGACACCAGAGCGAAGAAATGGAAATCTAAATTTAAATAAATATTTCTTCTCCTCGAATAGGGATGGAACCCACAACCAGTCGGTTTTACAGTCACACTTTGTGCCACGAACGGCGCAGTGGCACAAAGTGTGACTAAGAAATTAAGACATTACTATAAGATAATGTTGAATTTGTGAGTAGGATTCATCTTTCAGTAAATCTTTTTTTTTGTTTCAAGAGCTAGACGGGCAGAACAGAGAGTTAAACGCTGGTCTACATACCTCTTCAACCTCGTCCACGTCTATCAGCCTCTTCATATATGTCCTACGGGGGTTGCTCATATATTTCACATGACCGACATACTGTTTTCTCAAATATTAAATATCCCCTGTCCGATAGTGAAATTTAAATAAAAATATACTAAGCCCTATGTTGTTATTTTTTTGTAAAATTTTAACACGACAGGATTTGAAGCCGCACCTCTTTACATCTCATTTAAGCTGTACATTCTTATCTCACAACGAGGAAATTTGTTAAACTGTATGAAATATTTTATAAGAATTATGCATAAAAAGTTAGATGGGACGTTTTATATTCAGTTTGCAAATTGGTTTTGATTGATGTCGCTTGAAGCGAATGTTCTATCATCCTTGTAAACGGACTTTTGTTTTCGATTTTTTTTAATACACTGTAGAGAAATGAAAATTAATAGAGCACAATTTACTGTTCAGTGCACTCTTATTTAATAAAAATTTAAAAAAAAACGCAACGTTAAGTTCCGCCGAATTCTGCCAAAAGTCGGAAACGAAAGTATCTTTATGGGAACAATAGGTTCACAGGTACCTTCTGCCTACCTGCTGTGTGCAGGATACAGCGTGAAGCTAAAAAGAATCCACTAGTATTATAAATTAAACTATATTTATATATTGAGATAATTATAAGAGCGACGCGGGACGCTAATGGAAGCTTTATTGTAACCTCTAAGACTGAAATGACTTTACTACTTTATGAAGTTTTAAAATTAGGTCAATTCTCTTGATGGATTATTATGGAAGCGTCAAAAAATTTGGGAACGCAAGTGTCTTAATACGAACGTAGTGTCCTAACACTAGGTTCTCAAATTCCCTCTGTCTATCCCATTTTGTGCAGAGTAGCTGCACTGCTGGCTAGCGTGAAAAATAAAAACTTACAAAATAAAATTTTGATTTGTAATGACATTTTGTAATTGTCTGAACAACCTAACCGCAAGTATAATAGGTCACATTAAACATTTTAATTGGTTGATAGGTTTTACATTCTGATCTCGGGAACTACTGGTTTGAATGGGAAAAATATTTTTGTAGATATCCATTTTATAGAGGAAAATTTTAAGTTATAATGATATTTTATAATTTACTAGAGGGCGCGCGCGGCTTCGCCCGCTTATTAGGAGTGAATTCTAAAAAAACCACGAAACACGTGTTCAATAAAATATTTTTAACAGTCTGAATTTAAATTTTTATAAAAATCGGTGGCATTTTAAAGATTTTTCCATATAAACTTTCAACCTCTTATTTAAACCCTTAGGTGGTGAATTTTTAAAAACCATGAAATACGTGTTCAATGAAATATTTTTAAGAGTCTGAATTTCAAATTTTATAAAAATCGGTTCAGATATTTTTTTTTTCCCATACAAACTTTCAACCCCTATTTCATCCCTTTAGGGTTAAAATTGTTCAAATTCCCTTCTTAGTGGATGTCCAGAATATGAAAATAATAAACATCTGCCCAAATTTCACGTTTCTACCATCAGCGGTTACGGCTTTGCGTGCGTCTTACCTCAGTCAGTCAGCACAAGTCCTTTTATATATATATAGACTAGAGGGCGCGCGCAGCTTCACCCGCTTATTAGGAGTGAATTCTAAAAAAAATCAACGTTACTAACGACTACCGATATAACGAACCTGTCCTCATCCTGGAGGGTACCTCTAACATACAGCCTCTATACGGTCTCGCTAACGACCAGTATCTGTAGTGACTCAATCAAGTAGTTGAGACCATACGTTAGCAACTTGGGGACAAGACGCTCTACAGTAGAGTACTCTTACTAACATAGTTTACTAGCTAGCTTGTGGATTTTAGTTGAAATACTGAGTTTTTGACGTGACGTTATATAACAAATAACCTTCAAAATCAAACTCAAAACAAAACATATCAACAGAATTTAGTAGTAGGAACTCGACGCCGTGCTTTATACCTGTCACGAATTGAAATCGAACTCACAACCATTGCGTTTTTAACAGCCTCAAGTCCCTTAACAAAATAAAATTTTAAAAAAATATTTATCTTATTTCCTTTTTCCTTTCCTTATGCTTTAAGATTCATTTTGACACGAAATAAAGAGATAAAGACACATTTCACGGAAAATATTCGTGATAAGATTGTGCTGTTCCTTCGAACGGGCGTTCGCTTTGTTTTCATTCTAAATATGATCTTTCCGGCTCAATGGCGGTCTGTGACTTAAGCATTCCACAAAATAGTTGTAGGTTTGTTTTTATTAAAAAGTAATGGTTATGTTTCAATACTTTGTTATATCTTTTAACTATATCCCGCATATAGCAGGTGTTAAGCACTCCGTTCCTCACGCACCGACCAATTTTTAAAAACTTGACCATGGGCTTTGTCTTGTCAGACAGACAAAATTAATATAGTTCTTTACTTTGAGTGGGAGTCGAACTCACAACCGTTGCGTTTATAGTCAAACATTAAGCCGACCTTTATAGAAAATCAAGATTATTAATAAATATAAAGCTTATTAACATAATATTGTTACAATTCAAGCAATTTTAATGAAATAAACAGAACTCCTTACTAATATGTTGAATTCTTATACTAATATACTAATATTATAAATGTAAAAATGTATGAGCTTGGATGGATGCCAAATTCCTTTTTCACGTAACGAGATTTAGATTGAACTTTACATCTGTAAAATTACAATATAACTAAATATATAAATATTTTATATAATTTGGCTGTAATGTAACAATAAGTTTAAGCAGGCGAAGCCGCACAACGGGCCACCAGTATCTTATATTTTATCAGGCATATGTCCTGACTGCTCGCGACGTGCTCGGGAAGAATGATCATATTCTTGAAATAATGAAGCCACGACACGAATAGAATGGAATATTTCATTTTGGAAACATGTAACAGCGGAGAGGCGTGACGGTAATGGATATTTAATTATATAAACCCAAAGTCAGGAGGTCGGATTGTCAGTAGGTACGCTTACACCGACTGGGAGATAAAATTTTATTACTCGAACAATTCAAACAATTCTTTCGAAGAAGCGATTTAAAAGACCTTTTAGGCTGGTCTCAGTAAAGCGAAGCTAAAAAGGTCGTTTTCAGAGAAACCTTGTAAATTGATGACGCGGTCTCTTTTGTTTATTAACAGAGATATCTTGGGAAGGGAAAGTAATGTTGGTCTTTTGGGTGAGATCATTATAATCGACTTGATTTAACTTTGGTTCGGTTGATTTAAGTTACGCTTAATATTTACTTATAGGGTAAATATAGGGTATAGGGTATTAAACACGTCATAATTATGGATTTCTTCAAAAGACGAAATATTTATATGTAACACTAGCGACCCGCTCGCGGCTTCGCCCGCTTTAACTACTGAATTATTCATATAATATACCTATGTTTGCAAAGCACTTAAGATTACTAATGTGAAAATTATTGAAACCTTAATGCAACCCGCATTTAGCTCCTCGTAGCTCCAATAAGAATGTTCCAATTGTTTAAAAAAATACACACCTGAACAAATGACACAAACAACAGAAAACTTAAACGAAAGAAATTATAAACAACAGACTACCTACTATTCTCTTACCCAAAAATACTTAAACGAAAGATGTAACCAACAATGCCGCGACGAAATACATTATAATTATTGGATAACTCCAAAATACGTGCAATCGCTTCTAAATTTACTTTGCTATAGACCCAGGCACAGAATTGAAGCATTCTCTCGTCCATCTCCGTAGTAGCTCCGAACGATATCTGGGCGTTGGTTCCATGGCCGTGGTCTCAAGCGATAACCTGCTCTAGAGCAGACACAGAGAGAGGCGTGCGGGACGGGATTGGAAAGATTATCAAATGCCATCTAGGCGGTCAACTCAGTCAGGTGAGACCCTCGGTTTCCTGAGGGAGGCCCAGCTTAAACGACCAAGGATCAATGCAAGGCTCATGAGTCGCATTTGGAGGAGGATAGAAAGTCCCTCGGAAGTCATCTGACGTCTGACCTCGGGCGGCCGGATATACCACGGAGTGCTGCTCCTTAGGTGCAGGTGACCCGATACATTGGCGCAGCGGAATGCGTTGGACGCGAGACGAACAATGTGTACCTCCAGACTTTGTATTTTTAGGTTGCGGTGATGCGTGGTGTTTCTCACGTAGTATGGCGCCTGCGTCACTCGACGGAGGATGAGGTTCTGGACCACCTGCAGGATTTCTCTTTGAGTGATACTCGCTAGGGCGACTTGATGTCATCAGTGTATAGTGCGTAGAGAGCAGGTGACAAAATGCTGCCCTGGGGAAGAACGGCAACGATCGAGTCGCTGCTATACCTCGAACTCTTAACTCTCAAGGAAAAATGTCCTGTCACTGAGGCAGGGAGGCAAAGACATGCGCGACGTGCTGGGGGGTGCCGGCTCTGAGCACTTAATGAAGTAGGTCCGGGTGCCAGACGTGGTCGAATACGCGTACTACGTCGAAGAAGACTGCTATTGCTCTCTCCTTCCGGTTGATCGCTGTTACGGCGTAGTGTAACCAGAGTAGTATACCCGCTCGCCAAACTGCTCGCTTCATGGGTGGATGTGCGCCTGGAGAAGTGAGAGGAATAACTTCTCGGACAGCTTGGAGACCGCGCAAAGGAGGGTTATAGATCGGTACCCCTCAGGCTGCTATGGACTCTTCCCAGCCTTGGGCAACATGATGAGCAGGCCCTCCTTCCATGCCCGGGGGAAGCTAGGCGGGTGCGGCGGATCCATTTTTATAAGCAAAATATCGAGGGCGCGGGAGGAAGCGTGGAGGTCGGCGAGCCGCTACACAGCAAGAATTTTTTAGTATCGTAATTTCAAATCTGTGCTACTAATCAACATTTTGATCTACATTAAATGGCCAAGATAACTAATATACTTATTTATACACTGAGAGTAAGGGATAACATGAGTCGATATAGCTTTTCTCTAAAACTATTTGTAATTTCGAAATATGATTAATGAAGGTAATCTCCACTAACAATTCAATTTTGTTTACTTTATTGTATAAAATATTATATAATAGTGCTTCAAAAATATATATTTTTATCAACAATAATATAGCCCAGACGTTTCGAACGTAATTCTTTAGCCAGGGTCATACCAGCGCGATTTCTATATAACATTCGCTGGCAAGCTAATGCCTTGAGTTCATTCAAATGACGATAACTTTTTTTTTAATGAACCGATTTTGATGAACCAAACTTTAGAACCTAAATTGAGTTAAAACAAAGCAATTGGTGAAATTTTCAAGTAAATCGGTTCAGTAGTTTCAGAGAAAAATGCGGACAACAATATGTCGACAGACAGACAGACAGACAGACAGACAGACAGACAGACAGACAGACAGACAAGAAATTAAAAAAAAATCTTTTTGCTTTCTATTAGTCTTTTTAAGTGTCCCTCTATCCATTTCAGTCAAAATTACTAAATGTACAGACAAAATATTTTTACTGTCTTATTATATATAGAGATGTTCATTTCTGCGGTCTACTTAGGTGAAGTGTGACATGTAGTTCTATATACAGTCTCGTAAATGAGTCAATACCGAACAAAACAGAGAACAGACACAAAATTTGATTTGTGAATTTGACAAATAAAAACGTTCAAATAAAATAGTCAATACCATACATTTTATTAAACACCAGTCAGTGAGAGCCGTTTCACTTTGATAACAATGAAAATTGTGCTACTAAAGATACAAAGTCGTGGAGTTTAAGCGTGTGTAACTATAGCGTAAATCAATAAAAATTAAACTAATTCAGCTGTTAGAGTGGCGGTTACTTTAGCAGTTATTAGGTAACTAAGACGCAAAAAATAGTAACTAACGTTCGTTAAATTATAAAACTCAATTTTTTCATAATTTCTTGGGAATAATATTAGAAACGACGATATCCTTTGCCAGATACTTTTTTAACACACGGTTTTAGCCCCTAGCCTCCACTCCACACCTCCAAATAGCAAGCGCCTACAAATTTAATATACTTTTAGTGTAAACAATATTATTTGCTCTTAATATTCTTGTAGGCGCTTAAAGCTTGTATGATTTGAGGCTGGCTGAGAGTTATAACACGCTGAGTGTCTGTTAATGGACAACGTGATTTCTAATATTATTTATTCCCAGAAAAATATAAAAATATTAAAAAAACCCCAAACTTTATAATTTAACGAAACTTAGGTATTATTTTTTACATATTTATCTACTACTATATTTATGATAGCATTTACAAGTGTTGAATGTATGCGCACAGAAACTTTCAAGGTTTATAAAATAACGAGGGTCTGGCTTTTCTGACTGTAATCATGGTTTTGGGTTCTATTCCCATTTGATGGAATAAATTAATTTTATTTTTTCGCTCTGGTAACAAGATAAGCACTATTTTCTTATAACGATATCATGGTACATTCAATATGTTTTTAGCTACACGCTGAATCTCGCACAAATCAAGATAGGCAGAGAGGACCAGGAAACATAGTGTTAAGATACTGCGTTTCTCATTAAGATACCTCTGTTCTCTACTTTCTTCAAAATTCTTGAGGCATTCTGTTTTGGGTAACGGAACTCAATGAGACTAAGAAATAAAAATATTTCATTCACCCGAATAGAAATCAACCCATAACCCTCTTATTTACTACCATATAGTTGTGCCCCTATGCCACGACATTCAATATTTACATACAAATATTCCTTCTATATAGAATTTTAAAGTAGCGCTCAATAATATAATATTACTAAGAATATTCAATACAAACAAAGTCACGTACAAACACTAGTGTGCCGTAAATATAAATAAAGTGAATATGTTTGTAAATAATTTATCGCCGCATTTCGTATGCGTTTCGATTTGTTTTCAAAATGGGAATCATTTCAAAAAAGGAAAATCTTGCAACTGGATGGAGAAATGAGAACGTAGTGTCTTTTCTTTAAATTTTCTCTGCCTGTTCTGGTGTATGAGTGGGAAATTTGTGAGACTAAAACAATATAGTAATAAAAAATCGTGACCCAGGGACACCAAAGTGTGACTGTAAACACTACGGTTGTGGGTTCGATTAATATTTAAATTGCCTTGCTATGAGTAGCTTAAGTTCTGCCACTTGACCCGAAATATCTCGAGACTCCATCGGAAAGTGGCAAATGATAGTGTCATAACGGGAAC
Source organism: Heliconius himera (assembly GCA_021202915.1). Lineage (NCBI taxonomy): Eukaryota > Metazoa > Arthropoda > Insecta > Lepidoptera > Nymphalidae > Heliconius > Heliconius himera. The sequence continues at coordinate 269,194 of JAJHJA010000147.1, read as the reverse complement.
GGAGATAAGCGTGATCATACATATGATCACGCTTATCTCCGTAATTACTGAACCGATTTAGCTAGAACTTTCTCCAATTGCTTTGGCTTAACTCAGCAAAACATTTTTTTTTTGTTTCATCAAAATCGATTTAAAAATATTGAGGCCTGTCGTGGCGCAGGGGCACAAAGTGTGACTGTAAAACCATATGTTATAACAATGGTTGTGAGTTCGATCCCCACTCGAAGAGATGAAATATTTATTTAAATTTATATTTCCATTTCTCCGCTCTGGTGTCGAGGTAAATCACGGCGTTGTATTCTGCCACTTAACACGCAATGCCTCCAGAATCCGGCAGAAAGTGGGAAACGGAGTGTCTTAACACTAGGTTCTTTGACGAAGACACTTCGTTCTCCATTCCGTGCGAATATGAAACATAGCCTGTAACTAACGTGACCAGTAACGTCCCGTTTTGAACGTGACAAATGTCCTGTTTTGTCGGAATGGCATGTAAATTTGGTCGGTCGAAGCAAGTTCAAAAAAAAAAATTTATTAAAATGTCAATTTTACCTAAAAATGTCAAGAAAATTTAAGGTATAAGGCTATCCTAAAACACGAATCCCACCCTACAATATGCCGTTTTAAATCGACCGAAAAATAGTCGACCCTTCATCATGGTAGCCTACGATAAATAATAATAATAGATTTTAGTACAATAAGTTGCTGGCCAATATACATGAAGACGAGATATAAATAATACATATTAAGAAATAATAGTATTGTTGCGAACTCGTTTAAAGAGGGTTAGGTGAAAATAACTATAAAAGCAGTGGAATTATGTCAATCGAGGGCAGTTGCTTGTCGGCAACGGCCCTTATTGGAAGGAAGCTCGTGTGAAGTATTGTTAGTAAAAAATTAAAAAATTAAATTAGCTTCACGCTGTATCCCGCACACAGCAGGGTAGGTAGAGGGAACCTAGTGTTAAGACACTCCGTTCCCCACTTTCTGCCGAATTCTGGAGGCATTGCGTGTTGAGTGGCAGAACTCAACGCCGCGCTTAACCTCGACACCAGAGCGAAGAAATGGAAATATAAATTTAAGTAAATATTTCATCTCCTCGAGTGGGGATCGAACCCACAACCAGTCGGTTTTGCAGTCACACCTCGTGCCGCTGCGCCACGACTGGCCTCAAGTATTGTTAGTAGGTGATACATATCACTTATTGCAATTACACAGTATCTCTTTCAAAATAGTTTAGAAACATATAGACGATATGTGTTTATATATTGTTTTTTTTTAAACGTTAACCACTTCCGTCTAACTGTTGTGTAAAGGGACACGTCAATGAGATACGACAGCTCAACGCAAACTGATTTATTAATGACCAACATAGAACATAACACTTTTCCTCCTTTAATAATAATATATATATATATATATATATATATATATATATATATATATTACTTATAATAAACTACTTATAAAAAAAAAACTTATTTGTTTAATACTTTTAACAATTCTTTACATCGTAAAGCAGCTTTTCTAGGTTCCCGCGAATTAGTATCCGCGGGTGGCGTGGGCGGAGTGTTTAACAAGGGCGAATGTGGCTTACTATATCTTCCCTCTCCACTGGCGAAGGACTCATCTTTAGCCATTAAGTCTTCCTGATTTTCTGAATCGGATACGTCCTGAATTTGTTCCGTATTTCTATATGTAAATAAAAATCTATTTAAAGCCGTACTATAATCTTCTCTTTCAAGTTGTGCCTTTTTTAGAACACGTTTAATTAAACGAACTGCATTTTCGGCAGCGCCATTGCTTGACGGATTATACGGGGCTATTAATGTATGTTTTATACCGTTCCGTTTCAAATACTCCGCGAACTCCGACGATGAAAATGGTGGACCGTTGTCGCTCACTAGACGTTTTGGTAAACCGAAACGTGCAAATAACCGTCTTAAACTATCTATAACAATTGTAGCTGATGTCGTGGAGACTTTCTCCACCTCTATCCATTTCGAATGTGCGTCAATAACTATGAGAAAATACATATTACTGAACGGACCTAGGAAATCAAGGTGCAGTCGCGACCACGGCTCGGGAGGCCAGGGCCACGAATGCAGCGGCGCGGCGGGCGGGGCGGCCGACACCGCGCGACACGACGCGCTCTCCCGCGCCACGCGCTCAATGTCCGCGTCTATATTTTCCCACCATACGTAATTGCGCGCGATTTGTTTCATTTTCACAATCCCCATGTGACCGTCATGTATTTCATTCAAAATTAATTCCCTCAAGGACTTAGGCACTACTATTCTAAACCCCCACACTAAACAACCCTGATCAATATGTAAATTATCCTTTCGATTGTAATAAGTATTTAAAATTGTATCAGTTAACCTCTCAGTTGGCCATCCGTACATTACAAAACCATATATTTTACTTAATACCGGATCTTTTACCGTTTCACTTTTAATATGTTTAAAACTAATCGGAAAGTTGCCTTGTACATAATTTAAATAACTACATTCTCTGTCATTACAACTCGTTTGACTGTGTGGCAAACTGAGAGGAAGACGGGAAAGAGCATCTGCAAAACAATTTTTTGATGAATTTACGAATTCGATATCATAATCGTAGGCAGCCAACTTAACTGCATACCGTTGTAGACGGCTAGCAACAGTCACCGGTATTCCCTTCTTTTTACCGAAAATATAACTTAACGGTGATCGCTGCGCAAAGTAAAACGTCTGCCATAAATATATTGGTGGTGTTTACTCACCCCGAACACTATTGCTAAAGCTTCTTTATCCAATTGAGAGTACCCCATTTCAGCCTCATTAAGCGTCCTCGAAGCGCAACACACAGGCCTTTCAGTTCCATCTGCGTACCGCTGTGTAAGCACGGAGCCCACGCCATAAGAACTGCTGTCCACCGATAATATGAGTGGAAGGCTAGCATCATAATGAGCTAAGACAGGAGCACTGCTTAAAATATTTTTTATTTTTAGAAAAGCTGTATTACACTTATCTGACCATTCGAATTTAATATATTTTTTTAAAAGACAATAAAGTGGTTTGAGAATATCGCTCATGTTCAAACAAAATTTGGCATAAAAGTTTACAAGTCTCATAAAACTTTTAAGTTGAGTAATATTAATTGGAGGAGGTGCAGCTACAATTGCCTCAATTTTTTTTTTGTCGGTATGCAAACCAAACTTATCTATTTTATATCCCAAATAAGTGACACTGTCCCTGAAAAATTTACACTTAGAAAAGTTAATTCTTAAACCGTTTTCACTAAGTCTTTGTAGTACTGCTTTTAAATTGGCCAAATGCACATCTTTATTTTTACCAGTAACGCATATGTCGTCAGCAAAAACTGCCGTTGACGACAATCCACTTAATGTCTCCTCCATGATTTTCTGAAAATTTTCAGGAATACATTTTATTCCAAATGGAACTCTTTTATAAACAAAAGTGCCAACATGTGTTGTGATCGCCGTCATCGGCTGTGACTCCTCATGCAAAATACATTGTTGAAAGGCATTAGACAGGTCTAATTTAGTATACTGCTCACCTCCCCCTAATACTGCGAACAGGTCCTCAATCCGCGGCAAAGGGTAATTAATGATAATCCTTCAATAATGGGTTAATGGTTATTTTATAATCACCACACAACCTAATACTACCGTCACTTTTAACCACCGGTACGATAGGGGTACCGTAATCTGATCGTTCTACTTTAAAAATCACACCTTCCCTTTGCAAACGGCTGAGCTCCTCTTCTACACGCTGCCGCAGAGCCAGAGGCAATGGCCGCGCTTTAACAAATACAGGAGTAATATCTTTTAAATACAATCGAAACTTAGATTTGAATGTTCCAAGCCCCTTAGCGAAAACATTCGGAAATTCATTACGTAATGATGTCGCCATCGAGTCCTCATAAGATAAATTATGGCATTCTACTACAGCTAACTTTAAATTTTTAATCCAGGTGCGTCCCATCAAAGGGGGGCCGCCATTTTTAATAATATATAAATTACTAGCGACCCGCTCGCGGCTTCGCCCGCTTTAATTACTGAATTATTCATATAATGTACCTATGTTTGCAAAGCACTTAAGATTACTAATGTGAAAATTATTGAAACCTTAATGCAACCCACATTTTCGTAGCTCCAATAAGGATGTTCCAATTGTTTAAAAAAACACACACCTGAACAAAGGACACAAACAACAGAAAACTTAAACGAAAGAAATTATAAACAACAGACTACCTACTATTCTCTTACCCAAAAATACTTAAACGAAAGATGTAACCAACAATGCTGCGACGAAATACATTATAATTATTGGATAATTCCAAAATACGTGCAATCGCTTCTAAATTTACTTTGCTATAGAGCCAGGCGCAGAATTGAAGCATTCTCTCGTCCATCTCCGTAGTAGCTCCGAACGACATCTGGGCGTTGGTTCCATGGCCGTGGTCTCAAGCGATAACCTGCTCTAGAGCAGACACAGAGTTAGGCGTGCGGGTCGGGATTGGAAAGATTATCAAATGCCATCTAGGCGGTCAACTCAGTCAGGTGAGACCCTCGGTTTCCTGAGGGAGGCCCAGCTTAAACGACCAAGGATCAATGCAAGGCTCATGAGTCGCATTTGAAGGAGGATAAAAAGTCCCTCGGAAGTCATCTGACGTCTGACCTCGGGCGGCCGGATATGCCACGGAGTGCTGCTCCTTAGATGCAGGTGACCCGATACATTGGCGCAGCGGAATGCGTTGGACGCGAGACGACCAATGTGTACCTCCAGGCTTTCTATTTTTAAGTTGCGGTGAAGCGTGGTGTTTCTCACGTAGTATGGCGCCTGCGTCACTCGACGGAGGATGAGGTTCTGGACCACCTGCAGGATTTCTCTTTGAGTGATACTCGCTAGGGCGATGTGATGTAATCAGTGTATAGTGCGTAGAGAGCAGGTGACAAAATGCTGCCCTGGGGAACAACCCTGGGGAGTCGCTGCTATATCTCGAACTCTTAACTCTCAAGCAAAATGTCCTGTCACTGAGGCAAGGAGGCAAAGACATGCGCGACGTGCTGGGGGGTGCCGGCTCTGAGCACTTAATGAAGTAGGTCCGGGTGCCAGACGCGGTCGAATACGCGTACTACGTCGAAGAAGACTGCTATTGCTCTCTCCTTTCGGTTGATCGCTGTTACGGCGTAGTGTAACCAGAGTAGTATACCCGCTCGCCAAACTGCTCGCTTCATGGGTGGATGTGCGCCTGGAGAAGTGAGAGGAATAACTTCTCGGACAGCTTGGAGACCGCGCAAAGGAGGGTTATAGATCGGTACCCCTCAGGCTGCTATGGGCTCTTCCCAGCCTTGGGCAACATGATGAGCAGGCCCTCCTTCCATGCCCGGGGGAAGCTAGGCGGGTGCGGCGGATCCATTTTTATAAGCAAAATGTCGAAGGCGCGGGGGGAAGCGTGGAGGTCGGCGAGCCGTTACACAGCAAGAATTTTTTAGTATCGTAATTTCAAATCTGTGCTACTAATCAACATTTTGATCTACATTAAATGGCCAAGATAACTAATATACTTATTTATACACTGAGAGTAAGGGATAACATGAGTCGATATAGCTTTTCTCTAAAACTATTTGTAATTTCGAAATATTGTAAAAAGCAAAATTTATCTTTGTTTAACGTAGAAAATTAATAACTTATTTAAAAGGGTAAGAATTAATATCATTATTGACACACATCCCTCTCAATAAGTAAATATATTTAAATTACTATCTAATTTCCGTCTCATATACGCTTTCATTACTAAGATTTAAACAATTTTTATTTGCATTTCTTGTTCTACGACCTATATTTGAACGACTTTGTCGTGGTATAATTAAATTAAAAATATTTCCTATGTTTAAAAGGTAACGAAAATAATAAAAGAACAGAAGAAGAGTAAACAAAATAAACAACAGGATACTTAAACGCAAGAAATGATAAACAAAAGCCTACCTACTGTTCTCTTAAACTAAAATACTTATACGGAAGAAATTATGAACAAAAGACTACCTACTATTCTATTAATCAAAATAGACGAAACTAAATATATTAAACTCCAATTATCCAATACGTACAATCGCATCTACGTCTACTTTTCTACAGTACAGAGGCAGGCGGGCGCGGCGGACGCGCTTCTATGAGCAAAACGTCGCGGGGCGCGGGGGGACGCATGGCGTGTGGCGAGCCGTTTCAAAGCAAGGATTTTTTGATATTGTAACAACTTCTAAAGTACTTATTAAAATGAAAAACAGTAAAAGACAGTTTTGATCTACATTAAATGGCCAACGTACCTAATATACTTATTTATATGCTGGGAGTAAGGTAATAAATAAAACTTGCGCCAAAACTGCGGTTTATAGCCGGCGTGATGTGTCAACAATTAAATGCGTTTTTCTCTAAAACTATTCGTAATTTCAAATTAGTGTAAAGAGCAAATTTTATCTTCGTTTAACGTAGAAAATTAATAAAGTATTTAAAAGGATAAGGATTGATACCATTATGGACAAACATCCCTCAAAATAAAAAATATATTCAAATTACTATTTTTAGACAGAAATATGCTCACTGTATGTTATCCTTAGAAGATACGAATATGCTGTCGCTGACTTTTTTGTAGATCTTATTAAGAGGAATAATACTCTAGTACATTGTTTTCATGTAGGACTTACCATTAAAGCAGCGCATGCGTGAAAGTGTCTCAACGGGTAGGACTTTATACACATTTATCATATTTATGTCAAATTACAATAAAATATACATATAATAAACCATATATAATCCTTCCCTGAGAAATACTCTACATAATGGTGAAAACCGCATCAAAATCCGTTGGGTGGTTTAGAAGAAGATAACGTAGAAAGGCCAGACAGAGAAAAAAATCGTTCTTATTTTATAAGATATAGAGATAGAGAAGCTTCGCGTAATGATTACCACAAAAAACATTAACAACAATATACCCGAGAGTCTCGATAACGTCACCCGTATATGATTTTAAATTAAGAATTTTACTTTCAATTGGCATATTTGAGAAATTCTCATCATAATAATGTTTAGAAATTATAGATATTTTGCATCCCGTGTCAATTTCAAATTTACATTGAATATTTTCCACCATTAAATTAGTATAGAACGGCCCGTCACCGTCACTATTTATGACCAAATTATAAAAGTTACAATTATCTTCCTCAGCATCTAAGTCATTTATAAAAAACTGATTTTTATAGCCTCTCCTAACGGAAATATTTTTACATACTATTTTTAAATGGCCCTTCTCACCACACACATCACAATTATATTGCTTAAAGCGACACTTGCCTTCTGAATGACCGAATTTACCGCACCGCGAGCATGCACGTGCCGAGCGGCCCACGCTCGCGCCGCCGCCGCCGCCGCCGCCGCCACCACGTGCCTGCGGGCCGGCTGCGCCCGCGCCGATCCAGTGCAAGCCGTCATCGTCGAGCGGAGGCGCGCTGGGTTGCGCACTAGCCGAGTTGCCTGAAGCTCTCGCCGTAACTGCGTGCCGCTCCGCCGCCTCGAGCGCCAATGCCAATTCCACCGCTCGCTTGTAATCCAATTTACTTTCTGCGAAGATTCTTGATCTCATATCCTCATCGAACAGCCCAGAAACGAACTGATCCCGCAAACAGACTTCGAAACAAGCACCAAAATTACAAGTTTTTGCTAAATGTTTTAATGCTTGTAGGTATTCGCGAATACTTTCTCCCTGCCGTTGAACACGTTGGCGAAAAATGTGCCTCTCTGCTATCTCCGAACGTTCCGGTTCCAAATGTTCCTTTACTAATTTTACAAGGTCGTCGTATGATTTTGTTTCTGGTATGCTGGGAGCGCACAAGTCGCACATTAAGTCGTAGCATTCCGCACCTACTACTGTCACCAACGTGGCAACTTCCAGTGACTTGTCTATGTTATTCAGCATGATAAACTGATTTACTCGGCGAACGTAAGCGTCCCAATTGCCATTTACTAAATTATAGGGTTCAACCCGTCCAATAGGCATTGTAATAATTTTTTACATACCTCGTCGCCAGTGTTGTGTAAAGGGACACGTCAATGAGATACGACAGCTCAACGCAAACTGATTTATTAATGACCAACATAGAACATAACACTAACAATATATTATTTCAATTTAAGAACAAATGTAACTGTCTTTTCGATAATCCACGTGAGAAAACCCACACAGTAAGCGTTTCCTGAGCCCCCAAAGCTTCTCCAAGTAAACATTTTTAACGCGATTCTTACTAAATATTTGAGGCGTGTATAGAATGGCTTTTTACCATCTCCTTTTCAGGGATTAACCCTATGATGGTAGCATAGTTTAAATGAACAAGTAAAGTAAGGGGGGTGCAAAGTCACGTCATTGTAATAAAATGAATAAAAAGATATAATAAAAAAAATATTTTTTAATTTCATGAAACAAACTAAAAAAGCACTCTTCTAGAGATTAGTACCTAAATCAAATAAGATTTAAAATAATATTTTTGGCAACTTGAGTACAAATGAGACAAAGTTCTAAACGATGTTCACGGCACGCAGAACCCTTGTATATTCAATAAGCAATCTTGACTTTTTTATTATTATTTCTAACATACAATGCACATAAAACTTTCATTTCCTATTTAGCAGGTAATTGCTGGAACTTCTTTGGAGACATTTACACATTTGTATACCGCGCCTCCTGGAAAACGACCTCCTAATCGGTTGCCAGGAGGCGCGGGTTTAAGTCCCGCTACCTTCAAGTCTTAATACATTTTCTAAATAAGTATTATTCTTCCCTAAGTGTGGAATAATACTTTAAAAATGTTAAAAATGTACATTTACATTTACATTACATTTCAAAACGAGCTAGCTTATGCGCTGTACGGTATGACCGCTCTGGACGGACAGACGACGTTGACGATTTTGTAAATTTTCATACATTTCCGATCTACTGTTAATTTTTAAAAAATCAGCTTCATGCTGTATCCCGCACACAGCAGGGTCAGGGGCAGAAGGAACCTAGTGTTAAGACACTCCGTTCCCCACTTTCTGCCGAATTCTGGAGGCATTGCGTGATGAGTGGCAGAACTCAATGCCGCGCTTAACCTCGACACCAGAGCGAAGAAATGGAAATATAAATTTAAGTAAATATTTCATCTCCTCGAGTGGGGATCGAATCCACAACCAGTCGGTTTTACAGTCACACTTCGTGCCGCTGCGCCACGACTGTTTGTACGCTGGTCTCAACTCTGACTCTCTGACTCTGACTGTTAATTTTTATGTGGTTATTTGCTGTTTATTATTTTTTTTATTTCTCTCCGCTTATTCAATTAGTAGATTAGTTAGATTTTTTTTTCTTGGTGTGGTGTAAGTTTTGGTCTTGCGCAGCATCGCTCGCTACTTTTTATTTAATGTTTTTAGGAAATAATGGTTGGTTAATTCAGTTCTTTAACACTATACCGTTGTTAAACGTTTAATAATTTTAATATTTTGTGATTTTTTTTGATATTGCTCACAAAAATTATCGTGTTTAATATAAAAAAATATTAAGTTATTTCACAGAGTATCTATGTAGGCGCGCACGGAAAATTAAATACTTTTGTAGTACGATGTACTTGAGTATATTTTATTATTTCTGCAACGCCCGCGGCCCGATGGCGTTCATTATTATTGTTATTTGGTTATATACGGCTAACTTAAGAAATTCACCGTAATGTTATATAGGTTAAAGCACATAATATGTCATGTTGAAGTGTATCCTTTCAAATAAAAAAAATCATCAAAATCGGTTCACCCAGTCAAAAGTTCTGAGGTAACAAATATAAAAAAAATACAATCGAATTGATAACCTCCTTTTCTTGCAGAAGTCAGTTGAAAACTAATTCTTATTCTTATTATTATACTAGAGGGCGCGCGCGGCTTCGCCCGCTTATTAGGAGTGACTTCTAAAAAAAAACCACGAAACATGTGTTCAATTAAATATTTTTAACAGTCTGAATTTAATTTTTTATAAAAATTGGTGGCAATTTAAAGATTTTTCCATATAAACTTTCAACCCCTTATTTGAACTTTTAGAGGGTGAATTCTTAAAAACCATGAAACACGTGTTCAATGAAATATGTTTAAGAGTCTGAATTTCAAATTTTATAAAAATCGGTACAGATTATTTTTTTTTCCATACAAACTTTCAACCCCTATTTCATCCCTTTAGGGTTAAAATTTTTCAAATTCCCTTCTTAGTGGATGTCCAGAATATGAAAATAAACATCTGCCCAAATTCCACGTTTCTACCATCGGCGGTTACGGCTCTGCGTGCGTCTTACCTCAGTCAGTCAGCACAAGTCCTTTTATATATATAGACTAGAGGACGCGCGCGGCTTCGCCCGCTTATTAGGAGTAAATTCTAAAAATCCACGAAACATAAAATATTTTTAACAGTCTGAATTTAATTTTTTATAAAAATCGGTGGCAAATTAAAGATTTTTCCATATAAACTTTCAACCCCTTATTTGAACCCTTAGGGGGTGAATTCTTAAAAACCATGAAACACGTGTTCAATGAAATATTTTTAAGAGTCTGCATTTCAAATTTCATAAAAATCGGTACAGATTAAATTTTTTTTCCATACAAACTTTCAACCCATATTTCATCCCTTTAGGGTTAAAATTTTTCAAATTCTCTTCTTAGTGGATGTCCAGAATATGAAAGTAAACATCTGCCCAAATTTCACGTTTCTACCATCAGCGGTTACGGCTCTGCGTGCGTCTTACCTCAGTCAGTCAGCACAAGTCCTTTTATATATATAGATTTTTAGACTATGAAAATGTTAATATTTTAATATTAATTTAATTAGAAAGCAAATCCACGACCACAGTCAACGATCACTTTACAGGCATACATCTTTTTAAAATATTCAAATTAAATTTCTAATATGATAAAAAATGGATAGCAACTATTATATTTACAAAGCTATATTTGCGAAGGCTCCCAGTAAGACCTACTATAAGTCTCACATTCATATAAGAAGGACATATTTGCCAGACAGAGCTGGAGTAGCTCCGGGCGGTGCAGGATATCTTTCATACTTTGAATATGTCTCTATTTTCTAGAACATTTGTGCGCCTTTTATGCAACGGTATTGCTGTATATGCTGAGATTATTTCGAAAAAGGCAAGAAAATACATGAAGAAGGCAAAGGGAACCTAAATGATTTAGGCTAAACACTACATTTTATACATTTCCCTAGAATTAGAGATATTGAGCGGCGAAACTCAACGCCGCACTATATACGCGCAACAGAGCTCGTCATTAAGTTCTGCCATTCCACGTGCACATTTTTTAGAAAATTGGACGGCTGGTCGGAATATTGGCACGGAGTGTCTTAACACTAGTGTTAAGGGAACCTAGGTTCCCTCTACCATTCCTACTGCGCAGGAAAAAGCGGTATTAGTTAAGTAATTTTAACATCTTAGCTAGGTCCGGTGGTTGTATATATTACTGTCATATTTTTATTTTTTACTCTTACAGAGTATCGAACCCACAACTGAGTCACGATGGCATTAAATTATTAATAAAATTTTACAAATCTGTAAAATACGTTTACTTACAGTGCTCTATGCAACTTTAGTTTCGCCAAATATGCTATAAAGTCACGTAGTTTCGAAGTTTAAGTGCGGATTGAGGTTTCACGCTGAATACAATATTATGATATTAAATTGAAATATAATTTATTACAATGTCTTTAAATGCATTTGTTTGTTAAATAGTTTTATATAATATTCATTATTTTACGAAATCCTTAAATAAAAACTATTACGGCACAGTAGTAGTAGTAGTCGTTATGGTTTGTTATGGTTGTGAGTTAAAATCCATTTACAAGATTAAAAAAATGAATCAAATCAGCTTCAGCCTGTATCCCAGAAGGGTAGTCAGAGGGAACCTAGTGTTAAGACACTCCGTTCACCAATTGTAACTGATATCCCAAACACCTTTTAAAATATTATTTAATATTTAATGCCTTGGCTCGTGATGTGTCTAGTGGTTAGAACTCTTTATAGTTGTGATCGTGAAGAACCCAAAATCTTTTAGAGATTCAGAGGTAACAGTGTTAAGAATTTTATATTATGCCATTAGAAGGTATCGCTTTAATAAGATATTTGCCATCAGAAGTTGTTCTTGTGTCAGTTATTTAGATAACTGCTGACTCGACAATATACATTGTCATAACTCGAAGCTCGTCCGAAGATAAGCCAAGAGCGCGTCCTATCTTCCTCTCCACTATAACTGCGAACTAGTTATAATAAGAGGAAGAAAGAGTACGGGCCCCTCCCCGCCCTACACCGTGAGTTCCGACCAGACCGTGGCTTTACAGTCTTCGTTGAACCCTCCGGGACGTTTGTGTGTGATCTTTCCGAAGGTACTTGTTACGCTTGTTTATATTAAGATTGTATTAGAATAGTGATTCGTGATGTTGATTGATTTGTGAGATCAATATAAGTCGTTGGAACGAACGCACTACCGCAAGGCGGCCGATATGTTAAATAAACGCACGGCACACACCCCACAGTCGTGTCTCGAACCGTAGGCGGACACTACTACATACACCAGAGTTCCAGGACATAAAATAGCACCACACACCCGTATGAAGGCGGACACTACTACATACACCGGAGCTGGGACATAAAATAGCACCACACACCTACTACTCGTATACCAAGTCATAGACGTGGTATATAATATATCAATGACCAACGCCATACAAGCATAGCTTACGTATCGCGAGCGTACTGCGAGACGGCATCAGCCACGACATAGTTAATGTCGCTATAACAGTTCGCATAAGCCCATCACGTCAGCCTTCGCGACGTCAAGCAACATTCAATATTATAATATGGATCAAAGATCCACAATATGTGTCGCTCCTACACATATATTGCCTTTATAAGAAATTCGATCCTAAAAGATCGTGCCATGATAGACTTCAAATTATCACATTATATTTATTATACATTTGGTACGAGTCTTTATGTGCATCATATTCATTTGTACCGTAGTACTTAATAGTTCGACTCGACCGCTGCCTTCCGAGCATCACCACCTCCTATATATACGGAACGACGGTCGCGACACTCGGGACGACAATACACGAACACGTCTCGATTAATATTTTATTCAAAATATATAGTTTGTATTATTCATAATTAACTATGTTATTTATGTGCATTGCCATGCATATTTTATTTTATTTATTTTTAACTTATACCATAGGTATATACTGTTACACCATGCATATTTTATTTTATTTATTTATTTATTTTTTACCTATACTCAAGGTATATACTGTTACATTCAACCCCCTAAATTCTATGGAGTTCATCGAAATAGAATTTACATTTATTTATTTATTTATTATCAACCCCCAGATTGGGCAACCCCCCAACCTCACTATACTTTGTTTTCACAATCCCCAAACATGAATATTCCTTACACTGTAAACCTCCTCTATCTCATTCCATTTCACGGACAACAAATTGTAGGCGTATGCCTATTTGTATATATTTGTATTTTATTACAAAGCCGTTTGACCATCCTGGTCACGGCACCAAATTGTAACTGATATCCCAAACACCTTTTAAAATATTATTTAATATTTAATGCCTTGGCTCGTGATGTGTCTAGTGGTTAGAACTCTTTATAGTTGTGATCGTGAAGAACCCAAAATCTTTTAGAGATTCAGAGGTAACAGTGTTAAGAATTTTATATTATGCCATTAGAAGGTATCGCTTTAATAAGATATTTGCCATCAGAAGTTGTTCTTGTGTCAGTTATTTAGATAACTGCTGACTCGACAATATACATTGTCATAACTCGAAGCTCGTCCGAAGATAAGCCAAGAGCGCGTCCTATCTTCCTCTCCACTATAACTGCGAACTAGTTATAATAAGAGGAAGAAAGAGTACGGGCCCCTCCCCGCCCTACACCGTGAGTTCCGACCAGACCGTGGCTTTACAGTCTTCGTTGAACCCTCCGGGACGTTTGTGTGTGATCTTTCCGAAGGTACTTGTTACGCTTGTTTATATTAAGATTGTATTAGAATAGTGATTCGTGATGTTGATTGATTTGTGAGATCAATATAAGTCGTTGGAACGAACGCACTACCGCAAGGCGGCCGATATGTTAAATAAACGCACGGCACACACCCCACAGTCGTGTCTCGAACCGTAGGCGGACACTACTACATACACCAGAGTTCCAGGACATAAAATAGCACCACACACCCGTATGAAGGCGGACACTACTACATACACCGGAGCTGGGACATAAAATAGCACCACACACCTACTACTCGTATACCAAGTCATAGACGTGGTATATAATATATCAATGACCAACGCCATACAAGCATAGCTTACGTATCGCGAGCGTACTGCGAGACGGCATCAGCCACGACATAGTTAATGTCGCTATAACAGTTCGCATAAGCCCATCACGTCAGCCTTCGCGACGTCAAGCAACATTCAATATTATAATATGGATCAAAGATCCACAATATGTGTCGCTCCTACACATATATTGCCTTTATAAGAAATTCGATCCTAAAAGATCGTGCCATGATAGACTTCAAATTATCACATTATATTTATTATACATTTGGTACGAGTCTTTATGTGCATCATATTCATTTGTACCGTAGTACTTAATAGTTCGACTCGACCGCTGCCTTCCGAGCATCACCACCTCCTATATATACGGAACGACGGTCGCGACACTCGGGACGACAATACACGAACACGTCTCGATTAATATTTTATTCAAAATATATAGTTTGTATTATTCATAATTAACTATGTTATTTATGTGCATTGCCATGCATATTTTATTTTATTTATTTTTAACTTATACCATAGGTATATACTGTTACACCATGCATATTTTATTTTATTTATTTATTTATTTTTTACCTATACTCAAGGTATATACTGTTACACACTTTCTGCCGAATTCTGGAGGCATTGCGCGTTAAGTGGCAGAACTCAACGCCGCCCTTAACCTCGGACACCAGAGCGAAGAAATGGAAATATAAATTTAAGTAAATATTTTATCTCCTTGAGTGGGTATCGAACCCACAACCAGTCGGTTGTGACGCTGCGCCATGACTGACCACAAGATATATATCTGCAAGATATATATCATTATTTTTGTAGACTCACGCTGATTGATTGATTGATTTCTTAAATTATGGCGTTTCGAGCGTGCCAGTTGAGCACATTTCATTTCGCCAATGTCACGTTGTATGGGAGACACACGAAGGAAATTTGACCGGTAAAAAAAGAGATAACTATACACAATTATAGAATTCATGTAAAAAAGAGATCCAGTTAAAGTACAGCTTCCACCTAAAGCAAAACAAACACATATTTACAGTGTGTACAGTACATTAGGTTAGTAATAACTCACGCTGTATACAGCGTGTCGGGAACTACGACATATTAAGGAGTTGCGTGTTGACAGCCGGAATTGAGTTCCGCGTTCCATATCCCAATTAAATATTTAAGTAAGTAAAACAAAAAAGTTGAGAACGAGTGTCTTAACACTAGGTTTTCACCATGTACCCTGCTGTGTGCGAGATACGTGAAGCTGACGAATGTTGTATAAACAATTACATAGTATTTTTTAATTATAGACATATGAATATAAGGCTAAAAAAAATATTACATGCAGGACAATGTGATTTTTTGATTCTTCTTAAAATATTTATAAATCCAGATATGGCTATCGCGCGGCGTTTTGTTTCGTCTTCTCTATTCGTCTCTATTTAAGTAATTGCGTGTTCTCGAGAGTTTTCCTTGTATTTCTTGCCTCAATAGCATGAGGCTGAAAAAATATTATTTAATAATAAATATCATAAATCAAAAAAAATAACTTTATAGTTAAACACGGTCCAAATCGATGACTTTGAAACTAAAACAGCACAATTTTAATTATTGTCAATGTTAAACTACTATCACTGCCTGGTGGTCAATAAAATGAAGAGTATTGACTTAATATTCTCTACCTCCATGTTTTCATGCAATCCAATTTGTGGTACATTCAAAGAAAGCAAGTTTTCTGTTCACTTTTGACTCATTTATGAGATTGTATATAGAACTTAAACGTCGCTTTTCATATAAATATTTTCTCTTATAAGAGAGAAACTATAATTCTTATGTATACATTCAATCATTTACCTACTTTAGCTATCTAATAAACAAATATTAAGAGTCGCTCAGACCAAAGTTAAATCAAGTCGATTATAATGATCTCACCCTAAAGACTAACATTACTTTCCCTTCTCAAGATATCTCTGTTAATAAACAAAAGAGACCGCGTCATCAATTTACAAGGTTACTCTGAAAACGACCTTTTTAGCTTCGCTTTACTGAGACCAGCCTAAAAGGTCTTTTAAAACACTTCTTCGAAAGAATTGTCTGAATTGTTCGAGTAATAAAAATTTATCTCCAAGTCGGTATAAGCGTACCTACTGACTTTGGGTTTATATAATTAAATATCCATTACCGTCACGCCTCTCCGCTGTTACATGTTTCCGAAATGAAATATTCCATTCTATTCGTGTCGTGGCTTCATTATTTCAAGAATATTATCATTCTTCCCGAGCACGTCGCGAGCAGTCAGGACATATGCCTGATAAAATATAAGATACTACTGGCCTGTTGCGCGGCTTCGCCTGCTTAAACTTATTGTTACATTACAGCCAAATTATATAAAAGATTTACATATTTAGTTATATTGTAACTTTACAGTTGTAAAGTTTCAACTTTCATGTAAATCTCGTTACGTGAAAAAGGAATTTGGCAGCCATCCAAGCTCATACATTTTCACATTCATAATATTAGTATTAAAATATAAGAATACAAAATATTTGTAAGAAATTGAATTTGTTTTGTTAAAATTACATGAATTATAATAATATTATGTTAATACGTTTTATATTTATTAATAATCTTGTTTTTCTATAAAGGTCGGCATAATGTTTGATTGTAACCGCGACGGTTGCAAGTTCGACTCCCACTCAGAGTAAAGAACTATATTCATTTTGTCTCTCTGACAAGACAAAGCACGAACCCGCGTGGAACCGAACTCGCTTTCCAGGAGGCGCGGGTTCGAGTCCCGCTACGTTCAAATTTTATACGTTTTCTAAATAATTTTCTTTTCTAAGTGTGAATTAACACTTTTAAAAATGGTAAAGTCAAAGCACATCATCGAGTTTCAAAAATTGATCGGTGCGTAGGGAACAGAGTATCTTAACACAAGGTTCCTTATGCTGTATGCGGGATACAGCGAAAAGCTATAAAAAATCTATTGAAACCATCGTTATAGTTTCGATTTTAATACTTTGTAAATTGTGTTTTGTTTGTAAATCGAACCTATAACGATTTTGTGAAATATTTAAATCACAGAATGCCATTGAGCCGGAAAGATCATATTTAGAATGAAAACAAAGCGAATGCCCGATCGAAGGAACAGCACAATTTTATCACGAATATTTTCCGTGAAATGTCTCTTTATCTCTTTATTTCGCGTCAAAATGAATCTTTAGAAGCATAAGGACAAATAAGATATAGAATAAAAATATTTGTTTAGATTTTTTTTGTTAAGGAACTTTGAGGCTGTTGTAAACGCGATGGTGGTGAGTTCGATTTCAATTCGGGGCATGTTATGCTATCATATTTATTTTTAGTAACTAGATAAAGCGCTGTATCTCGCACACAGTATGGTAGGTAGTGGGAACCTAGTGTTAAGACACTCCGTTCCCCACTTTCTGCCGAATTCTGGAGGCAGAGTGGCAGAACTCAACGCCGCGCTTTGCCTCGACACCAGAGCGAAGAAATGGAAGTATAAATTTAAGTAAATATTTCCTCTCCTCGAGTGGGAATCGAACCCACAACCAGTCGGTTTTACAGTCACACTTTGTGCCTCTGCGCTACGACTGGCCTCCATGTTGCGCTTTTGATTTTATTTTGTAAAGCGCAACGTGGAGTTCCTAGTACTAAGTTTTCTATACATGTTTTGGTTTGGGTTCGATTAGTTCCAAAAGGTAATTTCTGGAACACCTGGTTAATATTGTGAAATATGTTTGTGTTAATATTTTGACGATTGCTATTTTTTATACTAATAACGTCATTTTAAGCTTTCTCATATCACAATGTAGGTGCAGTGCAGCGTTCAAATTACCTTAGAAACTTAGAATTTCAATTAAAATCTACAAGCTAGCTAGTAAACTATATTAGTAAGAGTACTCTACTATAGAGCGTCTTGTCCACAAGTTGCTAACGTATGGCCTTAACTACTTGATTGAGTCACTACAGATACTGGTCGTTAGCGCGACCGTATAGAGGCTGTATGTTAGAGGTACCCTCCAGGATGAGGACAAGTTCGTTATATCAATATATTGACGTTTGTTATAGTGACGTTCATTGTTGTTATTTATATTGGCACAAAGTGCGATTGTAAAATCGACTGGTTGTGGGTTCGATCCCCATTCGAGGAGATGAAATATTTATTTGCATTTATATTTTTATTTCTTCGTTTTGATGTCGAGGTAAAGCGCGGCGTCGAGTTCTGCCACTCAACACGCAATGCCTCCAGAAGTCGGCAGAAAGTGGGGAACGGAATGCCTTAACACTAGGTTCCTTCTGCCTACCCTGCTGTATGCGGGATACAGCGTGAAGCTGATTTTTTTTTATTAGAATTTACCTGCAGCCAGCCATATTATAGTGTATAGCCTTACTCTGTAAATAGATTATACAATACAACAATATTTATTCAATTCAAATCAATAGTTAGTTCGTCTCCTATAAAATCTTAGTTTTTAAGTAATAATCCAATAAGAGAATTGACCTAATTTAATTTTTTTATACAAGTAAAAGAAAAGTCGACCTCGTAAAGTAATAAAGCTCGTTCCCGCAATCTTTTTCAGGATATCTTTCAGTCTCAGAGTTGACAATAATGCTTCCATTAGCATCGCCCGTCGCAGCGCATGTTTAGTTCATTATATAAATATAGTTTGATTTATAATATAGTCGAGTATTTTTTGTTAACTAGTAGCTTATTATTTTTTTATGTTTTCATTTCTTCGCTCTGGTACCAAGGCAAAAAGCTCGGCGTTGAGTTACGCCACCCAACAAACAATGCCTCGAAAAATTCAGTGGAATTTGTTTTTTTTTTGCCGGATCGATTTCCCATTTTTTACGTAATATTTTTACGGTAAAAATTAACATACATTCTACAAAAATCAATAAATATTTTACATTAAACTATTTAATATATTTAGTATTGAGTATGATTTTTTTTTAAAACCGACGTCTTATTTTTTTTATGGAAAAGGACGAGGCAAACGAGCGTTCGGGTCACCTAGTGGTAAGTAAGTGATCACCGCCGCCCACGACCCCGTGCTACACCAGAGGAGCTACAGGTGCGTTGCCGGCCTTTAAAGATGGAGATAGACGCGCTGTTTGAAGGTACCCATGTCATATCGACCTGGAAACACTGCGGCGGGTAGGCCATTCCAGTCCCGTGGCGCGTGGAAGGAAGTTCCTACGAAACCGCACAATAGTGGATTGCCACGTATCCAGGTGATATGGATAATATTTTAGCTTGTGACGTACTGTGCTGTTAGAATATTCAGCGGCAGGTAACAGTTAATGTCTCTGCTGGGTACGCGTTCAAATCCCCCAACACATAAACAGATTCAATATTATTGTATTGTATTATATAAATTTGTAGCTCCGTTCTCCAGAAATGAATGAAAAAAATATGAATGCTATGGAGATGCGATCTCTTTGTAGGATATGCGGAGTCAGTTTAGCTGATCGATCCCGCAATGAAGAGGTACACAGAGTGGCACAAACTAGCGAGGATGTCACGGTGAGAATGAAGAAGAACGTGCTCAGCTGGTTTGGGCACGTCGAACGAATGAGTAATGAAAGAATGGCAAAAAAGATTTATGATGGAAAAGTGAGCGGTAAGAGAGGTAGAGGGAGACCTCGGTGGACCTCCGAAAACACAGTATCAAAGATACTGGAGGAAGGTCACGTAAAATGCATGAGGATCCCCCGGAGGGCATGTATGAAGAGGTTGATGACAATGGACGAGGCGAAAGAGGTATATAGAGACCGTAAAGTTTAACGCTCCGTTCTCTCTGACTACCCCGCTGAATAAACCCCGCTGGGATAAAGCGTGAAGCTGGTTTAGTTTAGTTTTAGTTTTTATTATAGAAACTAGCGGCCCGCCCACGGCTTCGCCCGCTTAAAATACATGATTATTGATTTAAGCAGAATTGATTGACAACTATAATAAAATAAAATAAATAAATAAATCAGCTTCACGCTGTATCCCGCACACAGCAGGGTAGAGGGAACCTAGTGTTAAGACACTCCGTTCCCCACTTTCTGCCGAATTCTGGAGGCATTGCGTGTTGAGTGGCAGAACTCAACGCCGCGCTTAACCTCGACATCAGAGCGAAGAAATGGAAATATAAATTTAAGTAAATATTTCATCTCCTCGAGTGGGGATCGAACCACAACCAGTCGGTTTTGCAGTCACACCTCGTGCCGCTGCGCCACGACTGGCCTCACACCCTATAATAGAATGACAAACAAATATAAAGACAACATACAACAACATATATAATATAAAGATAATTTCACTGAGACAGTTCGTAAAATCTGAAAGGTTTTCATTACATTACGTCGGCATATACGTATTTATAACCATAAAACATTTGTCATTTACTACTACTTTTATTGCACAAATCCGATCACTATCACATTGCACTACAGTCACACACTTCAATGGACTTTTGCGCCATAATATTGCAAGTCCTCCGAAGGGTCTCCTTTTACAAATACCAGCTGATGTGTCCACCGAAGACTTTGCAGTGTACCTGAATTCCTGATCTATATTCTCTAGATAGCATACATCATGTGGATATATATAACCATGTTTCTTGTAACAATATAATGTCAGCTGTAATAATCTAATGAAATTTCCTAGCGGTACGTCCAACGTACCTTACAGGGTTCGATTACGCAGCAAATTTCATATGAAATGTAGCAAAAACAATGCATAAATATTTTTAAAGTGTTATTTTATTCCACACTTAGGAAAGAAAAATGCTTATTAAGAAAACGAAAAAAAAAATTGAACGTAGCGGGACCCGGGAGTATTTTTTTAATATTTCATATTAATTTCCGCTGGATACTTTCACACAATTATGAGATAAATTGCCTTGACAGACGGACAGATGGTCAACATAGGGAGTTTATACATTCCGTTTTGTCCTTGAGAAGTATACATCACTAATTAACTAAATATAAAGAAATAAGTTTCTTTACTTGAGGCCAGTCGTGGAGCAGGGGCACAAAGTGTGACTGTAAAACCCGATTGGTTGTGGATTCGATCCCCACTCGAGGGGATAAAATATTTACTTAAATTTCTATTTTCATTTCTTCGCTCTGGTGTCGAGGCCAAGCGCGGCGTTGAGTTCTGCCACTCAACACGCAATACCTCCGGCAGAAAGTGGGGAACGGAGTGTCTTAACACTAGGTGCCCTGCTGTGTGCGGGATACAGCGTGAAGCTGATAAAAATAAAAAAGTTTCTTAACATAATAAGAATATATTTATACAGATGAATGCTATTTTTATATGTAAGGGATTATGGCGAGCAGGGTAGGCTGCAGAGTGTACTAAGAGGAAGGATATCTCGAAACTCCTACGGGAACGGAAAAAAACGGCATTTTACCATTTATATTGTAACGTGAGTTATTATCGTATTACGTTACGTTAATATAACATTATATGATAATGTACTGAAATGACATAAAATTAAAGGAGAAAATGTTTTTAAAGTAAAATGTTAAAGATTAAACACATATACTAATATTATTAAGTTCAATTATTTAGTCTATTAATCGCGCTATTAACAGAAACTACTGATTCAATACAAGTATTTTTATTTTTGTGTTGGTTAGTAGTTTTACCTAAGAAAGCTATGCGCTCTAAGCATTATAACTTTTTGTATTTGATAACAGAGGGGTTGTTCTTCCCTTATCAGTTCAATATTATTAAACAGTTAACTTTTTTTAATAATTAATAAATGGGTGTGCACTGAAAAGTAAATTATACTCTATAAATTTTAACTTCTCTATGGTTTTTAAAAAAAAAAACAAAATCTAAATTAAAACAAAAGTCCGTTTACAAGGATGATAGAACATTCGCTTCAAGCGACATCAATCAAAACCAATTTGCAAACTGAATATAAAACGTCCCATCTAACTTTTTATGCATAATTCTCATAAAATATTTCATATATAGTTATACAATTTTCCTCGTTGTGAGATAAGAGTGGATAACTTAAATGAGATTCAAGTAGATGCGGCTTCAAATCCTGTTGTGTTAAGGATTTATAAAAAAATTACAATATAGGTCTCAGTATATTTTGCTTTAAAATTCGTTCTTGAACGGAGGAGATGTCATTTACAATTCAAGAACACAATCGCTGATACTGGAAAAGAAAAACAGAAGGGTATGTATGAAAAGGATGAAGATAATAGAAGTAATCGCTTACGCTCTACGAGAGATATATTCTGGTATATACTCTTCGAAAAGAACATTACGTTCCTTTTCTATGAAGAACATTAAGATAGCACCAGTGCCGAGGGGTCTTTAGCACACTCTTGATCTCACGTACCCTAGGAGAAGAATTTATGGTCAACCCAGGAATATGGAGGACAAAACAGATAAGAAAGTGCTGACAGTTCACTGGCTCAGGGTCTGGTCAGGAGAACCATTGTAGCAGTAAACACCAAATCGGTTAAGATGCAGCAGAAAGATAGCGTTTCGCACGCCGTCCTAGCAATATCGCGATACACTGACACCTGTACGTAATCAGCAATGGTGACGTGGTCAAAATGTTGATTTGAAACGTAACGGGGACAAGGATGAAAAGCATCGTGTATATTTAGATTGTATTTTAAAGATGAATTTGAAAGATTAAGGTTTAATCCTTTATGTTGTAGAAATTTATGAGATCAATTGCCTTCAAGTAATTAAGATCCAATTATTAAAATTATTTCGCATTTTTTATGGTTCCGTTCCTCAAAATGTAAAGACGAAACCCTTATAGGGTCACTTTGTTGTCCGTCTTTTCATCTCTCAAGATCATTTATCTCGCGATCCCGTGGGGGTATTCAGAAATTATTATGAAATATTCTAGTTCATGGTACTATGAAACACAAAAAAAATCTAACTCCTCAGTTAACGCAATCGGTTTAATCAAGCTTTTATGCACCGTTTTTGCTGCATTTTGTAGGTAATTCGCCGCGTAATTAAAATCTTTACTTTCCGTGGAGGTACAGTTGTGAAATTGGGACTTCCAATACAAAAGGCCAGACGTGGCGCAGCGGCACAAAGTGTGACTGTAAAAACGACTGGTTGGTGGGTTCGATCCCCACTCGAGGAGATGAAATATTTACTTAAATTTATATTTCCATTTCTTCGCTCTATATACAGCGTGAAGCTGATTTGATTTTGATTCAATACAAATAAAGTGAAAAATCCGAAAAGTAAAAATATGTACGTACATATTTCATAGAAAAGAAATGCTAACTTATATTTTTAATTATGAAATTATATTTCTAATATGGTTTATTTATGCTTGCCAAGGCCAAGCTTTAAATATTTATAATTTTTTTATCACATAAATATCCTAGGACGTCATCGTTATTTTTACTACGTTAATGTCTACTTTCATTTTTGTATTGTGTCGTTCTTTCATAAAATCAGATTTTATCTTTGTACTTTCATTATTATTTTTCTGGTCTTTTCTTTTTATTTATTTTAATTTTCTTTTAAATAAGAATGTGGCTGATATCCTTCTTTCATTATTCGGGAGTCAGTGATGGAAATAGCTCCACAATAGGTTCTCGGTTCTCTCCGAGAGAACCGTTAGTGTTAAGATACTCCCTTCACTTAATTTCAATAAATGACAAGTGGAACCTAGCGCTGACACTCCACATCCTTTTTTTTAATACAAATAATAACAGAGTTAAACCAGAAAAAAATATACTGAATGTATAAAAGAAAAAATTGAATTTAAGAAAGAGCAACACAACACAAATAAAGAAAGTAAACATTATTTTAGTAAAAATGACGATGCCGCCTTAGTTTCATCAGCTACATAACCTTCATTCATTCCGCGAGAGGGAATCGAACCCACAACTACCATAGTACACGCGACCGTTACAATCAGACGGCTGCAATATTTATAAAATCAAAATCACTTAAAAAAATAGGGTAAAAATGAAACTGCATTACAATTTTCCTTTTAATACTTTAATTCGTTCCTGCCCTAATCTGACACCAGTCGTGTCAGGTTTCCGTATCCGGGGATTATGAACACGGAATCTACCTGTTTGCGACCGCGCTTTGCATTATAATGTATTCTACTTTGGTATTTAGTGTTCAGAGATTGACCAAAGAAATTGTATGTAAAACATGAAGGCGCAGTTTCACGCTGTATCTCGCATTTAGCAAGGAAGGCGGAAGGAACCTACACACGACACTCCGTTTAACACTTTTTGCTCAATTACGAAAAATTGTATATTGAGTAAGATAACTCAATGCTGTGCTTTATATATCATACATTATATTAATTTATTTTAAGTAATATTTTTTCTGTGAGGCTAGTCGTGGTGCAGGGGTACAAAGTGTAACTATAAAAGCGACTGGTTGTGGGTTCGATTTCCACTCGTGGAAATGATATATTCATTTAAATTTATATTTCCGTTTTTTCGCTATGGTGTCGAGGCAAAGTGCGGCGTTGAGTTCCGCCACTCAACACCCAATACCTCTAGAGTGCGGCGGAAAATAGGGAACGGTGACGCAATACTAGACTGCCTCTGCCTACGCTGTTGTGTGCGATATACAGTGTGAAGCTGATTTTTAAATTTTTCTGTAATTTTTATTCGACTATGGATGTTTAATTATGTCTTTGGGGCGTATGTGTGTAAGTGCGTGCCTTTGTTCCCTTGTAATTGCTAAACCACTGAACCGATTACGTCAGTTATTTTTTTTTTTGATGACGCAAGTACATTAAAACTACTGAATACATTAGTTTAGTTTACGCAGTTGAGTTTTTTTGTTCTATTTATAATTCAATTATTATTTTCATTATTCTTGTTCTTTTTCATTATACTCTTATTGCACGAACTCGACACCCTGATAAGTCGTAAAAATCAAAGCTGCACTTTGTCTATCGAAAGAAGGAAAATAATTAATTCCCACAACCACTGTATTGACATTCAAACACTGTCCCACTGGATCACGGTGACAGAAAATGTTTTATTTTTTTAAATAAAATATCCCTTTTATCTGTACTGTATAATATTCCAATTATTATAATAATAGTAAAACATTATTTGAGGCTAGTCGTGGCGCAGCGACACGAAGTGTGACTGTAGAACCGACTGGTTGTGGGTTCGATCCCCACTCGAGGAGATGAAATATTTACTTAAATTTATATTTCCATTTCTTCGCTCTGGTGTCGAGGTTAAGCGCGGCGTTGAATTCTGCCACTCAACACGCAATGCCTCCAGAATTCGGCAGAAAGTGGGGAACGGAGTGTCTTAACACTAGGTTCCCTCTGCCTACCCTGCTGTGTGCGGGATACAGCGTAAAACTGATTTGATTTTTTTTATTATTTACTAAGGAGGCTGTCGTGGCACAGCGTCACAGCGGCTGTAAATGCGACGGTTTTGCGTTCAATAGCCACTCGAGGAAGTGAATTATTTTCTTCTCTGCTGGTAACATGACTAAGCGCGTAGTTCCTTCACTCAACATTTAAAAAGTAATGGGAACGAAAAACACTAGATTTCCTCTGCCTATCCTGCTATATTTGAAATACAGCGTGAATCTATTTATTTTTTAATGTGTTATTTACTTTCTTAAGATCCAAATTAATGACATTTATTCATATTTTTACGAAACCCTAACCAAATATATTAACACAATTTTATACAAATTTTTAACATTATTTTTGTAATACTCTTTTAATTAACTATCTAAAGTCCGAATATAAAGAGGATTACTCGTTTTACTTGGAATGTTTTTCGTTTGGCCTCGTTGTCTCTAACCACTAAGTGCTTAATAAAAAAATAAGAATTAGCTTCAGTAAGAGAAAGCAGCTTTGAGTTCCACCACTCAACACACAACGCCTCGAATACTGGGCGGTACGTCGGGAACGGAGAGTTTTAACACTAGACCTTTAACTCCCTTAGAACAAATTACCTTATAAAGAGACTATTGTGTCTATTTTTTCCTAATAAAACTCAAAACGATATCAAAACATATCGTTTTGAGTTTTATTATTCGTTTTACTTAACCAAATAAGTAAACACATTTTTTGGTTAAATTGTAGTATTCTGTCCAGTTTAAACAATTAAAGTATATACAAAATTACATATATAAGGCCAGTCGTGGCGCAGGGGCACAAAGTGTGACTGCGAAACCGACTGGTTGTGGGTTCGATCTGCACTCGAGGAGATGAAATATTTACTTAAATTTATATTTCCATTTCTTCGCTCTGGTGTCGAGGCAAAAGCCCGGCGTTGAGTTCTACCACTTAACACGCAATACCACCAGATTCCGGAGAAAGTGGGGAACGGAGTGTCTTAAGACTAGGTTCCCTCTGCCTACCTTGCTGCGTGCAGGATACAGCGTGAAGCTGATTTTTAAATTATATATACTACAGTCATACAAAGAATATTTAAAATTACCCCGAACGGGATTCGAAGTCACAATCAATAATTGCACTAAATATTATTGCCAAGTCAGCGTAACTAAACATAAAAGTAAGTATTAAAAAGGGATTATATATATATATATATATATATATATATATATATATATATATATATATATATATATATATATAACTGATTCAAATATTATATACCTCGTTGCATGAGAGGTAAATGCAACCTATTTTCAAAAACTGCGTTTTTTCCTCCCCTCCCGAATTCGAGATTTTGCGTGTTGAATGAACAGACATCACTCCATTTTTCATTTTTACTTATAAATAAAAAATAAATCAGCTTCACGCTGCATTCCGCACACAGCAGTTTAGGCAGAGGGAACCTAGTAGTAACCTAGTATATATATATATATATATATATATATATATATATATATATATATATATATATATATATATATATATATATATATATATATATATATATATATATATATATATATAACTGATTCAAATATTATATACCTCGTTGCATGAGAGGTAAATGCAACCTATTTTCAAAAACTGCGTTTTTTCCTCCCCTCCCGAATTCGAGATTTTGCGTGTTGAATGAACAGACATCACTCCATTTTTCATTTTTACTTATAAATAAAAAATAAATCAGCTTCACGCTGCATTCCGCACACAGCAGTTTAGGCAGAGGGAACCTAGTGTTAGGACACTCCGTTCCCCACTTTCTGCCGAATTCTGGAGACATTACGTGTTGGCATTGCATTTTTACTGATAAGAAACAAAAAATATTAAAGAACGTATTCCTATACTTATAGCATCATTTCGAAACCACGATCATCTATAATATCATCAAATCCACGCTGACTACGTTGTAAGGGAAGAGGGACGCAGGAAGCCTTTCAGAATGTATACAATAAAAAATAGTTTGACATGACATCTTGGACAGTTGACAAATTGGGAGAAATTTAGGGGAAAAATGTTTCCCTTTTTAATACTTACTTTTATGTTTAGTTACGCTGACTTGGCAATAATATTTAGTGCAATTATTGATTGTGACTTCGAATCCCGTTCGGGGTAATTTTAAATATTCTTTGTATGACTGTAGTATATATAATTTAAAAATCAGCTTCACGCTGTATCCTGCACGCAGCAAGGTAGGCAGAGGGAACCTAGTCTTAAGACACTCCGTTCCCCACTTTCTCCGGAATCTGGTGGTATTGCGTGTTAAGTGGTAGAACTCAACGCCGGGCTTTTGCCTCGACACCAGAGCGAAGAAATGGAAATATAAATTTAAGTAAATATTTCATCTCCTCGAGTGCAGATCGAACCCACAACCAGTCGGTTTCGCAGTCACACTTTGTGCCCCTGCGCCACGACTGGCCTTATATATGTAATTTTGTATATACTTTAATTGTTTAAACTGGACAGAATACTACAATTTAACCAAAAAATGTGTTTACTTATTTGGTTAAGTAAAACGAATAATAAAACTCAAAACGATATGTTTTGATATCGTTTTGAGTTTTATTAGGAAAAAATAGACACAATAGTCTCTTTATAAGGTAATTTGTTCTAAGGGAGTTAAAGGTCTAGTGTTAAAACTCTCCGTTCCCGACGTACCGCCCAGTATTCGAGGCGTTGTGTGTTGAGTGGTGGAACTCAAAGCTGCTTTCTCTTACTGAAGCTAATTCTTATTTTTTTATTAAGCACTTAGTGGTTAGAGACAACGAGGCCAAACGAAAAACATTCCAAGTAAAACGAGTAATCCTCTTTATATTCGGACTTTAGATAGTTAATTAAAAGAGTATTACAAAAATAATGTTAAAAATTTGTATAAAATTGTGTTAATATATTTGGTTAGGGTTTCGTAAAAATATGAATAAATGTCATTAATTTGGATCTTAAGAAAGTAAATAACAGTTTTTGAAAATAGGTTGCATTTACCTCTCATGCAACGAGGTATATAATATTTGAATCAGTTATATATATATATATATATATATATATATATATATATATATATATATATATATATATATATATATATATATATATATATATATATATATATATATATATATTTCAACCCCTCCTACATCGCAGTGGTGTAATATAAACTAGATTAGTATTTTCCCCAAGAATATTCAAGTGGAAATGTAAAAAACACGCTCATCTCTCATTCTTATCGCGCTCTATGTTCCTCGTGTTTAACCTAGATCGCCCATTAGAACGTCCATTGTGTTTAAACTAGTTTCATTTAAGCTTCCCTACAATAGTTCTGTTGCTTCTTTGAGTATTCTTAGTTTCTTCCACACGGTTAACTCGATCCTTTTTTTTAGTTATATCTCACTTAAATGTGAGCTGTAAACGCGACAGGGTGTGAGTTCGATTTCCACTAGAGGAAATATAGATATTTCACATTTTCACTTTCTCACTCTGGTAATGAGGTAAAGCTCGGAGTATAGTTCCGCTATTCCACACGCAATGCCTCCAGAATTTATCGGAAAGTGAGGAACATAATTATCTTAATGGAAACGGAATGTCTTAACACTAGGTTCCTGGGTACACTCTGCCTACCCTGTGATGTGCGGGATACAGCGTGAAGCTAACAAACATGCCGCTATAGAACAATTGTATATTATAGTCTAGGTTTGAATACTATAACTTATTTTACGACTCATGTTTTTTCACGTATCCTACTGGCAAAGGTAATTTAGTGCTAAGACACTCCGTTCCCCACTTTCTACGTTATTTTCAAGATAAGTTATTTTCGTGGCGAGACTTAACGCTGATATTTATCCACAAGAGCGGGGGAAATGATAATCATTTGATTATTTACTTCTCTTAACTGAGTATCGACCTGACAACCGTCCTGTTTACAGTCCAAGCAAAAGACATGGAATCCAGTTCTGGATAACAATACCTATACTTAATGATATAGAAGATGCGTTAAGATTAAAAATAAAGGTAAATTTTAGTTAAAAGAACAATCGAGTTTCAAGAATAACATTCTAACACCAAGCTTATCCTTATATACATATAATGCTTATAAAGTTATAAATGTTCTAAAAGCGTTTCAAAACAGCTTCAGCCGCGTCTTTCATTATATGTATAAGTTTCTGAATGGTTTTTAAGTTAATTTTTCCTGACTTTGAGGGAACAAGCGCACTCTACGGATTATTAAATTGTTAACTTAAAGTGGGTCCCTATAGTGGTACGTGTTTTTGTAACAAATCAATGTAAGATTTTTACTTTATATTATACTTTTTCCGCATTACCTTAGCAGTTTCACGCTATATCCTGCATATAGGTAGCATGGTAGGGAGAGATAGTGTAAAGACACTGTTCCCCAGGAATTGCCTTATTTTCGTGATATTGTGTATTGAGTGTATTTTACTAGTCGAAGCCATCGTGGCCAATAGAACTAAAATTGCACAGTCTGGTCAGACAAAAATTCAGAGTCTATACTATACTATACTAACTTCACGCTTTATCCCTAGCGGGGTAGTCAGAGAGAACGGAGCGCCAAACGCTACGGTGAAATTCAGAGTCTCTGGACGCAAAATGCAATGTCAAAACGAGAAAAGAGAAGAATAGAATATCTTATTCATTTTTACGCATTCTGGAGCACTGTTATAAATTCCGCCATTGGACACGCATCATCTCGAAAGTTTAACAGTGTGAGAGGAATGGAGTATCTTAACACTAGGTTCCCTCTGTCCATCATGCTATATGCGGGAAAAGGTGTGAAGCTGCAATATATTAACGATTCCAGATTCCATATAGCCTCATTTATATCAAAGGGTATAAGGGTATATAAGGGTAAGGGGATAAATAACAGTCTCATATAAAGAAATACTATTATTATTATTCTTCATTTTTGCATATAGGTACAATAAATAAGTGCATTCCTTAAACATACGTCAATTCGGCAATTTTCAAAGACAATGCCCATCTGATACAGTGTGTGCTAATTTCTGTATATCTACAGTTTATATAAGGCTTCTATTATTCACGCAACGTAAATAAAAATAGTACTGTGCTTCGATATCATATAATACTCACAGGACTTATTTTGGCTTTAGTGATATATTATATTTATTTGACATAAAAAAAAACATTTTTCAGCTTCACACTGTATACTGCATATAACAAGGATAAGCAGAAGGCACCACTAAGTGCTGGGACACTTCGTTTCCCATGCACCATCCATGTTATTTTTGTGTGATAATTGGCGGAACTCAACGCCGCGCTTAGACTAGAGCAATGAAATGAACACCCAGGAAATTGAAAGCTAGAGTCAGAATGGAACCTACAACTGTCGTGCTCACAGTCAGTCGCTGTGCTGCGGTGTAACAGCCTTTTAAGCAGACATTTTAATTAATAGAAATTTAATACCTTAAAGCCAGACACATAATAAAATTAATTTAAATAAATATATATATGAGTTTTCTATCTTCGGGTCCAGCCATATTTAGTTTGTGGCAAAAGAACAACGCATTTATAATTATAATTAGAAAACGTAATCCCAAGCTCGTTAAAATAAAAGAATGAACTTGAAACAAGAGTAACATTTTAATTAGTTTAGTTCTGCAATACAACTTTGTCATAGATTAAGATTTGGAAAAGCTGTCAATTATATAATGATGTTACTTAAAGCACAATTCTCCATTTTTTGAGCTTCACGCTGTATTCCGCACGTAGATCGGCATAGGATAGGCAAAGAGGATCTGGGAACCCTTGTTAAGACACTCCATTCTCGTTAAGACACTTCTATCCACCACTTTCCGCCATATTCTGGAGATATTGTGTGTTATGTGGCACCGCATTTTTTCTACCAGATTAGCGCAATAACAACAAATACTTTAATAAAAAAAAAGTTAAATCAGCTTCACGCCGCACACAGCATGGTAGGCAGAGGGAATTTAGTGTTAAGACACCGTAACCACTTTCTGCCGAATTTTTGGAGGCAGTTGAGTGACAGAACTCAACGCCGCGCTTAACCTCGACACCAGAGCGAAGAAAATGGAAATATTTAAGTAAATATTTCATCTCCTCGAGTGGGGATCGAACCCACAACCAGTCGGTTTTACAGTCACACTTCATGCCGCTGCGCCACAACTGGCCTCTAATGGTTTTATTGATATAATTTATATTTAGAAAACATATAATAATACAGTATTATCGTCAATTATACAAATACCTTTCCAATTTGTCCGTACTTCCCACTCTGTGGTCAGTTGAGCAAAGAAACAATATAATGCTCTAAGTTAGACAACGCTAAGTACAGAACTCACAGTAGAAACTACTTTTAGAATGCAAACTAAGTTTTTTTATTTGAATTAAAGATATTTATATATTAGTTTCATCAGGTGTATATATTCACCAAAAACTCTCACTTCTAACATTATCGTAATAAATAAATCAACTTCACGCTATATCCCGCACACAGCAGGGTAGGCAAAGGGCACCTAGTGCTAAGACACTCTGTTCCCCAATGAAATGTAATAGGAAATCGATTTATTTAAACATCATAGTCGTAGGTTTGTTACCTCCAAAATTCGGTAGAAAGTGGGGAACGGAGTGTCTTAACACACTAGGTTCCTTATGCCTACCCTGCAGTGTACAGAATACAGCGTGAAGCTGGTTTATTTATTTATTCTTTATGTTTGATGTCCACATGGGGGAATATCCATTTCTTTTTGGACCTGTCTTACAAGCTTGTAAGACATTACGCTATTGACTTTTCACTGGAATTCGTGATATTGTGTTTTCAAGAATCTCTAGAAATGGTGTCTCTGTGTCTCTGCGCCGCGACGGGTCAGGCCAGGATAAGTACTATTTTTTTTGTTTTATTTATGCTTTCGACTCACTTTAAAGGTCAATTGGGTGAAATCAAATCTCAAAAAAGTCCGTCCTAATAAATTCGATTTATGACTTACAACTTTTACAAATAATTAATTATAGATAAGTAGAGTAAATGTAGAGGCCAGCCGTGGCGCAAGGGCACAAGAATGCGATTGTAAGCGTGACAAATATTAAATATTTTCATTTCCTCGCTATGTTTACGAGGCAAACCATGGCGTTAAGTTCCGCCACTCAACACGCTATGCCTCCACAATTCGGCAGAAAGTGGAAAACGGAGTATCTTAACACTAGATTCCTTCTGCCTACCCTGCTGTGCGTAAAGTGAAACTAAAAGACTTGCTTGTAGTTTATTGAAAAAAGAAAGATATGTAGATAGATCATAAAAAAATAGATATATTTTACCATAATATATAAAGCCTTCTCCTTTACTTTATACATTACCTTGATATACAGTCTTCAATTATAAATTTAGGTAGTAATTGTGCTTCTGTGAAAGTTTCGTAACAAGTCGAAATAATCTAAGCGTTCTAATTTCCTTGTGCTTACATTGTACCCTCTACTTAGATGTATAGAATACATCGGTTTATTAGAAAGTCCTAGGTTTGATTTCTTTGTATATATGACTACTTTTAGGTTAAACGGTTCACCCACATGAACGAGACATTTATCTTTCTTGTTATACATAAAACTTTCTCTTGAATCACTATTGTAATGAAAATCGTATTAAAATCTGTTGTGTAATTTAAAAAATCGATCTGTAGTTCCGTGTACAGGTCGATATGACATGGGTACCTTCAAAAAGCGCGTCTATCTCCACCCTAAAGGCCGGTAATGCACCTGTAGCTCCTCTGGTGTTGCACGGGGTCGTGGGCGGCGGTGATCACTTATCATCAGGTGACTCGAATGCCTTTGCCTTGTCCTTTTCCATAAAAAAAAAGATATTTTTTTCCGGTCCGGTTTTCAAAGACAGCAGTAATTCGTAACTGACTTCTGTAAGAAGAGTAGGTTATCAATTGCCAAGGAAAAAAGTCAGGCTTAGTATTTCGATATAAAGTATATGTAACACCTTACTTATGTAGTAGTAGTTGTTTTAGCATTAGCTTAACACCGACTTCAAAATTATAAAATGTTTGTTTTTAATATTTTTAACATTTTTTAAAGTGTTATTCCACACTTAGAAAAGAAAAATATTTATTTAGAAAACGTATAAAAAAATATACGCTTTTTAAATAAGTATATTTTTTAATTATTTTTGTTTAACAAAATCAAACTACGTTTTATTTTGTTAAGTAAGTTTATTTTTCACTTTTTAGTTTATTTAGTTTATTGAAGTCGTTGTTTTCTTTTTTTGTTAAAAATTAATTTATGTTTACGTATTTATTTAATCCATAAAGCATTAAATAAATAAATAAACTAACAAGATGATACATGTTATAAAAACAATAATTAAAAATAATATTTTGTTGTGAAGGCAGCCTTACCGCCACAGGTGATCTCTACCAGACTTGTCTTAATAAATTAATTTCTATACATTTTTTAAAAGCGCGTAGTTAAGATTATGAAAGGAGAATATTTTTTCTTAAAATTTATAATAAAATATAAAGGTAAATATTTAATTACCTTCAATATTTCACCTAGAATAGACCTAGAGTTTTAGTTATAATTTTAATAAATCACCGTCTGCTGCTGAACGTAGGCCTCCCTCATCGAACGCCAACCATACCGATTTTGGGCTTCTCGCATCCATCCGACCAGCCACCTTTTAATCCTTTTAATCGTCTATCCATCATGCTGCAGGGCGTCCCACACTACGCTTGCCTAAGTCTAAGGTGTCACACGTGTCGGCTCCATCGCCCGGCTCAATTCCACTTCAGCGTGCTGATTCTTCGTGCAATATCGGTGACTTTGGTTCTCTGGTAAATGACCAGAGAAACCCTGAGCATAGGGTATTCCATCGCCCCCTGATCAACCTTGAATTTGTGCACCACTCCTACGGTGAGTATCCACGAAAACCTTTTTCCCTAATATTTTCGGACCCATTTTATAACAACATAAATAAAAATTTAAACACATTTGACAAAACGGTTGGCAAATAACCTTTCGTCCTTCACATCAGTGACCGAGGAGGTGGATTTTGTTTGAGTTTATGGGCTTTTTGACAAACTCACTCTAAATGTGGGGAAAAAAGGGTATTATATATACGTATTTTCATCACAAAAAATGGTTTAAACGTAGAAATGGTTTCCGCAGGCTATGAAAAATGTATTTTATTGTAAAAAGATTTTTATACCATTAGATATTGCCCTAACACTTTTATTTATTTTTTATTTTCCGGATCTGGAATATCAATATCGTGTGATGTGTAGATATACCACTATGCAGATTGAATCGTGGTTTCACTTCATTTTTGTTTCTGCCGATTGTAGGGTAAGTCCCTAATACACATAAATCCTACTAATATTACGAATCTGAAAGTTTATGAGGGTGAATATTTGTTCCATTTTACTTAAAAACCACTGAACGGATTTAGATGAAACTTTATAGTGATTTTAGTTTATACATTAGAATAATATATACTACTACAACTACAATTTATGTAAAGGTTTTATTTTTTAATTTATTTTTAAGAATTTGGCTATAATATATAATAATAAATATAAGCGGGCAAAGCCGCGTCTGAACCGCTGGTTGTTTATTTTTTTATCTATTTTTATTGAACTGTTGTTATCTGAGTGGCAAAATAATTGGTTTTTTTATTTTAAATTGAAAACTGTGTGCTAACAACAACACATAAAACAACAAGGTACTAATTTGCTACGGAAAAACTATTTTCTTAGTCAGCTTCACGCTATATCCCGCACACAGTAGGGTAACCTCTGCCTACTCTGCTGTGTGAACCTAGTGTTAAGACACTCCGTTCCCCACTTTCTGCCGAATTTTTGGAGGCGTTGCGTGTTGAGTGGCAGAACTCAACGCCGTATTTTCTAAGCGAAGGTTAAAATTCCACTATCATATACACTCTTCACAACTTTTTAAGATAGGTATAAAAATAAAAATTCAACGAAATTGAACTAAGAAATTTATTTAAGCCTTTCTGTTTCATCAAAGCACACAAAGTAACTGTAGCGACACTCAAATTTTATTACCATTTTTCAACTCTTAACAGCCTCAGCAGGAGAAGTCTGTATTTATTAGTGGAAGCAACTGACAGGGTGAAAGGTAAGAGCCCTTGAGAACAAAAATCTTCTAAAAATAATTTCTTGACGGAATATTAAAACCTTTTTTAGGATTCTGAAGTATTACGACAAAGGCGGAGCGAGCTCTTTGCAGGAGTCGTCACGTTTCTTGTTTAATATACAAATGTTTACATAATAAGTATTTATTTTATGTTTTGAGGCCGGTCGTGGCGCAGCGGCACGAGGTGTGACTGCAAAACCGACTGGTTGTGGGTTCGATCCCCACTCGAGGAGATGAAATATTTACTTAAATTTATATTTCCATTTCTTCGCTCTGGTGTCGAGGTTAAGCGCGGCGTTGAGTTCTGCCACTCAACACGCAATAGCCTCCAGAATTCGGCAGAAAGTGGGGAACCGAGTGTCTTAACACTAGGTTTCCTCTGCCTACCCTGCTGTGTGCGGGATACAGCGTGAAGCTAATTTATTTTTTATTTAATTTTTATTTTATGTTTTTGGATACCGAAATATATTATATCGCAATTTTGATGTGCCCGCCGCGATGATAATAGTAGAGAATAGTCCACTTGTGATACAAATTAGTACAACAGCAGTGTAGACAGAGAGAACCTAGTGTAAAGACACTCCGTTCCTATTAAAATATTTATATTTACAGCAGAAAGTTCCGCTGAATTCTCGAGACATTGCGTGCTTAGTGGCAGAATATCATAAAATATGTTTGGACCAACATTTTCCTTATTTCAATTTCACATGACAAATCATAATGAGATTCTTATTACAGTGATTTTTTTGTTTAATATATTTTATAAAAAATAATGGTTTCTTTTATAAATGTTTCTTTATAAGGTTTATTAAGTTACATATTTATTTATTGAAATACAATTTAAAAATACAAATACTGTTTGACACTATCACAGCCATTACGCAGTCGCGCGTCATGTAACTGTAAACGTAATGGTTGTGGGTTCCATTCTCTTTAGATGAAATGTTTTTTTTTTCTTTCTTAGCTCTAGTAGATGCAGCGTTGAATTCCGCCATCGGCAGAAATGAAAATAATTTAAATATAAGTTTTCTGATCAGTGTTGATTCTGGTTAAAACAATCTCTATGCAGCACTAGGATGATGATGTCAAATAAGAGTTCAATGGATAACCTAGTGTTCAAACATTCCGTTTCTGACTCTCTTCTCTCTTACTTATCCAATAATATTTTTCAAAACATTGTGTATTGACTGAAGGAACAACGACTCGTATTATTTACCAGAACGATAAAATAAAAAAGAATATAATCAATAGCGTCCCAAAATGAGTTAGTATTATTATTTAAAAATACAAAAATTACATACAAAATGCAATGAGGCAGTGTTTTAATATTTAATTTTCTCTATCTAAAATCCGGAAAACGTGTAAATCAAATAGTAGTTAGTAAATTCATACACCTATGTTTATAGTACGGTGTACGAATCGTGGCCTGAAGCTCTGAGGATATGGTTTAAAAAATATATGTTACTTTTTTCTTATTTTCTTCCTCAGTAGTACATAATAGAGGCCGTCGTTGGGCAAGGGCGCAAGGGTGTAACTGTAACGTGACGGTTGTGGGTTCGATCCCCACTCGTAGCTATGAATTATTATTTATTAATATTAACATTTCTTCCCTATGGCACCAAGGCAAAAGCGCCACGTTGAGTTCCGCTACCCAACACGAGTCGACACAAAGCTCCCTCTGCCTACCCTGTTTTATACGGAATACGGTGTGAAGCTGATTTTTTTTTTTTTTTAATACAATGTACAAACATTTAGAAAGCCCAACTTCAGGGTGGCCACGACTGGTCGACCGTACTGTACAAATACATATATGTTAACATCACCCCCCGCCCAGTATCCGATACCGCGTCATAATCTAGTTATCACGGGCGGGCGTCGTCCATACACGAGTGTAGTTCACGCTACGTGACAGCAGGTGAGGTGACACGCGGGTAGAGTGTCATTTAATTATAGTTTAGTTTTATAAATTATTTTACTATGCTTAACTTAAAATATTACCTACAAAAAGCAGTGGAGGCAGAAAAGATATTGTGATTAGACACTCCGTTGACCACGTTCAATTTAAAGATATCGGGGTTGAATGGCGGATTCTAACACCGCGTTTCGGTCCATCTATTCTTTTTGTACGGGATTCAAAATAGTCACGTATGTCATCGTATAAAGACACTGCTTCTGTGGCTTTTTCCCGACTGTTTATAATTAAATTAAAATGTACTAAATATATAAAAAAGTACCCTATTTGTAAACTTATAATTGAAATAATTATTGTAGATTCCGAAACCAAACAAATACAAGATTTTTGCGACACCAGACCGTCCATTTGTTGAGAAAAAAAACGAATAATTATTTTAATTTTACTCGAATTCAATGGCATAGTGTCAAAACACTCTATTCTCCGCTTCGAGATTGTATGATGAGTGGCGGAACTCAACGCCGGGCATAATTCTTTACTCAACTGTTCCACGAAACTAAACTTTTCCACGTCTGCCTTATCATATTAACATATTAAGTATGATTATACGTCATTAGAAGACGCGGAGAAGTCCTCGTATATAGTAATATCTGTGTTGCCTTTTAATTGCATTTGTTTTAATGAGTTTTCTTTTCAGATAAGTTTCCGAATTTCACTTTTACATTGTCTTAAAAACAT
Organism: Heliconius himera; assembly: GCA_021202915.1. Taxonomy (NCBI): domain Eukaryota; kingdom Metazoa; phylum Arthropoda; class Insecta; order Lepidoptera; family Nymphalidae; genus Heliconius; species Heliconius himera. Next base: position 230,577 of record JAJHJA010000147.1, on the reverse strand, counting down.
TTTTAGATTTAATAGTTGTATATCCGTATTGTAGGCAAAATAATTTGGTTTATTATAATAATATTTATTTAAAGGCCATTGTGGCACGGTAGAAAAGCGTGAACTAAGTCAGATGGTGGACGTATCGATTCTTACTTGAGGAAATAAATTATTATTTTCTTCTAATTCAAATGTACTCAAATATTGTCAAATTAGGTTTTGCCTGTGTGACATTTTAGGTATCCAAGGTAACTCTGACATCAGGTAAAAAAATAATATTTCAATTCGAACAAGTATTTCCTAAGATTAAGGCGTTAAGCTAAACAAACACTTCTTATAATATTAGCATAACGCATTCAAGTTAATATTGTATATTTATAATTCTCATATATTTCTATAATATCATCTAATATTGGCATTTAGTAAGGAAGTATAAAAGACGCGTTATCTCAGAAGACCGTTTTCATTAGAGAAGGCCTCGTTTAATATCTGAGTAAATAGTCGCTGTATGATGAAAATGTGGCTTTATTGTGGCTGCGGTCGATCTATTGAGCTTTAGATAGTAGATTTAATGCATATTATCATCATTTGTTGATATTATCAAGTAAATATGTTTTTTTTTGTAGGCGAAGGAAACTTGGGAACTTAGTGTTAAGATACTCTGTTCCTGTTAAACCGCTTCCATTCCCCACATTCCGACTTCCCTACTTCCCAATTTTGATTTTTTTAAGCATTGCGTGTTGAGTGAGGGAGCTCAACGCCGCGTGTTTCCTTGTTACCAGAGCAATGAAATCAAAGTATTGAATATTACACTCTCCCGCGTGGTAATCGAACCCACAAATAATGTATAATTTGTGGAATAGGCGAATTGTAATGGTTTTTTTTCTTTTACAATAACAAATATAGGAGTATGTTCAAGACTAACTGCGGTGTCGAGCTCGGCGACTCAACACGCTATGTCTCGAAAATAAGGCGAGATCTTAGTATAATGTTTCCTCCTGTTATATGCGGGATACAGCGTGAAGGTAAAAAATATAATAATATTTAATCATGAGGCTTAAAATATGTCTCTTATTATTCTTTGTAGATTATTCAAATCATTTACGTGGGTTAGAAGGATTTATTATAGAAACGGATTTGATGACGATAATTATGGTGACTCTGTTTTATTTTTAAAAATATACAAAATTAGGAAAAAATAAAGGAAATAAAATAACATTTTAATGGTAAAATTTATACAAAAAAAAATCTGTCAAGTGCGAGTCAGACTACAAGTGCGAGACAATCCCCTTTCAAATTTGTAAGACATTGAGTACAGATTGAAGAAAGAAAATTTCTTTTAGATAAAAGTTATAAATATTCAATAAATAAAGAATAAGCTCTATAAAGGAAAAAATGTATTTCACGAAAAGCTCTCTATTTTCATGGAAAGACAAAATAATATAGTGTTATATTTAATTTTTTGGGCAAAGATAAAAGGAAACAGGTGTATTGTCGATGAACGGATGTGAATACGTAACGGGGTCAGCTGTGAGGTGGGGACGCTTGGGGAATCTTAATTCGATGATACTACATATATGTGGCTTATGTGGCCGTAAAAACGTTGGTAGTGGGTTCCATTAACATCCAAGGGAGAGAGAGAGCTATATTCGTTTCCTTGCCTTGGTAATAAGACAGACAGACAGATACAACACTCAATGTCTCGAAAATTGGGCGGTGCGTGGGGAATGGAATGTCTTATTACAAAGTTTCCTCTGCTCTATGGAGGAAGCGTCAAGTGTTGTTTATTTGTTCACTGATTAAATTAAATCAGCTTCACGCTCTATCCCGCACACAGCAGGGTAGGCAAAGGGAACCTAGTGTTAGGATACACCGTTCCCCACTTTCCACAGAGTTCTGGAGGCATTGCGTGTTGATAGGCGGAACTAAACGCCGCGATTTGCGTCGCCACCAGAGCGAAGAAATGAAAATATAAATAAGAGTGAAGAAATGAAAGTAAATATTTTATATTCTCGAGTGGTGATCCAGCCACAAATAGTCGATTTTACATTCACACTTTGAGCCCCTGCGTCACGAATGGCCTCTAGTTAAAATTGTGTCCTTTTATTCTCAAATGGAGAAAAGAGAATACAAAAAGCGCAGCGTTGGGTTCCGCCCTTCAAAATGGATAAATTAACACTAGAATATAACCGCCTTTATAACCTTATCATCAAACATAAAAAAAAACAACAAAATTGTCAAATAACAAAGTAGAATGTGTATTTCAAAACAAGCCACACAAAAGTGTATCGCTGTAGGAGCAGTGTCGATGAACGTCTGTACCGAATGCTAAACTGGCCGCCGGTCACTTGCGACAAATACGGGATACGAGCTCTGAATTATAATGACAGAGTAGCCCTGGCTGGCGCTGAGGGCTGGCGAGAGGGAAGAGGGTCCAATAACTTTTAGATATTTTTTGTGAGGGTTAATTCTGTTTCCTGTTGGTTGACTCGTGTTACGGTTCTGGAATAATTTAAATATTTTTAAAGGAAAGTACAATAGTAAAATGTACTAACATTCGATTTTCAAAACTCAATTGGAGTTGAATTGTTATTTAGTTATAGTTAGGCAAAAGCTAGTGTAATATATTCTAAAAAACGCAGCTTTCCTATTTTATCTTATAAATAATACACCTATCAAAAAAGTATAATAGTTATATACGCTTATTACCAAAAAAGAGAAAAATTATATAAATTAAATGAACAATATTGGTATGTATTGGAAGAAGCTTTAGAACTTTCACTTACTCCAATACACGCTTGAGGTAAATCGTTATTTGCGTTCACTCGAGGGGAAGGTCGCCCAAAATGTAACCTACTACTGTACAGTTAACATAATATTCAAACACTCATATATTCAAAGTAATATAATTGTAGGCTTCGAAAACATTTACTTAACTGTACATGCAATGGTTGGTCAAAATCTAATACATTTTTTTAACTTAATTTTAGGTCAAGGACTCAGTTCCTTAAAACACTTCCGTTCCCCATTTTTCGACGATCTGATCTGATTCTGGAGGTATTGCGTATTGAGTAGCGGATCTCAACGCCACGTTTTATCTTACCAAACCTTACCCTACTCTACCCTATCAAATCGAGGAAATGTGAATGTGAAATATTTCATTTCCTCGAATGGAAATCAAACCCACAACCTGCCGCCTTTACAGCCGCACACTTGTGCCCCCGCGTCGCGACTGGCTTCAAAATGTTTATTGTTAGTTCAAATATATTTAATTTCCAAAGCTTAAGACCTTAGCGCACCTGGTACTGAGTCAAACTGTAAATGCTACGACTGTGGTTTCGATTCTCATACAGCATATGATGTCATTACAAAGCGTGGCGTTCAGTACCGCCATTCAACATGGAATGTCTTGAAAATTGGGCGGCGCGCGATTAATGAAGAGGTTCCCTTTTGCCTAACCTGCTTTACGCGGGATACAACGTGAACCCACAAAAATCAAAGATATGATAAAAAGTCACCGAAAATACAAAACTAAAGCGGTTTCCCGTAGTTTCGTCCACCCTGTTTGTGTAATGAACGGTCATCGCGACCGGACACTCCTCCATTCCGCTCCACGTTGTCTATACTTTGCCAAACTTATTATTTGTTATTAGAGGTCTCTATATAAATAAATTGATTTCGTTTTATTTCCCTCTTGTATTATATTTGGATTAACATTATGTAGAATCGAAGCTCTTTCATTTAGAACGTGACGCAAATAATATGATATACAATATTGATTTGCACGCTAGTTGTAGCCCGCAACTTCGTTTACGTGGGCTAGAAAACATTAAATCCTATTTCTCGTTGGAATTTCAGGAAATCTTAGTGCCCCAACACGCCATCTAAGGAACCTCCATGAAAAATATCAGCATTTTCCGCAGAGTAGTTTCGGCTGCACGTTGTCTATCAGTGAATTTATAATTAATATTTTTTTTAGCTTCACGCTGTATCCCGCACAAAGAAGATAGGCAGAGGGAACCTGAGAACTTAGTGTTAAAACACTCCATTCCCATTACGATACTTTCGTCTCCCACTTTCTGCCGAAATCAGGAGACATTGAATATATTGAAGTAATAACTTCTTATGGCAGGGTAAACCGCTTAGTTACGTAACGCGTAACAGCGCCAATATATTTGGCTTCTCTTTCTCTCACGTATACGGCAGCGACAGGTAGGATCCTCCCATCTCACACTAACCCACTGTGCTAGCTATTTCCGGATATACACCTCTCTCTTCTCTCTTCGCAGGACTCACATGAGTGTTTAGTATGCAATAGACATATACTATTGACTTTTTTTATAGAAGGGGAGTCGATAACAGTCATATTTACACCCAACACCGTTAAGTACCTACTATTAGGGAATATGCTGGGTTAAAAAACTGAAAAATGCACGCACACCTTTACCTTTATTAGTTTCACAGTATATACACTGGTTTCTCCGCTTTCGTGATATTGTATTTAGTGGCGGAATTCAACGCCGCATTTGTCTGGCTAAAGCGGCAAAATGTAAATAATTATGTGTATTTATTTTACCTTATTTATTTATATATATTTTATTACGATGTTTTTGAAATAAATATTGTTGTCTGCTGTATTGAATGATATGAAGAAAACTGCAGTTCGTATAATATCTTTATTTAATTTAACTTTTAACATAAAGTATAAGGTATAAATATTAATACTTTGTAGCTTGGAGCAGTGCCTGGGGCTTGCGACTATAGGAGTAGGTTTAAGAGGCCGTTTTAAAGTGCACAAACACACACTTTCTATTAATTATAATATGGCATACAACAGATAATTAAAACACAGTACGTATATCATCATCGGTAAATATACCAAGTTAACAATATATTATTTAATTAAAAATTATATTAAAAAAGTAAAAGCGCATTTTCTTTTGTGGTAAAATTTACTTTGAATTTTTTAAATAGATCACAATCTACAATACTAGTATTTGATAATCCTATTTGCTACTAATATTACATTTGTGATAGTTTCTGAAGATGGATCTTTGCTTTAGTTTCATGTAAAACCTACTGAACGGATTTAGATGAAACTTTACAATAATATAGCTTATACATAGGAATATCACAGGCTATTATATTATTTTCAGAGATTTTGTAAAATTTTACTATAATATAATAACAAATTTATGAAAACGAAACCGCATTTGGGCCGCTACTCTCAAGTAGATACGGCAAAGGCAAAATTCATCACCATTACTTCTATTATGAGTTAATCTTCGCCTATTACCGTATAAAGCCGAACGACCCACGTCACGCTGTGCGTGGACCCGTATAGTATAGGGGCTGTATGGGGCCTGTATTACGTGCTTATTTAATTTACCCCGTGTCACGGGATTACGCGTATAATACGGTCTTACGTTGGTTTAACTACTTATTGCGGTTTTGTTTGGTAATTTGTCACTTACATAATGTAGGGCGGCGTTAAGTTCCGCCACTTATAACTGTTGTTGTTATACAAGGCAAAGCGTGGCGTTTAGTTCCACTACTCAACACGAAATAAAATATAAATATAACGAGCATATACGATTCGTAAATGCTCGTTCGTATATACGATTCGTATATGCTGCTAAACAAAAAAAGATACCTCTTCACGCTGTATTCACAGGGTAGGCAGAGGGGACTAAGTATAGGGATATGATATGGGTGTCTTCAAAAAGCGTGTCTATGTCGACCTTAGTGGCTGGCAAGGAACCTGTAGCTCCTCTGGAATTACACGGAGTCGTGGGCGTCGGTAAGCACTTACCATCACGTGACCCGAACGCTCGTTTGCCGTTTGAACGCTTGTTTGAATTTTAGGTCAACGGGAAGTACAACTTGACAACTTTTGCAGGCGTAACCCCTTATTTTGTATGTAATAATTTTTAACGATATATATATATATATATATATATATATATATATATATATATATATATATATATATATATATATATATATATATATATATATATATATATATATATATATATATATATATATATATATATATGCATTGTAAATTATAAATTTACAATGCATAATATACAATTAATTCATTCCAGTAAGCTTTACGTGTCATTTAGATATTCCAATCAAAAGGCTGTAAAGCGTCCCTCTCGTAAATGGCGTCCAATGTTCCGTGGAGCAATTACCCAGAGCTTTGCCGGCGAAGCTTTAGATGTAAATGTTTATTAGATTACTAGTTAAGTCCCGTGATTTTATTTGGGAACCATCAACACAACGTTTGCGTTTGTCTTTTGATTTTCATTTGAGAGATAGGTAATTTAAATCTTGCATTATATTGTGCTTTACGTCGTAGAGACCAGTTGTGGCGCAGAGGCACAAGCGTGCGACTGTACACGTGACAGGGTGTGGGTTCAGGTTTTTAAATCCTCGCTATGGTAACGAGGCAAAGCATAGCAATGGGTTCCGCCCCTTAACACAACAATGCCTTTAGATTTCGGCGGAAAGTGGGAAACGGAAATGTCTTAATGAGGACGAAGTGTTCTCAAAACTGATTCGGAACTGAACACAGAATATAAAAAAGAGATATAAAAAAAGAAAATAGAAATAAGAAAAAAGAATACAAAAAAGAAATATAAAAAATAGAGATATAAGTTAACTACTTTATATATTTTTATATTGCAATAATAGGCCGTCGTAGCACAGCGGCACAGCGTCTGATATCATCACGATAGTTTGACTCTCACTCATAGGAAATATTTATTTTCATTTCCTCCCTCTTGTAATAACACATTAGCTTCCACTTCTCACATAAGTCATATTTTGTCTAAAAGTATGCGCAGAAAGAGTGCCTTAATACTGTGCTTTCTCTGCCTAACCTGCTATATGTACGATATTTTATGAAGCTTAAAACAACACTGACTAGGTAGATAAGTCTCTTAGACTCACTAAATTTTAAATTGGTTTAAGTAACTTTCTAGGTTTTAAAGTAATTACGAGGGAGTAAATGGGGCACTACACGCACTAGGTTTTGAATTGGTTTAAGTATTTTTCTAGGTTCTAAAGTGGTTACGACCTAGTAAATGGCCCACTTACCTCATTAAGTAACGTTTCTTGAATCGGCATTTAAGTAAACTTAAGCTGATGATGACGCTGATGTTTTGACAACTGCTGCTGAAGTTAAAAAAGAATCCTTTGGCTCCCGTAGCCGCGGTGAGTGACGTTCGAGGAGGAACAACTAGAGGTTTTAGTGAGTAATGTGGACGGCCTACATCTGCCAGTCCATGAGTCCCACATAACCCTCTTAAGTCCCCATTTGGGCAGCGTACCCATAAATAGATTTCTTCACGATAAAAATATCACTTACTTGGATATGAAATGGGACAGTAGGAGTCTATACTTGCTCGCTTGTATTGGAGTGGAAATGACCTTCATGCGTACAAATTAGATGAACTCGTTTGACCGGATGTATTTCCTTTGTCAAGAAAATTGCAAATATAAAAACCTCTTTAGTATTCACAAGCGATTTTGTTTAATTAACCATGTTATTATAATTGAATATTGCTCTACATATTACGCTTCATATTATAATTTTATTATATTGAAATTCAATAATAAATCAATAAAATTGAGGCCGTCGTTTTGATTTTTTTTCAGCTTTACGCTGTATCCCGCACACTACAGGGTAGGCAGAGGGAACCTAGTGTTAAAACACTCCGTTCCCCGCTTTTCGCCAATTTCTGGAGGCATTGCGTGTCGAGTGGTGGAACTCAACGCCGCGCTTTCGCCTCGACACCAGAGCGAAGAAATGAAAATATAAATGAAACTAAATATTTCATCTCCTCGAATGGGGATCGAACCCACAACCAGTCGGTTTACAGTCACACTTTGTGCCCCTGCGCCACGACTGGCCTCAAATTATTTTTTATTAATATTTTTATTTCTTTAGCAACGCCAAGGCATAAAAAGCCCATGCCCGGCTCTGCCTTCCCTGCTAAATGCGTGAAGCTAAATACAAAAATTATAAAAAGAGGTATGTAGAGACTGTAGCGCTTAGCGCTCCGTTGTCTTTGACTACCCCGCTAGGGATAAAGCGTGTAGCTTAGTAAGTAAGTAAGTTATAAAAATTAACAAATTATTCTGCGTTACATATTTAAACTAGTCATCGACTGCAATTTTCCTTAAAATAAAATAAACGATTTTGAAATACTCGCGTTGCAACCACTTTGAGTTTTGAAAGTAGTATCAAATTTAGTCTTAACTTGTGTAATTGAGTTGCATCGGAATACTGGAGTTGTTGAGTTAACTTTCAAATCAAAAGTTTGTAGTGGAGCAATTTTAGATATTATAATAAAACTTATTTTATATGAAAAAGGAATTATTTTGTTAAATAATTGCTATTGGAACGTACCTAATTGCAATCACAGTGGACAAGGGTTTGCTCAATCGGGAAAATACCACAATAATTTACTTTGGAAATATTATCACTTCAATTATTTTACTGGTACATGACGTCAACTCGCCGGTGGTAATACAGTAAATAATTTATATTTAAATGAAAAGTAAAAACGAAATTTTCGTGACCTATGCCCGTTTTTGTAACATGAAAAATGTATCTCATTCAAAACATAATAATTTGTTTAAATATGTTTTTCTAAATTCATCAACTTTTCCCGCATAGCAGGGTTGACAGAGGGACCCTAGTGTCCAGACTATAGATCGTCTCAATTTTTCCAGTACTTCCTCGTTGATGCCAAGAGGTGGTGGGACCTTTTGAGGCGTCCTTTTAGTGGCTGCTAGGGCCTCTCTGAGCTCTTGTACATCCTTAGAATAGGATAGCAGGTCCGTCCGCAGTTTCTCCACCTCTTCAGTGAGGCGTCGGTTTTCTTCTCGTGCTCGGCGGACCTCTTCACTCTCAGTACGAGTGACGAGGGATTCAATAATGTCAGTCAGGGCTGCAGCAGCGTCCTTCAGTTTACGCACATAGGTGCCCTTAAGGTGGCCGGATTTCGTTGCTACCTCCAGTATAGAGGCCGCACGCTGTCCAGCGTACGTGCGCAGCTCTTCAGCTGAATACATAGAAGTATCTCTCCTATCTTCTATCGCCACAACACTTTCCGCGTCTGTCGTCTGGGCAGACCTGTCATGTTGTGATGCCCAATCCGACAGGCTCCTTTCTAAGTCTACCTCTCTCTGCCGCTGTTCTCTACGTGTTCGTGTCAGTCCAGCGCCAAGGGCTTTTGGAGGCCTACCTCTCCTCGCAGTATGGCACTTGGAACCATGAGCTGCCTCAGTTTCCGACCCTGTATTGTCTCCACCTTTTACAGGCTTGCGCTTTCGCCGTGTGCGACGCACAACTCCCGAATCCGAAGCGGACTCTAAAACTCCTTCGTTATCGTCATTCTTTGTGTTTTTTGTTTTTTCAATATCCATACTAGTCCCACGAGTATGGGGGAAAAACGGTCCATCCAAGCAGTGCCCCCTGTCCTTGGATAAGCCTAATACGCCACGGGTGTCGGCCGGTACCCTGGCGGGACCAGCAGTAGCGACTGATCATCCCATCAGCCACGCACCCCTCGCGCTGCTTCGCCGCTTGGGTTGGGGTAATTTTTTATAGAGGTTTTCTTCCTCGCAGCCCGGCCGGTGAAGGCAAGACCCTCGGTTCCACTCCCGATTACGAGACATGATCGCAACCACGAGTGGAGTTCCGATTTAATCGGCGCTGGCACAGTCACTGCGCCTGCGTGGCGGTAGTGTGAGTACACACCACGCGCGCCCTCCCAGTTCCTCGCACTGTGTCCTCTGCTAATCAGAGGAACACGCGGAAGAACGCCGTCGCGTCGGATTATTAGCCGACGAGCAATCATTACCCAAGGACGGATCCTGTAGGTAATAATTACTCGCCGCCCAGGGTGCACCGGTACGCTATACTGCTCGTCCTCCCCGAATGACCAGCATTCGAAAAGGGCCAACAGCAAGCGCACACACGTGGAGGTTATCCGACTTCGCACCCCATTCGCTGGCATAGAAGAACGACTCTTGCCAGCAAAAAATATGCGTCCTCCACTAGCTGCAGATTCTAGGAGGCCACCGCTTGAAAATCTTCCAAAAGCAGTGGCACCCTCGACGACATCAGTAATAGGGTCGGAGACCGAAATTAGACGAAGACCGAGGCGCAATAAGACGATAGTTAGCCCCGAGGTAAGAGAGAGTGCGTCAGTGTCAAACTCACTAGAGCCTGAGGTGAGAGCCTCTACTACACAACAATCGATCGTCGTCGAATGTAGAGAAGAGGAGGGTGGTTCTTGGACCACAGTAGTAAAAAAGGGTAAAAAGAGCAAAAAGTCTTCCCGCGTCCCTGTGACAAAAACGACGGTACCAGTTAAGCCTAGAACTAAAGTAGCTAAACCACCCCGCACAAAGGCGGTCATAATTACCTTAACGGAAGAGGCCGTAGTAAAAGGTGTATCCTATGCCCAGGCATTAGAGCGAGCTCAGCAAAGTGTTAATCTGGTGCAACTGGGTATAACGGAGGGATTAACAGTGCGCCAGGCGACTTCGGGTGCTCGCTTGTTGGAACTATCTGCCGCGCACTCCTCGGAGCAGGCGGATGAGCTAGCGAAACAATTACAAGTGGTATTGGACGGCGTGGCTGTAGTCACCAGGCCACGTAAGAATGCCACCTTAAAGCTATCAGGACTCGATGACTCGGTCACCAAAGAAAAGGTGGCCAGCGCGGTTGTGAATGCGAGTGGCTGTACAATCGATGCTATTACAGTGTCTGAGCTTCGCCTTGGTCCCAGAGGCATGATGACGGCGGTGGTGCGGTGCCCGTGTGAATATGCGGAAATCATAGCCACTAAAGGCCGGATCTTGGTTGGCTGGAGCGCTGCCAAGATTCAGGTTCTGGAGGAGCGTCCTTTACGCTGTTACAGGTGCTTAGCACTTGGACACGCTCGGCCACAATGTCCCTCAACAATTGTTAGGGAGCATCTATGCTTCCGTTGCGGTTGTGAGGGTCACAAGTCTTACACTTGTCGTGCCGAGCCTCGTTGCATGATATGCACAGATGCAAAGAGACCATCCGGACACTTAATGGGTGGTGCAGAGTGCCGGCCACCACCTGTTAAGGGATCAGAGGCTCTTAAAACCAGAGCTTCTTCCAGAGTCTGTGGCCATCAGGTCGAAGACGAAAGCGCTATGTCTTCATAATGGATAGAAGACAAGCACTCTTCCTACAGGTTAACATCAACCACTCTGCTAGGGCGCAGGACTTGCTACTGCAATCTATGGCAGACTGGAACATTGATCTTAGCGTTATCTGTGAGCCGTATTTGGTCCCAGATAATCCTTGCTGGATAGCTGAGTTGGACGGTCATTGCATCTGGCAGCATCAATAGTACTCCCCTCACAACCTTGGAAAGAGGCTCGGGATATATCGTAGTGGAGTGGGGAGAATACGTAGTAGTCGGCGTGTACTTCCGTCTTGCCGTCTCGTTGGATGTGGTCAACGCCTTTAACAGTCTGCCGTTTGAGACGCTAAGAGAGGCGCTCCAGTACCATGGAGTGCCGATCTATCTCCGGCGGCTGTTAAATAACTACCTCCAAGACAGAGTAGTCGTATGGGTCGGGGGTAACGGCCAGGTTGGTCGGCGAGTTGTCGGTTGTGGGGTTCCACAGGGGTCGGTCTTGGGCCCGTTACTGTGGAACCTCGGCTATGACTGGCTCCTACGTGGTCGACTTCCTTCTGGGATGAGCGTCATCTGCTATGCGGATGACACTCTAGTCACGGCCCGGGGACCGTCTTATCAGGAAGCAAAACGCTTAGCTGAAACTGGCACAAACCTTGTCGTCGACCGCATCCAAGCACTGGGTCTGAGAGTCTCTATGCCCAAAACTGAGGCCCTCCTTTTTCATGGCCCGCGCAAAGGCCCCCCACATGGGGCTACTCTGCGCATCCAGGGTCAGGAGGTGGAGGTACGGGCCCAGATGAAGTATCTGGGTCTGACTCTGGATGGCCGATGGTTGTTCAAGACGCACTTTGCTAAGCTTGCGCCGAAGCTGGTGAACGCCGCAGGGGCCCTTGGCAGATTACTGCCGAACGTTGGAGGGCCGGGTTCTCCATGCCGACGGCTTTATGTCGGTGTGTTGAGAGCCATGGCAATGTACGGTGCACCTATTTGGGCCGACTCTCTCTCCTCTCTCAACAAGACCCATTTGCGGAAAGCGCAGCGGGTCATAGCAGTGAGAGCGATTCGGGGATACCGGACGGTGTCGTGGACGGCGGCAACTCTTTTGGCAAGCGATCCGCCTTGGGAGCTACAGGCGGAAGTGCTTGCCAGAGTTCACGCATTCTGCGCAAGTGAGCGGTCGCGTGGCATGCAGCCATCGCAGGAGGAGATCACGCGGATCAGGAGGAGAGCGAATGAAGCCCTGATCCGGCGATGGAAAGGCGACCTGGGGTCACCGGCGGCAGGCCTAGCGACAGTGGAGGCAGTCCGTCCCCACCTTGAACGCTGGTACAAAAGGGGCTTTGGAGTCCTGACGTTCAGGCTGGTGCAGGTACTAACGGGGCACGGTTGCTTCGGCAAATACCTGCATCAGATTGCACGTAGGGAGATGTCGCCGGTGTGCCATGAGTGTGATGCCTCCGTCGATTCGGCGCATCACACTCTGGCTGAATGCCCCGCTTGGTCCCCACAACGCCACGCCTTGATGGCTGTAGTGGGTAGTGACCTCTCACTGTCCAGTGTGGTGGGGGCCATGCTGAACAGTGAGAGGCACTGGTCTGCAATGGTCTCCTTCTGCGAATCAGTTATGGCGCTGAAGGAGACCGCGGAGCGGGTGCGTGAGTCCAGCGCTAATGCAGACTCGCTCCGCCGCCGTAGGCCAGGGGGTAGGAGAAGGCGGTACGCGCATCATCTACTCCCCCTACCCTAGAGGAGCTACTGCAGGAGAGTCAGTGATCCTCCTGCAAGTCATCGAGGCTGCGGGTGCCCTAGGAGAAACCCCAGGGCATCCTGAAGGTGATGGTGGCCCGCAATAGGCTTGCCTGCCACCGAGGCGTCGCAGTAGTATGCGCGAGCGATCCTGTGGCGTCTCATTTTGGTGGAGAGGGTTTCCGCTGGGTTTTAGTGGGTAGGATCGGTTTCACCGGTGAGTCCCACAGTACTGCTCATACTGAAGGCTCTGGCCTTCCGTATGAGCAGTCTGCGTAAATGCATTTCCCAGCGGAAAAAAAAAAAAAAAAAAAAAAGGGACCCTAGTGTCCAGACACTGTGTTCCCCAACTTCCTGTACGTCACAGAAATTGTGAGGAAAACCACCGGTGGTGGTTAACGTTCCGGTTAACTGACCGAGCCACGACGACTTCACTTAACCTAATTCAGTTCAATACAAACATACATTCAACATTAAGAAAAATAAGTAGCATTTACGAAAACGATTTCAATTTGATAAGTACAACAGACCATTATATCACTGCCCTATGAATAATTCATGTAGAGACGTCGTCTCTATCTGAATATGGGGACGTATCGATTGAGCTTCCACTCGTGGTCATTATTGGGTCGAATAGATACAAGTGCTTCAGAAATAACATTTATTTGATTACAGCTATTTGTTCAGTGTTTGAGCGATACGTTATTTGGTGATTGTAGAGTTATTGACGATTATCGCTACTTTTGTACGATAAATATTTGGTAAAATAGGCTATTTTACTGTTTTTCTCGTCTATACCCACATTTATCTTTATAAATAGATGATAGTAACCTAGAATAAAAAGTAAACATGACATTTTTAATATTCTGCTCTTACGCTTGCTACAGTCATAAAAATAAAGTTATTTATTAAAACAAACTGAATTAAAATTGGTGAAACCTATATATAATGATATACTCGTACGGTCTCTACATACTATATAGTAATTATATAGTATGCAGAAACCGTAGTTTGGCACTCTGTTCTCTCTGACTACACCGCTAGGGATACTGCGAGAAGCTAATTTATTTATCATAATTATTGTAAATCTATCAAAATTGAAATCTTACTTATTGGAAAAAGTCAAGAATTGTGGGGTTTTTATAAATGTTGAAAAAATGTCCATTTCCAGCTTGGCACATGAAACCTGTGATAACTGAGAGCTAACACGGTTGTATAAAAAAATAGGTTTACTTCTACGATTTTAATATATTTTGTGGAAGATATCGCGTTGTCATTAGATTCTGATTGTATTTATACAGTCTTGACTAAGGTGTTTGATGTTGTGAGTCATATTTTCAGTTGGGAAAATTTTATAAATACAGGGTACTTGGGTAAGTAGTTTGATTAGTAGAAAGCTATCTGGAAAATATACCGATGAATGTAAGTAGTTTAGTGTAGTGTAGTACTTGGTTGTTATGAGTCAAGACCTTTTTTTTAATTCAGGAGTGTCACAAGGATCCAGACAGGCCCTGCTTTATTCCCGACTGCTAAGGGTTATGTTTTTCGCGCGTATCTTGTATGTATGTAATATTCTTTATTACCTCGTATCTCCAGAACCGCTGAACGGATTTACATATTTGAGGTATCGTTAGATTCGTATTAGCAGCCCAAGTGTTCTTAGATAGGTGATATTAATAAAAAACAATCATGGCGGCTGTAGTACTCAATTGGACTTAGTGAAAAAAATTTTTTTCGTTTGGAATACCACAATATGGGTATCAAATTCAAGAGCTCAATTTCAGAATTTCAAAAAGGTATATCATGATTATCATTACCATAATAAATTCTAACAAAAAAATGAAAAATAAAAAAATATTTGTAAAAACAAAAACCCCGACTGCATCAAACAAAAGAGAAAATAAACAAGCCCAATAATTTATTAGGATTAACAGACGGGACCTCTTTAAATTATGCGGGGTTCCTGGTAAAGATTTTATTGATTGAAGAATTACTTATAGGTCCCGACTGTTAATCATAATAAATTATTGGGTTTGTTTATTTTCTCTTTTGTTTGATGCAGTCGGGGTTTTTGTTTTTACAAATATTTTTTTTTTATATTTTTTTGTTAACACCATTGTAGTTTCTTAATGTAGATGCATGCATGTTGTTTTAAATATTTATAAAAAGATTGAGTCTATTTTTTTGGGTAACATTTTTACTGTTTTTATAGTTATCACATAGTTTTATTACTCGAACATTTTTAATTTTTTAAACATTTTAAACTTAAATTAACTTCTAATCTATACAAAAAAATCGTAATAATAAATAATTATCTAATACTCCGTCTTTTGCTGCTATCACGGCTTAGATGCGATGTTCATTCTTTCAATATATGATATGGCTACTTGTTGCAGTCTTTGAGTGTCTTCAATGATTGCTCTGATGATATTAACTTTACAAATGTTCTTTGCCTATTCCAGTTTTAAGGACTGCTCATACATTTTCGATGGGATTCAGGTCAGATGTGTTCCCAGGCCAGTCCAAAGTGTTAATATTTTTATCTTTTAAATATTTGGTGATAGATTTAGCCTTGTGGCAGGGAATATGTATATACGTCAAAACACTTTGGTCATAGTTTTGCACTTTTAGTGGCGGAATTTACCGCTGCGCTTTGTCTGGCCATTAATCAAACCCACATTTATACACACATATATAGATTATGTCTTATTAGGCTAAATGGATCTTAATAAATTCAATAATACAATAAATATAATATTTATTTGAATAATAATATCTCCATTTCACATTTTTTTCTGTTTGAACGTCAATTATTCACTAACATAATAACTTTAATTCGCAATAAAACGAGGGTAGATATCAGTTAATTACATTTAACGAGTGCGATCCGAAAATTTTATGAATCATTTGAATAAATATCGAACATTATGTTGTTATTAGATAATCACTGTTGTATTGCGCTATAAAGCGTTGTGATACAACTTCTAGACAGCTTCGTTGTTAATATTGAAAATAAAGAAAATATTAATATATGACATAAGTTAATAATCTATCTATATAGATAAAAGGACATGTATCTGACCGACTGAGGTAAGACGCACGCACAGCCGTAACTGCTGATGGTAGAAACGTAAAATTTGGACAGATGTTTATTTTCATAACCTGGACATCCGCTAAGAAGGGATTTTGAAAAATTTTAACCTTAAAGGGATGAAATGGGGGTTGAAAGTTTGTATGGATTTTTTTTAAATCGGCACCGATTTCTATAAAATTTGATATTCAGACTCTTAAAAATATTTCATTGAACACGTGTTTCATTGTTTTTTTAGAATTCACCCACTAAGGGTTCAAATAAGGGGTTGAAAGTTTATATGGAAAAATCTTTAAATCGCCACCAATTTTTATAACAATTTAAATTCAGACTGTTAATAATATTTTGTTGAACACGTGTTTCGTGTTTTTTTTAGAATTCGCCCCTAAGGGTGCAATAAGCAGGCGAAGCTGCGCGCGCCCACTAGTATTTTATGTTATGAAGAGAATAGAAAAATGTTATTAGAATTTCTAAATCTATATTTAGAATCTTTTTTAGTTAAGCAAACTCAAGTTAATAAAAATACTGTATTGTTAATTGGTACTCTAGGTTTTTTACAGAAAAATAAAAAGAATTTTAATTTTGAATAAATCTGTTGTTTCCAATAAGTTTTCAACAAAAAATATTTTTCGTTCCTAAGTGTACTTAGGAAAGATTTTTAAAGTGTTATTCCACATTTACGATTTTCTTTTGTAGAATTCACTGTTCATAATCATAACATTCTAAAAAAATGTCAGAAATATTAAATATTTAGCATTTTCTCTTGCCAAATGATTATTCTAATCTCATATTTGGGTAGTGGAAATTTGTAGTAAGCAAATAAGAATTTTAACGTAGCTTGATGACAACGTATGGCTTAGAGGTCAGGGCGCTTAGTAGATTTCTAAGGGGTGCGGATTCAAATGCCACGACGTTAAAAATTTTATACGTTTTCTGAAACACCATAAATAATTTCTCCTTTTTTCATTCATTTTGCAAGTACACGAATAAAAATAACGCTGTATTTTACCTATTCAATTTAAAAATTGGTCATAATAATTTTTATTGCTGCTGATATAAAGAGAATTGAAAATTATATTGGTTTAGAAAAAATAAGAAAAATAAATAATTTTAGACAACTTTACGTTGAAAGAGAACGTTGAAAAAAAATAACATAAATGATCAAGCTGATGTTGTATAAGCTATGATATCACAGCAAATGTGGTACAATGCAAGTTCATTTGGGATTTGTTGTTTTAGTTCTGAATTTACTCGTTTGTTAATTATGAGAATTACTGATACAAAACGAGGTGACCAGGCGGAGGGGCCCACTCACGTGGCTGTGGACTTTAGATATATTATTCAATGATATTGACATTGGGGCCAGTTGGCGCAGGGAAACAGAGTGTGACTGTAAAATCGACTGGTTTTGGGTTCGACCCCCACTCGAGGACATGAAACATTTACTTAAATGTATATTTCCATTTCTTCGCTCTGGTGTCGAGGCAAAGCGCGGCGTTGAGTTCTACCACTCAACACGCAATGCCTCCAATTCGAGACCGGAGTGTCTTAACACTAGGTTCACTCTGCCTACCCTGCTGTGTGCGGGAAACAGCCTGAAGCTGATTTGATTTGGTTTGATTTGATATTAACATTCACTAATTGTATACATATTGTATGTATATATAAGTACATCTGGGTAGGCAGAGAGCACCTACCTTTAGAGACCAAAGTGCCCGATTCTTTATCAAAATCAGAGAGAACCTAGTGCTAAGATAATTCACTTCCCACTCTCCGCCGAACTCTGGAGGTATTGCGTATGGAGTGGCGGAAGAAATTAAAATATAGATTTAAGTGAATATTTATTTCGTCGAGTGTGAATCGAACCCATAACCTAAAAATTTGCAGTCACACTGTGCCACGCCACGACCTTCCTCTACATTTTTTTTAGATCATGAGTTAAGGCAACGCATTAATTGTGGCAGAAATAAAAGTAAACAATAAAATCAATCGATATTATTATTTTCAAATAACAATGTATACAATCTTTTATTTTGTATATAATAGAACTGAACTTTATTATTAGCTTCAGGATTTTTTTTGTGGTATGATTAAGTAGAGGGAACCTAGTGTTAAATCACTTTGTCTCTGCTTTATATTGCTTTGTCCACCAGAACAGCGAAATGAAAATAATTATCATACGAGACTGACATTCTTGATTACGGTTTCAACTAATATTCGTATTATAAATTATATAATATTAATAATTAATTATACTATATTATTTCTATATTTGAGGCCAGTCGTAGCGCAGCGTCACGAAGTGTGACTGTACGACCGACTGGTTGTGGGTTCAATCCCCACTCGAGGGGATGAAATATTTACTTAAATTTATATTTCCATTTCTTCGCTCTGGTGTCGAGGCAAAGCGCGGCGTTGAGTTCTACCACTCAACACGCAATGCCTCCAATTCGAGACCGGAGTGTCTTAACACTAGGTTCACTCTGCCTACCCTGCTGTGTGCGGGAAACAGCCTGAAGCTGATTTGATTTGGTTTGATTTGATATTAACATTCACTAATTGTATACATATTGTATGTATATATAAGTACATCTGGGTAGGCAGAGAGCACCTACCTTTAGAGACCAAAGTGCCCGATTCTTTATCAAAATCAGAGAGAACCTAGTGCTAAGATAATTCACTTCCCACTCTCCGCCGAACTCTGGAGGTATTGCGTATGGAGTGGCGGAAGAAATTAAAATATAGATTTAAGTGAATATTTATTTCGTCGAGTGTGAATCGAACCCATAACCTAAAAATTTGCAGTCACACTGTGCCACGCCACGACCTTCCTCTACATTTTTTTTAGATCATGAGTTAAGGCAACGCATTAATTGTGGCAGAAATAAAAGTAAACAATAAAATCAATCGATATTATTATTTTCAAATAACAATGTATACAATCTTTTATTTTGTATATAATAGAACTGAACTTTATTGTTAGCTTCAGGATTTTTTTTTGTGGTATGATTAAGTAGAGGGAACCTAGTGTTAAATCACTTTGTCTCTGCTTTATATTGCTTTGTCCACCAGAACAGCGAAATGAAAATAATTATCATACGAGACTGACATTCTTGATTACGGTTTCAACTAATATTCGTATTATAAATTATATAATATTAATAATTAATTATACTATATTATTTCTATATTTGAGGCCAGTCGTAGCGCAGCGTCACGAAGTGTGACTGTACGACCGACTGGTTGTGGGTTCAATCCCCACTCGAGGGGATGAAATATTTACTTAAATTTATATTTCCATTTCTTCGCTCTGGTGTCGAGGCCAAGCGCGGCGTTGAGTTTCGCCACTCAATATGCATTGCCTCCAGAGTTTGGCGGAAAATGGAGAACAGAGTGTCTTAACACTAGGTTCCCTCTGCCTACCCTGCTGTGTGCGGGATACAGCGTGAAGCTGATAAAAAAATATTTAACAATTGTGCTTCAATGTAATAAGTCCAATTTGGAAAATGACGAATTATTTTTATACTAGCGACCCGCTCGCGGCTTCGCCCGCTTTAACTACTGAATGTTTGCAAAGCACTTAAGATTACTAATGTGAAAATTATTGAAACCTTAATGCAACCCACATTTTCGTAGCTCAATAAGGGTGTTCCAATTGTTTAAAAAAACACACACCTGAACAAATGACACAAACAACAGAAAACTTAAACGAAAGAAATTATAAACAACAGACTACCTACTATTCTCTTACCCAAAAATACTTAAACGAAAGATGTAACCAACAATGCCGCGACGAAATACATTATAATTATTGGGTAACTCCAAAATACGTGCAATCGCTTCTAAATTTACTTTGCTATAGAGCCAGGCGCAGAATTTAAGCATTCTCTCGTCCATCTCCGTAGTAGCTCCGAACGACATCTGGGCGTTGGTTCCATGGCCGTGGTCTCAAGCGATAAGCTGCTCTAGAGCAGACACAGAGAGAGGCGTGCGGGACGGGATTGAAAAGATTATCAAATGCCATCTAGGCGGTCAACTCAGTCAGGTGAGACCCTCGGTTTCCTGAGGGAGGCCCAGCTTAAACGACCAAGGATCAATGCAAGGCTCATGAGTCGCATTTGGAGGAGGATAGAAAGTCCCTCGGAAGTCATCTGACGTCTGACCTCGGGCGACCGGACATGCCACGGAGTGCTGCTCCTTAGGTACAGGTGACCCGATACATTGGCGCAGCGGAATGCGCTGGACGCGAGACGACCAATGTGTACCTCCAGGCTTTCTATTTTTAGGTTGCGGTGATGCGTGGTGTTTCTCACGTAGTATGGCGCCTGCGTCACTCGACGGAGGATGAGGTTCTGGACCACCTGCAGGATTTCTCTTTGAGTGATACTCGCTAGGGCGATGTGATGTCATCAGTGTATAGTGCGTAGAGAGCAGGTGACAAAATGCTGCCCTGGGGAAGAACGGCAACGATCGAGTCGCCGCTATACCTCGAACTCTTAACTCTCAAGCAAAATGTCCTGTCACTGAGGCAGGGAGGCAAAGACATGCGCGACGTTCTGGGGGGTGCCGGCTCTGAGCACTTAATGAAGTAGGTCCGGGTGCCAGACGTGGTTTCGGGGCGGGGTTTCGGTTGATCGCTGTTACGGCGTAGTGTAACCAGAGTAGTATACCCGCTCGCCAAACTGCTCGCTTTATAGGTGGATGTGCGCCTGGAGAAGTGAGAGGAATAACTTCTCGGACAGCTTGGAGACCGCGCAAAGGAGGGTTATAGATCGGTACCCCTCAGGCTGCTATGGGCTCTTCCCAGTCTTGGGCAACATGATGAGCAGGCCCTCCTTCCATGCCCGGGGGAAGCTAGGCGGGTGCGGCGGATCCATTTTTATAAGCAAAAAGTCGAGGGCGCGGGGGGAAGCGTGGAGGTCGGTGAGCCGTTACACAGCAAGATTTTTTTAGTATCGTTATTTCAAATCTGTGCTACTAATCAACATTTTGATCTACATTAAATGGCCAAGATAACTAATATACTTATTTATACACTGAAAGTAAGGGATAACATGAGTCGATATAGCTTTTCTCTAAAAGTATTTGTAATTTCGAAATATTGTAAAAAGCAAAATTTATCTTTGTTTAACGTAGAATATTAATAAATTATTTAAAATGGTAAAGATTAATATCATTATCCTCTCAATAAGTAAATATATTTAAATTACTATCTAATTTCCGTCTCATATACGCTTTCATTACTAAGATTTAAACGATTTTTATTTGCATTTCTTGTTCTACGACCTATATTTGAACGACTTTGTCGTGGTATAATTAAATTAAAAACATTTCCTATGTTTAAAAGGTAAAGAAAATAATAAAAGAACAGAAGAAGAGTAAACAAAATAAACAACAGGATACTTAAACGCAAGAAATGATAAACAAAAGCCTACCTATTGTTCTCTTAAACTAAAATACTTATACGAAAGAAATTATGAACAAAAGACTATCTACTATTCTATTAATCAAAATAGACGAAACTAAATATATTAAACTCCAATTATCCAATACGTACAATCGCATCTACATCTACTTTTCTACAGTACAGAGGCAGGCGGGCGCGGCGGACGCGCTTCTATAAGCAAAACGTCGCGGGGCGCGGGGGGACACATGGCGTGTGGCGAGCCGTTTCAAAGCAAGGATTTTTTGATATTGTAACAACTTCTAAAGTACTTATTAAAATGAAAAACAGTAAAAGACAGTTTTGATCTACATTAAATGGCCAACGTAACTAATATACTTATTTATATGCTGAGAGTAAGGTAATAAATAAAACTTGCGCCAAAACTGCGGTTTATAGCCGGCGTGATGTGTCAACAATTAAATGCGTTTTTCTCTAAAACTATTCGTAATTTCAAATTAGTGTAAAGAGCAAATTTTATCTTCGTTTAACGTAGAAAATTAATAAAGTATTTAAAAGGATAAGGATTGATACCATTATGGACAAAAATCCCTCAAAATAAAAAATATATTCAAATTACTATTTTTAGACAGAAATATGCTCACTGTATGTTATCCTTAGAAGATACGAATATGCTGTCGCTGACTTTTTTGTAGATCTTATTAAGAGGAATAATACTCTAGTACATTTTTTTCATGTAGGACTTACCATTAAAGCAGCGCATGCGTGAAAGTGTCTGAACGGGTAGGACTTTATACACATTTATCATATTTATGTCAAACTACAATAAAATATACATATAATAAACCATATATCATCCTTCCCTGAGAAATACTCTACATAATGGTGAAAACCGCATCAAAATCCGTTGGGTGGTTTAGAAGAAGATAACGTAGAAAGGCCAGACAGAGAAAAAAATCGTTCTTATTTTATAAGATATAGAGAAGAGATTTCATAATTTTTGTACAAATTTTAATACCTAAAAGTTATAAAGAATTTATTTTTAAGCTTTATTATGAAGTCCTGAATACTGAAGTACACTTTCCGTTTCGCTGTAAATGACCTTAGCGAAGTAAACATTGTAAGTGGTTTTATTTGAAATGAAAAATTCAATAGAAAATATTTAAATTACCTACAATATACCAAGGTAAGATAAAATTTACATTTCTTCGCTCTGGTGTCAAGAGGGAAAGCGCGGCGTTGAGTTCCGCCAATCAACACGCAATGTCTTCAGAAATTGGCAAAAACTGGGAAACGGAGTATCTTAACACTAGGTTCCCTCTGCCTACCCTGCTAAATGCGGGATACAGCGTGAAACTGTTTTTTTTTTCTCCGCTCTGCACCACAACGGCCTCTTACAAGTAAAAATGTGTTATCGACTTTATGAATAGAAAGTTAATAAATTAAAACAATCATAAACATGATTAATACATCACAGAGCTACAAGAACATTTCCATTACAAATACAATGTATAGAATGCAAGTAAGCGTCCAGTAGTGCTAGGGGGGTGTAGGAGTGTAGGGCCCTCGGATAAATTACACAACCAGTATAAAGCCTCTCCGGCCTCTCCAGCCTCTCCGGCCTCTCAGGCCTCGATAGAGGGAGCGATGCGATTGTTTAGTTGTTGATAGTTGATCGTGCAATGTATGGATGAATGCTGTTGAATGGTGGAATGTATTTAGTATTAAGTATCATTTAACGTGAGTTAAGAGTAAACAGTTTCTAAGTAATAATATTTCATACTTATATAAGGCATAATATAGATAAATAGGATTATTTTTATTCACACTCGTGGGGATAAATTATTTAATATTTTTATTTCCTTCCTTCAGTTCTGGTAACGTGGCAAAGCGCAGCGTTGAGTTCCGCTACTCAACACACAATGCCTTTAGAATTCAATCGAAAGTGAGAAACGGCAATGTTTAATAAGAACGGAGTGTCTTAGCACTAGGGAAGTATATTGTACTACAAAAACATTCAGTTTTATTAGTTCTAAAATAAAGTCCGCCAGGCTCTATATCTGTCTCTTATATTAATTATTAATCACAATAAGACATTTTGTGGCAAAACATAATGGAGAACTACGAGGTGATATTTCAATGTTTTTTATTTGACAAAGATATCGAAACGTACGAGCAAAAGTTATTGCATCATGAAGAAAAGTGATTAAGATAATATTTGGTTTTACATCAACCAATGGTTGGGCGTATACTTTTCGAGAAAATGTTTAATTAAAATAATTTTATGCTTTATTTGCCTAGGCTCAAGTCCCGCAGGGGGCGACCTTGTCGCTGATGCTTGCTCCTCCTCAAAATATGAAAAATTATTAAGTGTATAAATTATATAATCAATCTTATAGCAAATGCGGCATAATAAAAGAGTTATAGGCGGTATGCGGGCGAAGCCGCGAGTGGGTTGCTAGTGTTTTAATAAAATTTAACCGATTGTAAATACTTCACGTATGCCCTTGTCCTCCTCATGAAAATTAGTACCTCAGGGACTAACATAGGAGTCTGTAGTAATCATTCAATCTAAGACCAGTATGAACACCTTGCACGACAGCATATCACACGCTGAACAAGACACAAAAGGATGCATCTACTACAATGACGCTGATGAAGACGCTGTCGGCAAGTTCATTCCAAAGGTAAAGGCTCCGTTCCGTGACTGATATAGTGGAAGACAAAAATTAAAATGGCTATTTCCTACAGAGATGAGGAGGCAATAACAATATTACAAAACCAATTATCTTATTCAGCACAATTTACATGATCGACGACCACAAAACCCGAATATTTACATAAAAGTGCGCAGAACATTAAAAATATTCAAATTTAAAAAAACAAAAAGGAACCAAAAGTTTATCAAGCAAAACAAAAACAAATAACTCAATGAAAAAACTGTTAAGGATTCCTTAGATTTAAGAGTTCATAGCATTGCCAAGTTTTACCTGAGCTGGTCCTTCGATGTGTGTATTAGCACTCGTCTCTACTGTCCGAGGTGTTCTCACTTCTTATACACAAATTATATATCTAATAAAAAATCAGCGTCTAATATCTTTTAAACAAGAAACTTTGCCAAGCAATTTTTCACAATGTTTCCTTTATCTTTATTTGTGAAGTTTGAAAACAGCAAGTTCATGCTTCACTCGGCATTAGAGATACTTAATATTCCGGAAAAACAACTAACTCAGCGGAATAACGGAACCTTACTTCAAAATATTCGACGGAAGGAACTATTGCATAAATGTATATATTAGTAGTATACTAGCTATGGGTGAAATAACTGGCTTTATTTATGTTTGTTATACTATCAAGCATATTTGGTCATTATATTATTTTTTTATTAATTTTTACGGTTCCGTACAAAAGGGTATCGGTACAAAAAGAAAAAAAAGAAAGAATTAACAAATCTCTTGCCAGACGATAATTCTTAGTAATTATCTTTGGGTAGCGGAAATTTGTAAAAATCTCCCTACAGAGATACTAAAAACATAAATAAGTTGTAACAAGCGTATAAAAATTTCGACGTATCTTAATGAGAACGTATGGCTTAGTGGTCAGAGCGCCTGGTCGGTTTCCAGGAGGCGCGGGTTCGAGTCCCGCTACGTTCAAAATTTTTATACGTTTGTACTTGTTTAGAACAAGTATAATTAACAAATCACTTTAATGCCCGTCTGTCAATACCATATATCTTAAGATTGCGTAGAAGTATCACTTTTATTATGAGTTAAATTGAAATTATTAACACAATAATTAAAATATTATAATTGATCGCAATAAAGTTTGACAACAATAGAGAACCAATTTCTAAGGAGTACAAATTTTTGATAATAAAATGGACATTCAGTCGCTGTTTTTCGGGTAATAAACTCGAATGATATGAAATGAATAATTAAATATTGTACCTTAAATAAGGTGGTTACGTTCACATTTTTAAGTAAATTATATATTTTTTTTATATTAAATGTAATGAATAGTTTATCTTTACATCTGTAGTGGAATTCTGCCTCTATCAGATTAACTTCTTGGAGTAATACACACAATCTTGGACACGTGTAAATCTCGAGTTGAACAAGAAATAAATATTACAATATTACTATGGTAGGGTAATTGTAAGACAAAAAATTACATTATTCACATTACCTATGAGCATATGTGTAAATTAAAAATTATTGCTATAAAATTATAACCGGCGTTTGGCCTGAACAACATTTACTTTGAGAGACGAAACCCAACGCCACGTTTTGTCTTAATAAAGCATGAAATAAATATAAAAATATAAGATATATAAATATAGAATAAAAAGTTTCGAGCAATGGACCAAGAAAAAAACTCAATTCGAACATGTATCTGAGATAAGCGCACTTAACTAAACAAACTGTTTAGCTTTATAATATTAGTATAGATTTAGAGTACTTATATGAATAATCTATGCTTAGATAGAACAGTTAAACCTTTCAAATTTAGCACATTACATTCAATACATTCAATTTGATGCGGTATTTCACATTTTTTTCCATTTTTTTCCAACTTTCAATACAAATGACAAAACGCTGATCCATCAACAGCCTATCGTTGGGGAAATCAGAGAAGTGAAGTGAACGCGAATTATCCGAATTTGTGAAACTGCAATCGGATCGCTTCAATACAACGAGATAACGACTTGTGGAGCGGGTTTGTATCTAACGATACGATTTTTGTTACAAATTTTACTACAAATAATATATATTTTTTATTAACCAGTTTCACGCGGGATGCAGCGTGAAGCTGGTTGGCATACAGGAGGGTAAGCAGAGGTAAACTAGTGTTAAGAGACTCCACTCCCCACTTTCTGCCCAATTCTGGAGGCAGGAGTGGCAGAACTTAACGCCGCGCTTTGCCTCGACACCAGAGCGAAGAAATGGAAATATAAATTTAAGTAAATATTCTATCTCCTCGAGTGGAGATCGAACCCACAACCAGTCAGTTTTATAGTCGTACACTTCGTATCGCTGCGCCACGACTGTCATCTTACAAATGTTTCTACAAAGAATATATTTTTTATTGTACGTTATATTACTATTATAGTGTTTTAGTTTGGTTTATTACTTTAAAACTGTTATAAAAAATATAAAGATTAATCGAAGTGGTCCTTATTGTGCACTACAGTCTTTGAAACATTGAGGCCACTTATCAATAATAGCAACACGCACTATTTCTTTGGAAAAATTCTTCACTGCCATTCGTATGAAATTTTTTAGGGATTTAAAATTATCATGGCGTTTAGAGCAACCCTTACTCTCTAAAACTGAT
Organism: Heliconius himera; assembly: GCA_021202915.1. Classification (NCBI taxonomy): domain Eukaryota; kingdom Metazoa; phylum Arthropoda; class Insecta; order Lepidoptera; family Nymphalidae; genus Heliconius; species Heliconius himera. The sequence goes on along the minus strand of JAJHJA010000147.1, from coordinate 203,819 downwards.
CATAAATCATAATCCAGTGGATTAAGATCGGGACTAGATGACGGCCAGTCTTCAATTCTGATGAAGTCTGGAGTGTTCCATTTTAACCATGATTGAGTGTATCGAGCTTTATGAATCGGCGCCGAGTCTTGCTAAAAGGATCATTCTTGTTTATTGAACATAATATAGTAAATAATATCTTGATATACTTGTGCCGATGTTTTTATACCTTTATCATAAAAATATGGCCCACTAATTCCTTCATAGCTAACACCCCACGAGACGTTGTACTCTGTTTACTAATTGAGAAGCGTCTTAATAGCTTTTAACATACATAAAGTAAACATTTTTTTTTTAAAGTAATTGTTTGATTTTAGCACCCTATTCTTCTTTAAATTATCAGTTAAGAAATGACACTTTTAGGCAAATCCTAAGTCATCTCTATATATAATAAGACAGTAAAAATATTTTGTCTGTACATTTAATAATTTTGACTGAAATGGATAGAGGGACACTTAAAAAGAATATATAGAAAGCAAAAATATTTTTTTTGAATTTCTTGTCTGTCTGTCTGTCTGTCGACATATTTTTGTCCGCATTTTTCTCTGAAAGTACTGAACCGATTTACTTGAAAATTTCACCAATTGCTTTGTTTTAACTCAACTTGAGTACTAAAGTTTAGTACATCAAAATCGGTTCATTAAAAAAAAAGTTATCGTCATTTGAATGAACTCAAAGCATTAGTTTGCCTGCGAATATTATATAGCAATCGCGCTGGTATGGCCTACCCTGCTATGTGCGGGATACAGCGTGAAGCTAACTTTAGTTTATTTTAATTCAACACAGAGATAAAGAACGATCATGAAAGAAATATCAAGTAAATACAAAGATATTTTGGTTGGTTCGTTCATATAATATATGTAACTAATTTAAAAACTGTGAGTGTCTTAACACTAGGTTCCCTCTGCCTACCCTGCTGTGTGCGGGATACAGCATGAAGCTGATTTATTTATTTATTTTTTTTTTAAAACTGTACAGGAGTTAATATGCAATTAATACAGTTATTTTACAAAGAATATTATGAATCCTACAACCTAAATTAAATTATTCACTGACATCACACATTTAACAGAGTTTTAGAATTATGATGAGACGTATATTATATAGGTAAAAAGAACATAAAGTTACAAAAATATATACGTGTAATACATAATTAGCTTTATGTATATTTTATAAATATCAAATATCAACAATGGTCGTATTTTTTTATTTAAAACAATCAAAAATTCTTTGACGATAATGTCGTAAAAAAAATCATATTAGAAGTCATTATAGTTGTAAATCGATTATGCTTATTAAATTAGTAATCATGTATTTTAAGCGGGCGAAGCCGTGGGCGAGCCGCTAGTATTGAAATACTTGACATGCTTCTAGGTGCTATCTTATCTATAGATCCCGAGATAAAATCTTTTGCTTTCGCATAGGATTTCCTTGAAATATTTTCCTTAATTGTTTAATCACCTTTTTCGTAGGAATACCACATGGATGGCCAGGTCTTTTACTGTCACAAACGAAGGAGGTTTCTATGTACATATCAATACCCTGATACACAAAGATTGAACTAAAACCAAACGTTAAGAAGATTTTAAAAATTGTATTTGACTAAATACCCACAATTTATGAAAATTTCAATAAACAAATATTACGTGTTTGCCAAAGCTGTTGTATAAAATTATTTAAATCAGTTTACAACTCCCATACAAGTAGTTAGAGGTGTCGCGGCCGCCGTGGTCAATATCGTTTTACGAGCTTGTACCGCGCCAAAGGCCATTACATGACCCTAGTATTGTCATCGAGTTAATACCTCGACGTGATGTTCCTAATATCGATTGAACAGCCTTGTAGAGCTTACATTGACCCTTCATATCTACTATTTTTGATATTTACTAAGCACGGCGTTAACTTCCGCAAATGAACACGTATTGTCTCACAAATTAGGCGAAAATCGGATATCTTAACACTGGGTTCCTTCTGTCTGTCCAATTATACGTGGGATTCGACGTGAAGCTATAAAAATCTTTTTGGTTGTATATATACATAGTTACTTGGCAAGCAATGGATACAGTGTACTTCGTAGAAGTAGGTTGTCCAGAAGTACGTGTAGTTGGCACCGAGTCAACATAATCTTCACTTAGATCTTAGCGCTTGTTTGATCTCGAGGTGGATTTCTTACGTGTTAGAGTATTTTTTTAGGACAAAGTGCTTTCGCAAAGAATTTATTTGAGCTTCATTAAGGAGTTTATTAGGTTCGCTTAATATTGTAATTAATCGTATTAGGTTTCTTACTTTTATGTACATTCTTTTCTTTAATTTTTTTATCAACTTCTTAACACTAGGTTCCCTCTACCTACCCTGCATTGTGCGGGATAGAGCGTGAAGCTGATTTATTTCAGGCTTTTACAGGTGGAAGCGTCTGCATTCCTTTTACAGGAGGAGCATATAAAGTAAAATATTTCATACCCATACCTAAAAGAATTAAAATACCTCAACAATTTAGACGTATTACAAAAATACTGCTAAGCGTTGCCGATATGCTGCTTTTCATTCTCAAAAAATATTTCAGCATCACGCTGTATCTCGTACACAGCAGGGTAGGCAGAGGGAACCCCGTGTAAACACACTCCGTTCCCCACTTTCTGCCGAATTCTAGAGGCATTGCGTGTTCAGTGGCAGAACTCAACACCGCGCTTGTTAAACATTTTGTTAAACAAAAATTATTAAAAAAAAAAATTATAATTTTAAAGTAAGTGCTAAAAAAAAAAAACGAACAGGCTTAGTATTTCTATATTGTAGTAAGGTTGTTGTAGAATTAGCTTGACACCGACTTCAAATTTATAAAATATTTATTAATTATTTTTGTTTGACAAAATCAAAGTAAGTAAAATTATTTTTACTTTTTGGTTCGTTGTTTGAAGTCGACTTTTTTTCTTAAAAAATATTTTATTTTACTGTTTTAAGTGGGTAGACCTTCTAAAGATGCTTCTCAAACGAGTAGGTAGTGGTTTTCCTATGTAAAACTTCAATCTTAATTAGGTATTATTGTGTATGCTAACATTTTGGCATATTGACAAGAACATACTCGTACATAAAAAATATTCGGGCGAATTAAGAATCTCTCCCTTTTTTGAAGTAGGTTGAAAAGAAATGCAACGATGAGGAATCTCACTTCTGACAACAATTTTAACAATCTTTTTCTTTGTATTTCAGGTAATTATATTTTTTACCAAAAAAAAAACAACACGCACGAATAAGGAAAGAATGAGACAAGCTGCTGCAAATCAATTTTTACTGATCAAATTTGTTCTTTATGTTGGAAATAAATAGGCTTTATTATTATTATTATCACCAAAAAAAAACAAACTTGTCCAATTTCAATCGGATCCCATTATCAGAAGCTGACGAACTTTCATCAAACTATCATTGAAGTGAATCCTTTCAAATAAAAAAAGAATCGTCGGAATCGATTGGCGTAATATTAAATTATTCGTCCATTTGTCGCGCACATATCTAATGCAAATTTAAAACTTACGTGATTTCTCACTGACAACATTGTCAGAAATGGAGCAAATTAAAAAGGGACCGCACAGGGAGCACTAGCTTTCAAATAAAAACAGATCATCCAAATTGGTTCACCCAGACACAAGTTCTGTTAAATCAGCTTCACGCTGTATCCTGCACACAGCAGGGTAGGCAGAGGGAACCTAGTGTTAAGACATTCCGGTTCCCACTTTCTGCCGAATTCTGGAGGCATTGCGTGTGAGTGGCAGAACTCAACGCCGCGTAACCTCGACACCAGAGCGAAGAAATGGAAATATAGCGGTTTTTGTGATTTACGATATTTTAATACATAATATTTTATATTTTTAATTATGAAGTGAAATTAAATTTCCAAAATTTTGTGGAATAATTGTCCAAATTTATTTACACTTAAGAAGATATACAAAGAAAATAATTTTACACACTCACAGAAGGAAATAAAGAAATTTAAAGAAATAGTAAAAGAAATAGATAAGCGAATCAGATACGTATTAGCAAGAAGATAAGGCTTAAAATTGAATACAAGCAATGAGTACAATATTTAAAACAAGTGAACGTCGCAAGCGATAGTAGCCGACTCTTTACTCGTAGCTAGCAAGCAGGCTACGTCACGCACAGCAAAAAAACTCGAAACAAGTTTGTCATGCGAATGCGCTGCGTGCGGATGATTTTAATAAATATAAATATTAACAGTTTAGTTTTAAGTAAATTTGAAAATAGAATGTAGTGTAAGTATATAATGTAAATATAGAATAAAATAGTTTTAGTTATTATTATGATTATGAATTAATTTTATTAAAAGATAATATTCACTACAGTACTCCCCCCCAGAGACCTGGTTAAGGGCGATAGTAGTCTGGAAATCTAACTCTTCTTCCGCTTCGTGTCCGCTTTTCAAGTTTCTGCTCCACATCAGACTGAGAGATTGCCTTTGATGCAGTAACTGGTCTGTTTGATACAGGAACGGCCTCTCGCGTAACATATGCGGGCTTGAGCCTGTCCACACTCACGTTGTTAGGCTTACCACATATGTTTATCTGAAAATATTTAGGCGTCCTTTTAAGAACCTTGTACGGGCCTGCATATGGTGGTTCCAGTGGTTTGCGGACGTGGTCCTGCCGTAAAAAAACATGTGTCGAGTCTGCAAGGTCGGCCGGCATATGAAAAGGACCTGTCCTATGCCATGACGTGGGCTTCGGCGAGAGTCGTGCCATACCAGCACGAAGACGAGTAACCAGATTTGTGATATTACCTGTCTTGTAATCTTCAGAGGGTGCGAGAAATTGCCCTGGAAGACGAAGGGGCTCCCCGTAAACCAGCTCAGCTGCTGAAGCCTGAATGTCGTCCTTCCAGGCGCTACGGATGCCCAGCAGCACTAACGGCAGTGCTTCCGTCCAGGTTGAAGAGGGATGGCACATGATAGCTGCTTTTAGCTGCCGATGGAGTCTCTCGATCAAGCCGTTGGAAGCTGGGTGATATGAAGTGGTTCTAAAATGATGTGCACCAATCATGGCTGATAGTGCCCTGAAGAGATGCGACTCAAATTGACGTCCCCTATCGGTTGTAATTCGAAGAGGGCAACCAAATCTTGCTATCCAACCAGAGAGAAGGGCGGCAGCACAGGAATCAGCTGTGATGTCTTTGAGTGGGTATGCCTCAGGCCATCGTGTGAAACGATCGATGACTGTAAGGCAATACCTGAAATCAGACGAAATGGTTAAAGGTCCGATAATGTCGAGGTGGATGTGTGCAAACCTCGACGTAGGAGTTGGGATTGAGGATAAGGGAGCAAGGGTATGACGGTGAACTTTGCTCTTTTGACAAAGTATACACTCTTGTGTCCACTCTCTACAGTCCTTGCGAATCCCTGGCCATACGAATCTCTGTGTTACCAGTCGCACTGTAGCTGTCCTACCAGGATGGCTCAAGCTGTGTAACGCTTCAAAAACTTGTCGGCGAAATTTCTCAGTAATGAACGGGCGTGGAGAAGACATTGATACGTCACAGTAGATCTTCTGGTTAGAGTCTGGCAAATCTACCTTAACCAGTTTTAACGATGAGCCTTTTTGAAGCAGACCTAGCAGTTCAGGATCAGTATCTTGAGCAAATGCCAGAGCCTGGTAATCAATGAAATGACTCACCTCCTCCAGTCGTGACAGTGTATCAGCCACTACGTTCAAACGTCCTGGTAAGTATTGAATAATGGTTGTAAACTGTGAAATATAGTCAAAGTACCGATATTGGCGCGGTGAGCATTTCTCCCTATTAATGTTGAATGCATAGGTGAGAGGTTTATGATCAGTGTGAATCACAAAGTTTCTAGCCTCAACCATGTGTCGAAAATATTTAATGGCTTCATAAATAGCTAAAAGCTCTCGGTCGTAAGGACTATATTTCTTTTGTCCAGATGTTAATTTCTTAGAAAAGAAACCAAGAGGTTGCCATACGTTGTTGACACGTTGTTGAAGTACTGCTCCAATACCGACATCAGATGCATCAGTGGCAATAGCCAGCTCTGCAGATGAATCTGGATGAGCCAATAACGTGGCTTGAGATAAACAAATCTTACATTTATCAAAAGCTTCCATCATCTCAGGTGTCATTGTGATCGGCCTAGCTCCTTTCATCTTGGGTCCTAAAAGCGCAGAGTCTAATGGTGCTTGAATGTTTGCGGCGCCGGGAATAAAACGACGATAAAAGTTAAACATACCAAGGAAACGTCTTAATTCCTTAGCAGTTTTAGGCACGCTGCACTCCTGTATGCTTTTTACGTTCGTTTCTAAAGGTTGAGTCCCAGAACCTGACACTATGTAACCAAGAAATTTTACCTGTCGCTGCCCGAAGACACATTTGGATGTGTTTATCAAAACACCATACTCCTTGAGCCTGGTGAAGAGTAGTCTGATATGGCGCTGATGTTGCTCTTCAGAACTGGAAAATACCAAAATGTCGTCTAAGTAACCAAAACAAAACTCATCAAAGTCACGTAGTACTTCGTCCATGAACCTTTGAAAGGTTTGTGCTGCATTGCGCAGTCCGAAGGTCATGTACGGGAACTCAAAAAGTCCAAAAGGAGTTGTAATGGCTGTTTTGTGGATATCATCGACGTGTACTGGTATCTGATTGTACGCCTTAACCAAGTCGATAGTTGAAAATACCGAACAACCAGAGAGTTGGTAGGAAAAATCTTGGATGTGGCGTATAGGATACCTGTCAGGAACTGTGCGAGCGTTGAGTGCTCTATAATCACCACATGGTCTCCATCCGTCGTCCTTCTTCTTAACCAAATGCAGAGCGGAAGACCACGAACTGTTAGACGAGCGGGCAGTTCCCTGTGAGAGCATATCATCAAACTCTTTTTTGGCCGCTTTCAATCTAACTGGGTCTAAGCGACGAGGTCTACTGGTAACTGGTGGTCCGGGAATGGTTTTGATGTAATGTACAGTATTATGCTTAGGTAGGGAAGACGTACCTGATGGTCTCGTTACCTCTGGGAACTCATGAAGCAGCTGATGGTATTTTGATTCTCCCGAAATGGCTTTGACTGACGCAAGGTCATCGGAGATATTTTCTTGTAGTGCTTGCACTGACAGAGTAGTAGTTCCATCGACGAGGCGCTGATATCTGCAATCTACAAGAAGATTGTAAAATATCAGAAAATCTACGCCAATAATCGGTTTCGAAACATCAGCGATGGTAAATTTCCAGGTGAAAGTACGTCTCAGTCCTAGGTCCAAGTGTAATAATGTAGGACCGTAAGTATGAATGACTGTACCGTTGGCTGCCATAAGTTCATACTTCGTCTTGGTACAGGGCGCCTTGGTAGCCAACCGTGGAAAAACGCAGAGATCAGAACCAGTATCTATGAGGAAAAGCATTTTTGAAATACGGTCGGTAATGAAAAGACGGCCTGTAGGTAAAGGGCAGACGTTGGCCGCTACTTCCGGCTGCCCAGAGAGTTTTCCGACTCTCCGTAAGTACATGGCTGTACACATTTTTTTGCGTTGGAACCAAATTTAAAATGGTACCAACATTTTTGATGGGAAGTTACCTTCCGACGATGCCTGGAATGGCTCCGGGAACGCTCTCTGAACTTGAATGGTACCGAATTGTGACGTACCTGGGTGGAGAGTTCAGATACCTGCTTGGTCAGGAGTTGGATCTGCTTGGCCATTTCTTCCAACATGGAGGGTGCAGGGGGTGTGGCCATCGCAGACGTGCTTGCGACTTGTGGTGATGAGGGTGCTATTTCGTGCACCTTGTCTGCCAGGTCAGCTAATTTTTCAATAGGTAGATCAGGCTGCGAAGCTATAACAGTTTGAATGTTTTGTGGTAATCTACTAGACCATAATGTTTTTAAAAAATCTTTGGGGACAGACAAACCCGCAAGATCTTGTATGTATCGCAGAAACTGCGATGGCTTGCGATCACCTAGTTGCTCATGCCTCAGCAACTGCATCACCTTCTTTTCTTGAGACGCAGATAATCTTTTAATTAGCTGCGTTTTAAGAGTGACGTATTTATCCGTCTCGGGAGGAGAAATTATAATATCCTTCACCTCGACAGCAAATTGATTGTCCAACTGAGCGGCAACGTAATAAAATTTTGTAGCATCACTTGTTATATTAGATAAAGCAAACTGACCTTCAATTTGTGAAAACCAAAGCGCTGGTTCTTCCGACCAGAATGGTGGAATACGCACGCCAATCCTACAAACGTTGGATGTAGTCGCGTCCTCCATCGTGTACTAGAGGTCACCTTGCAAAGGTCGTCAAAATGGCCTCTTGCCGTTTTTAATCTTCTCGCCAGCAGAAAACGTAGATATTTAATGTAGTGTTCACTAATTTCGGGGTCACCAATATAGCGGCTTTTGTGATTTACGCTATTTTAATACATAATATTTTATATTTTTAATTATGAAGTGAAATTAAATTTCCAAAATTTTGTGGAATAATTGTCCAAATTTATTTACACTTAAGAAGATATACAAAGAAAATAATTTTACACACTCACAGAAGGAAATAAAGAAATTTAAAGAAATAGTAAAAGAAATAGATAAGCGAATCAGATACGTATTAGCAAGAAGATAAGGCTTAAAATTGAATACAAGCAATGAGTACAATATTTAAAACAAGTGAACGTCGCAAGCGATAGTAGCCGACTCTTTACTCGTAGCTAGCAAGCAGGCTACGTCACATCTAGCAAAAAAACTCGAAACAAGTTTGTCATGCGAATGCGCTGCGTGCGGATGATTTTAATAAATATAAATATTAACACTTTAGTTTTAAGTAAATTTGAAAATAGAATGTAGTGTAAGTATATAATGTAAATATAGAATAAAATAGTTTTAGTTATTATTATGATTATGAATTAATTTTATTAAAAGATAATATTCACTACAGAAATATAAATTTAAGTAAATATTTCATCTCCTCGAGGGGGGATCGAACCCACAACCAGTCGGTTTTACAGTCACACCTCGTACTGCTGCGCCACGACTGGCCTTAAGGTAACAAACATGAAAATAATAATAATAATAATAATACAGTCGAATTGATAACCTCCTTTTTTCCAGAACTCGGTTAAAAGGAGCTAGATTTTTCACAGCAAAAATTTAATTTTAGTGAAGTAAACAATAAAAAGAGGATACCAAATATAAAGATGATTTTATGAACACTCATAACATAATTACATACATATCATTTAAGGAAAAGTTAATAATTTTAATTAAAATTTAATTATAATAATGAACGCACGAGACGAGTGCCTCTGATACTTTCATTATATCGTATTTTCTTAGGATAACGCAATTTATTTATATTTTAGAATTAATAATTTGGCCCATCAGCTTTTCTTCTTGTTGATATTAAAAAAATATTGTATCAGATTTCCATTTCAAAAATTTCCTGAATGTTTTACTATTAATGATACGAGGACCTGTATCGTCCATGCCTTTGTCGGTTCAAAGTTCATGTCAAATAATTTTGTTCAAAAATAAGAAGTTACACGCCTAATTTTTTAACTGATAGATTTTTTTAGTTTAGAATCGGCGAGAAACTCAGCGAGATTTCTTGAATTGTTATTTTAATTATTAATTATATTTTAAAATGTGAATGCAAGCATTTGCGGGAAGAAAGGATCGATTTAGATGTTTTTCTTTTATTTGGAGATCATGTCCGGTGATCGCCTTTATGTCTCTATAAGATAGTCAAGAATTATATAAATATATTTAAGTCTTATTTTTCAGCTTCGGCCGTGGGTACTTTAATAAAATATATTTTATATAATACTAGCGGACCCGGACGCGGCTTCGCCCGCTTAAACTTTACGAATGCTTATAGATATATTTAGGAAATTGTTTGTGAAAATATGTAACTAATTTAAATAAAAAAAATATAAGTAAACGTAACCATAGTAAAATATTAATAAAAAAACTAAACAAAACCAGCTACATTATTAATAATTTTATCTCTTTCTGTCTTTCTATTTCCCCGAGCTAATATCCAGAATAACGGAACTAATTTTTATTGGACTTTCAGTGATCGATTTTACTGATTTACCCGGGAAAATCTTTTTACTCGTTTTCCTTGCGCGCGTACATAGATACTATATGAAATAACTAAAGTCCTTTCTACATTAAATATGATAAGTTTTGCGAGCAATATCAAATAAAATCCCAGAAAACTAAAACCACAATTTATTAAGTGTATAACAACGGTATAGATAACCATCCAACCAAGATGAAATAACCAACAATTCTCTCCTTAATACTTAAATAATATTACACCGATGCCGCGCAGGGCCGCAACTTACACCACACCAAGAAATTTATGAAAATCTAACTAATCTGCTCCTCGAATAAGCGAAGAACCAAAGAAAAGTATAAATTAAGTAGTTCGAAAATGTATGAAAATTTACAAAACCGTCAAAGTCGTCGGTCATACTATGCCGGTTGTATGCTAGGTTATTTCGAATCAGTGACATCTCCTTAATTATTTATTAGAATGTTATACAGTGAACTATAATTTCAATCTAGATGAAATGCTAAAAGTGACTATTATATTCATTTTCATAAGGATCAATATCAAGTTATAGGAAATATATACAACAAAAACCCAATAAATATAAAGTAAATTAATTAAAATGGTTACTTGTTGTTACTGTGTTACTTTGCTCAAGCTTCAGAGATAAATATGGTATGTGTATCGCGGACTTTTTTAAACATTATTTAAAGGACAATATTTTTGTAAAACATTATTTTTATGTATCTCATAAGGTTGAGTCGGCGCACGCCATGTATGCGTTAAGCAAGCTCATTTTGGATGACGTTTGCTTATAACAACAAATAAACTTTGCAAACCGTTGCTTAGCAACGGTCGGTTGTTATTAACATGGCGGAATAAATTGCCTGTCAAATTGAAAAATATTTTAATATATTAGTATATATCGACAATATTACAAATATGTGAAAAAAAAAAACCTATGTTCATCCGAAGACCCTCAAGTATCTCTTTATGAGTATTTTATTACAATTGAATTAGCGGTTTGGCCCTGATTGCGGCACAGACAGACAGACAGACAGACAGACAGACAGACAGACAGACAGAGTTACTTTCGAATTTATAATATAGGTATGGATAATAGATATAGATAATTTAATTCCCGACTGCTAAGGAAGGGTTATGTTTTTCGCGCGTATCTTGTATGTATATGTGTATGTGATATTCTTTATTACCTCATATCTCCAGAACCACTGAACGGATTTACATATTTGAGTTATCGTTAGATTCGCATTAGCAGCCCAAGTGTTCTTAGATAGGTGACGTTAAAAAAAACAATCATGGCAGCTGTGGGACGCCATTGGACTTAGTGAAAAATAATTCGTTTCGAATACCACAAGATGGGTATCAAATTTAAGAGCTTAATACGAGGGTTTCAAAAAAATATATCATGATTATCATTATCATAATGAATCCTAACAAAAAAATATTTAAAAAATATTTGTATAATAAAAAACAAAACTGCACCCCCCCGACTGCATAAAACTAAAAATAAAATAAACAAGCCCAATAGTTTATTAGGATTTACAATCGGGACCTATAAGTGATTCTTTAATCAATGAAATCTTTACCAGGAACCCCGCATAATTTAAAGAGGAGCAATTAAATATCAACAAAAATTAGACTTTACGCATAATATATAATTCATAAACAAAAACGAAAAACACCCACATTTTATCATCCAGAAAATAGAAATTACAAAGCAACCCGCGTTATAATTTGCGAAGTAATCCAAACGTGTCCTTTAAAATTTATTTTCGAACAGCATTTTAATAAACAAGCCCATAAATCAGGAGTGGCTTACGAACTTATTAAGGTTTTGTTGGTTACCGATTTTATATATTGCCACGGAAAATGTTCCGACGGCGCGGACTTCGGACAGTATCTCTGATGCGGAATTGCGGAATTATCTTTTACGTAAATAATGAATAATTACCTCGCTCAGAACAAGGGGAAGGGAAAATATTTGTATAATTACAAATATGCGATATAAATCTTCTTGAGAGCTTGAGGTTTATCTTTCGTATTCTCTTTATATTATATGTTTATATACGTATTCATTATATTTTTGATTGAACCAGTTATTTTAATTAATAAACTTTAATATATTATATAATGTTTTATGTTTTAGTACTCCAATAATGTATATTATTATACATTATTGGAGTACTAAAGCAGTTATTACTTTATTTAAATGTATAAAAATCTAAATAATCATTGAAAACATAAATTAACATGTACAGCTTCACGTTTTTATATCTGTTTTTTCAGTTCAAGCTCCATAGTCTTGTATAGTATATCTGGAGGATAATGATCTCCTAAGGGATAGCCGGTACGAATTTAGTCTAGGGCGGTCGACAGGAAATCTGTATGCCTCTCACATATGGAGCGAGGCTATCGAGAGATGTGGTGACTTGCCGGAGTTCTTCAAGGATCTATACTGTCCACAATCCTATTCCTGCTGCATATCAACGATATGTTACGTTGAGCAATGCAAAAGCCAGCCGGAACGAAAGCAGGCTGTCGAGAGTCTATGATAGATCGTCTGAAACTGGCACTTCAGGGCGTCTCCGAATGGGACTCAGGCGTGTTTATTCTTTGCAAAACGGAGCCCCTTCGGTCTTGATTTTTCGAGATGTACCTGTGCCGATAGCTGACCATCTTGAGCTTTGGTTACAACTGCAGCTAAAAAACTAGGTGACCTCTCAAAGGTTAGGCAGTATTTCACTCCGGGACAGCTTCTTCAACTTTATCAAGCTCAAGTTCGATCGTGTATGGAGTACTGCTGCCACCTTTGGGATGGATCTGCTAAATATCAGCTAGCGATCTTAGACTCGATTGAAAATCGTTCCAAAAAGATCATTGACAACACAGCGATTGTTGAGGCAAAGCTGCAAAGCCTTGAACATCGGCGAAAAGTAGCTTGCTTGTCGGTATTCTATAGGATACATTTCGAAGAGAGGTCAGCAGCGCTCCATGACCTAGTACTCTCTTCTCCTTTCCACTAGACGTAGGCTGGGACGCCTCCACTTTCTTAATGCGAACAGCTAAAGAATGACACTCCCTGACTGCCGAACTGTTCCCCGCTAAGTAAAAAATTAAAAATAAACATATTGGGCTCTAAACCAGCTCCAGCAAAATTACCTAAATTGTAACTACAAACCGAAAATTAGGCTTTATCTTTAAATATAGGTGCAGAAAAATCGTATTCTACAAAAAAAACAATCCCTCGACAACTGGGACTTTGCTTTATGACTCGAACGTCACTTGGTCTCGATCTCTGGACGCGGATCTACCAAATATTTGTTCAGTCAGTTTACTCCCAGACGGCCCTCCGCCCTCCGCCCTCCTCTGAGACGGCGGCGATAGGTCGTAAATAAAAAAGACGAAACCCTGAATTTTTAAAATGTGTTTGATTTTGTACCGCTGTAATGGAGCAATGAGACAATATTATGTAAATGTGATAGTTGTGGGATGGGATTCAATGGAATAAAAAGAACGTTTATTTTATTTTTGTAGTGTTTGTGGCAGCGCTGCGTTTTTCTTTCTATATATATATTGTTTTAGAATCAGCTACATCGTGGAAAACAGAAACTCTCTTTGCTTAACCATGTGCAAAGATGACATGAAGCTACGATAATAAAATATGATAACAACATTCTTCTTTAGACACCGATGCCGATATAGCTACAGACTCAAAATGTTTTTTTTTATGGAAAACGATGAAAGGATGGTAAGTGATCACTGCCGCCCACGACCCCGTGCAACACTAGAGGAGATATAGGTGCATTGTCGGCCTTAGTAATGTAAACGCTTAATGTAAACGCAACGGTTAAATGTAGGTTCCATTCCCTCTCGAAGGAATTAATTATTTCCATTTCTTTGCACAGGTCAAGACGATACAGCACAGCGTTGAGTTTCACCACTTAACATGCAAAAATTGGGCAAAAATTGAAGAACGATATATCTTATCTCTAGATTCCCTGCGTTTTCCTCGTTCAAGTATAAAGCTCAAGTCAAGTCGTTCAAGTATAAAGTTCAAGTATATTTAACATTTCCAGAAATTATTATCATATTAAGTAAAGAAATATAAAAAAATAGGAATATTTTTTTACTTAGACGTATAAAAATATAAATCGAATCCGAATTCAAGTACGCGAAAATTATTATACTTACAAATATTTTTCAAATGTACAGAACCCTAAACAACACCCTACACATTTTCTTATCTATAATTTATAGAACCTAGGAACTTACATACATTGGTCTAAGCATAATTAATGAGAAAATCTGTCGTAATAGAAATAAACCGTACCACAATGAACGTCGAGATCACCATACAACATTGTTAGTACAATACTAGAGAAGAGGCCGGTCGGGGCGCAGCGGCACGAGGTGTGACTGCAAAACCGACTGGTTGTGGGTTCGAATCCCACTCGAGGAGATGAAATATTTACTTAAATTTATATTTCCATTTCTTCGCTCTGGTGCCGAGGTTGAACGCGGCGTTGAGTTCTGCCACTCAACACGCAATGCCTCCAGAATTCGGCAGAAAGTGGGGAACGAAGTGTCTTAACACTAGGTTCCCTCTGCCTACCCTGCTGTGTGCGGGATACAGCGTGAAGCTAATTTATTTATTTATTTTTATTTAGTACAATACTAAAAACCGGAAACCGGAAACCTAGTGTTATCACTCCAATCACCACTGAAACACACACTGCTGTTTGTATCCCACACACAACAAGGTAAGTAGAGAATATGTTCCATATTGCTAAGACACTCCGTTCCCTATTTTTCCTCTAAGTTCTGAAGGTGTTGCGTGTTAAGTGGCGGAACCCAACGTCGCGCTTTGCCTGGATCGGCTTTGCCGTTTTTTTTTGAGGTATTGTATGTTGAGTGGCGGAACTCAATACCGGGCTTTTGCCTTGCTGACAGAGCGAAGAAATGAAAATAATAATCCATTCTCTCGAGTGGGGATCGAACCCACAATCGTTACAGTCACATCGTTGTGCCCCTGCGCCACTAGGGGCTTGAATTATTATTTTTTAGACAAATAATTTATGTAAAGTACTAAGACACTTTAACCGTTAGTTAAAAAAGCTTTGTCTCAGCTCTTTAACACTTTGTATTTAATCTCAACAACGATTATAACTTGTTATAAAATGAAAAATGAATGCGAAATCGTGTCGCAGGAACAAGTAAAAGAAAAGTATAAGACGATTGGAGAAGTTTAAAATAATTAACAGAGTACCAGAAGTATGTCAGTCGTCGGGAAGGAAATTATAATTTTGCAATTTGAAATCGCTAATCATTAATATAATGTAAAATATTATTAATAATATTTAGCTTCAGCCAGAGAGAACGGAGGGAACAAAGCACCTCTTTGGCTTCGCTCACTATCATCAACCTCTTTATAAATACCTTCCTCTTGGCGAAAATCCTCTATATTGAGTAATAAGTAGTGAAAGTAAAAGCCTCGCGTTGTTTTGTTACTAATTGATGCCGCCGAGTATGAATCGAACCCACTAGTGTGGTTTTGTTGCGTTGGTTGTGGTTTGGGTTTAGCGGTCGCGTTTACAGTCACACAGTAGTACCTAAGTATTATAAACGTTCTTACAAAAGAATTCTCAGCACCTTGTCACGTAAGAGTGGGCCCCACTATCCATGCACGATGAGCACGACCCACCGTCTAACCTCGAACTTATTGACCCATTACGAAACTCGTAATTGCCTTCGACGCATGAAGAACGGAAAAACAGTGGAACCTGACAACATTCCGATCGAAGCTTGGCAATAGGTGGGCTTTCTTGGTATGCTCATACTTACTGACCTTGTTAACCGTATCTAAAACACTGGAAAGATGCCACACAACTGGCGGCTTAGCTTTATTACCCCCATTTCCAAATAAAGGGACAGTGTTCCAGATTGTAGTAGTTATAGGGGCATTAAGCTTATGAGTTATACCATGGAGCTCTTCGGGCGTAGCGTACTATCTCTGAGTATCAATATGAGTTTGAGCCAGAGTCGGGCAGTATGGACGTCATCTTCATCCTTTGATGGAGGCATACAGGGAAAAAAGGAGAGCTCTGTATGTGCCCTTTTTAGATCTGCAAAAGGCCTTTCACGATGTGCCTCGTCAGTATATCTGGAGGACATTCCGATCCAAATGGGTCCGTGAGGCCTATATTAAAATTATCGAATGCAAGTGTTTTGTTATTGTGTGTCATTTTGTTTTGTTTATTCAAAAACTTTCTCAATTTACATAATAGTAAAAGATACTAAAACAAAATGGTTTTAACCTAAATTGAAGAAAGTTTTCATTGTTAAATGTTACTATTATGACCTAACAAAATATGTATATAGTGAAAGTTTAAATTTAGGTGGATTTTTTAAAATTTAATATTAATGTTGTTTATAGACTGAAAAATTTTGATGGTAATTTTCAAGACTATTGTCCAATTCTATGAAACGAGAAAAGATTTCGATTTTATGTTTCTTATCTACCAGCGACCTGGTCGCAGCTTCGCCCGCTTTTACTACAAAAGTCCATAGATTTAATAAGTTCTTTGATTTTCACGATTAATACACATTTTAAATGAAACTATTTTAACCGGATTAGTCGCGTATATTTTGTATTTTTATACATTTTTGGACACCCGACGTTTCGAACACTTTGCAGTAGTCCATGGTCACGGGTAGACTGAGGTGGCATTCGTCTGTCAGTTGATCTAATTATTATATCAAACTACCGCCAACGATTTCTTAATTACCTTAATCTGGTTAAAATAGTTTCATTTAAAAAGTCCATAGATTTATTATTTTTCAAGTAAATATGCATAAAAATCGAACGGAGTCCGTTCGCCTAATATTTAACTTTCTTAACCAAAGTTGGAACTTTGCGTTCAAAGTTAATTGAAAATCGAAATAGTTTCTTATTTGCATTCATTGCTTAAAAAAGTTACTTTTGTTCTTGCATCGTCGTCGTATCCTCTTTTTGTGCGACCGAGATGATTTGAGTCGCAATTTTCAAGCTTGCACCTGAGCTTTTTTATGAGTTCTTAAAACTTCTTGTGAATTTTTCAAATAATTACACTATTTTATTTTTAGGGTATTTTTTTAAAAAACTGATAATAAATAACTTATACATAAAACTTGTTTGTTCAGATTGATGATTTCTAAATTGGTTGATATTTTACCAGAATAGATAAAGCACCCGATGCCAAACCTCTTTTACATATATACTATAGCATATTGAGTGGCAGAGCTCAACGCCGCGCGGAAAGCCGCTTCCCAAAGTGGGAAAATGAAAACAGTTTATTTTCAGAATATGAATGTCATTTTCATAACGGGAGTGCTAACAGTGATTATCCGTTTAACTAAATTAAGAAAGCGGACACTTTATTAATTGTTTAAGTGTTTCACGTAAAGAGGTCGGAGCCGGAGCAAGAGTAAGAACAGCAACGACTATATTGTAATAAAGGATGAAGGGAGGAAGACAATTGTAAAAATATACTGTAGGTATAGTTTGAAAAGTGAACTATATTGCATTTGATGCAATGATTTTAGATATTTTTAACTTCACGCCAGGGTAAGCAGAGGGAACCTTGTGTTAGACACTATTCCCCACGCACTAACCAATTTCGAGAAATTCTTATTATCGGATTAGAGCAGGAAAAATAATCAATTCTCCCAAATGGGAATCGAAATCCGAATCGTCGCGTTAACTGCGCCACAGTTATTGTGAAATTTCGCAAGTTTTTTACTCTATACTATTTTTTCTGTACCATTAATTGGGTGGTAGAATCCAGCGTTCTCCATTAACATCTAAGCTCTTTCATTTGCTACCTATATTAGATGGGTTGTGTAAATAAATGTAATTTATATTTGCGGCAGCCAATTTCAAATTTCAGCTGACACTGGGAAGTTGGGAACTGATACTGGGAACATACATACTAACACGGCAAGTTGAATAAGAGTTATATAAGTTTGAAAAAATATGTATACATTGAAAGTTTAAGTGAAATTGTAAGCTATTTTTAAATTTAATTGTATTACTGCTTACATATTATAAAGAAAAATAAAATATTTTCAAGATTTTTTATCTATCGTTCTATCCAACTACATACTGTAGTTGAAACCTGTTCGACGAAAAACTGAATGAAAGTTAAAGATACCGGAAAATGTATAAGAAATATTTTATTTAAATTTTCTTGTATGAATATTCCATTTCAAAATTATGATATGCAACGGTAATGCGCTACGGTAGCGTTAACTTTAATTTCGTTTTGCGTTTGACATTAAAGCTGTAACATTGTAAAATTTAAATTTTATACGATTTTATAATAATAATTAGAGCTGATTTTATATTAATTATCATATATTTTTTATGTTTGTTTCATGCTATATTGTTAGGTATGTAGCAAGGAATGTAGTGTTAGGACACTCCGTTCAATTTTCATTCATTCCCCGAGGAATCGAATCCAAAACTATCGCATTTACAGCCAGATTCTCGCGTCCGCGACGGCCCCAATTACATTAAGATCCTCTTAATGTTTATTTGAGGCCAGTCGTGGCGCAGCGGCGCAAAGTGTGACTGTAAATCGACTGCTTGTGGCTTCGATCCCCACTCGAGGAGATGAAATATTTACTTAAATTTATATTTTCATTTCTTCGCTCTGGTGTTAAGGACACGCGCGGCGTTGAGTTATGCCACTCAACACGCAATGCCTCCAGAACTCGGAGGAAAGTCGGAAACGGAGTGTATTAACACTGGGTTCTCTCTACCTACCATGCTGTGTGCGGGATACAGCGTGAAGCTGATTTATTTTATATTTTAATGTTTATATTTTGTTCAATAATAAAGAACAATGACGTATACTTGGTGTAGTTAGATAGTAACTGATAGTACCGACAATAGGTTCCCTCATCCGACACGCAATTACATCCAGTATAGAATACTGCTTTGACGCTATAAAGTGTTTTCATTAATACACAAATAAAAACAAAAAAGCTATTTATTCCCCTTGACAAACTACTAAAAATGTTGTTTGCTTAAAAATGGTAAAATTCAATGTTTTTAAGTGCACGAAGTTTGCATGTTTCGTTAACGACGAAGTTCCATAGATT
This sequence comes from Heliconius himera, assembly GCA_021202915.1. Lineage (NCBI taxonomy): Eukaryota > Metazoa > Arthropoda > Insecta > Lepidoptera > Nymphalidae > Heliconius > Heliconius himera. Next base: position 184,557 of record JAJHJA010000147.1, on the reverse strand, counting down.
TTTGTACTTTCTATGTTCGTAGTCTACTTTACTATCAGACAGTCACCGTCACTGCGACCCTATTACGGGGACCTCCTCTTGCTCTTTGAGAAATTACATCAGAGCTAATTCTGATATTTTTTTATAATTGAATTTTCTTTTCGACACCGAAGTTTTTTTGTTTCAGAATTTTTAATATTATATTTTATTATAGAGCTTTGAAAATTTGGATTTGATAAAGATAGTTGATGTCTATTATAAATATTTTTTTCAGCTTCACGCTGTATCCCGCATGTAGCAGGATAGGCACAGGGAGTACCTAACGTTGAGACACTCCACTCCCCACTTTTTAACGAATTTTTGAGGCATTATGTGTTGAATGGTGGAACAACAACGCTGCGCTTTGTCTGGACACCAGAACGAAGAAATGAAAATATGAATTTACATAAATATTTTATTTCCTCGAGTGGGGATCAAACCCACAACAGTCCCCAGTCGCTTTTGCAATCACATTTTATGTCCCTGCGCCACAACTGGCTTCAGAAGCCAAAATAACTCTACCTTAAAACAATTTCATGTCATTTGCGACTATTTAAATAAAGAAACCTGTTTCTTTAATTCGTACGCAATGCTAGCAATCACACAAAGAGGGTACTTCAAAGAAGGCAATATAACAGAAAAAGCTGAGGATATCAGCGATTGACCTTTGAAAAGGTTATTTTCCATGCGTGTTAACATATATTTCTGTTTCGAAACAGATAAAATTTCATTATCGACCTTTTTGAAGTGTAATAAATGGTCTGTAGGTACTGTGGTTTTAACGACTATTGTATGGAGAGAGGAGAGGAGGGTTCGTTCTAAATTAATTTTTAATGAAATATACCGTCCAACAATAAATTAAAAAGAAAAAAATAATTTATTTTACATAACGTAAAACGTTGTTGATTTGATTTGTAACCGATTTCTGTAAAAAAATGATGCTATCATCTATTGTACAAAATGTAATTATACGTTAATGCAAGGCAAACCATTGTTAAAATTGGTGAACCACGGTTTACTCATCGTTGCATTTCTTTTTATCCAACTTCAAAAAAGAAAATGTTCTCATTTTCAAACGACTTCAAAACAGGTATGCAATTCGCTCTAATGTTTGTTTTATGCACGTTGTTGCCAATAGGCCATTATGTAGGGGAGAGGGGGGTAGCTTTGAACAGGGGCACCTTTGAAAATATGTGTTAACAGAGCTATTTTAAAAAGAAATTTTGGTAGATTTTTTTTGAGTAGAGGCAGCACTAATCTGCACACGTGTCACTTGTCACCGCTTATATATGAGAGCCCGTGGTTGAGTTACGAGGAGTGTTTGATTTTGAGTAAAATTTTATACATTTTTAAATAAACGCGTAAGGATCGCAGGGATCCAATTCAAGGTATATGGTTTTATTTTTTTCTCTTTAAGTTAGAATGTTTCATATATCATGCAATAAACTAGAAATCACTACAATTTTTAAACATTTACTCGAAAAAAAAATGTTTGTAATTTTTTAATTACCACTGAGGCAGCTTTGAACAAAATAAAGGGGGCAGTTTTGAATATTATTATATGTAAAAAAATACCGCGAAAGTGGCGCAGCGGCACGAAGTGCGACTGTAAAACCGACTAGTTGTGGGTTGGATCCCCACTCAAGAAGATGAAATATGTACTTAAATTTATATTTCCATTTCTTCGTTCTGATGTCGAGGCTAAACGCAGCGTTGAGTTCTGCCACTCAACACGCAATGCCTCCAGAATTCGGCAGAAAGTGGGGAAAAGAGTGTCTCAACACTAGGTTCCCTCTGCCTACCGTGCTGTGTGCGGGATAAAACGTGAAGCTAATTTTTTTTTTTACGTAGACTACTTCCCCCAATTCCAGTTGCTGGTTACGTCACGTACTACATCCACGTTTTCCTTTAAATTTAATTTTTTTAAGTTCAAATTATAGTAGTAAGCTGTTTATTTAAAAAAAAATAATGTTAATTACTTCTACGAAACTAAAGCTACTTTTTTGTTTTTTTTAAGTTTTTTGAAGTCTATTAATAATATTAAAGTTATTTAACACTAGTACACAATCGCAATATTAAACTAGGTATATTATTTTTTTAAGTTAAAATGGTACTAATATTTGATCTCCATCGTTTCTAATGTTAAGTTTATTAATAAAATTACTTAAAAACCTTTTAATTTCATTGAATTCGATGATAGTTCAAAACTGCCCCGTATATGTTCAAAGCTACCCCAGAAGGGAGGCAGCTTTGAACATTTGACTACTGCTACTAAAGTTGATATTGTACCTTTAACTTATATATTTTTCTACATATGATGCTACGATTTTGTGGCACAATAGTTGGACTAAGCATTGTGAAATAGTAAAGAAGTTAAAAACTGTAGAATTTTTAGATATGACAAAGTGTAAAAATCGTTCGAATGTGCCCCCCTCTCCCCTAAATATGCACAAAAACAATACCTAATGAAGATTGAAGTTTTACATACGATAACTACTATACCTACTCGTTCGAGAAGCATACTCTTAAGGTCAACCTATCACTTAAAATTGTAAAATAAATTTATTTAAAAAAAAAAACAGACATATTGATAAGAACAAGTCATTACGTATTTATAACAGGTAAATACGTAAAAAATAATCAGGTGAATAGGGAATCTCTCCCTTTTTTGAAGTCGGGTGAAAGTGAAAACAAGGTCATGTATATCATAGGTATCAGGTGAAAGTGGTTCTCTTCTCTCTGGCTAAGCTAAGCCTGAATTTCAAAAACGCTCAAGACCTCCAATATTTTACGGAACCCTCGGTGGGCGCGACCGACTCGCGCTTATCCGGTTATCTGACACAAAATTCTCACTAAAATTAACGGAGTGAGGAACACTAAGTGTTTCGACACTGCACTATGTTTTCCTTCATAAACAAAAAAAATGTATTTATTCCATTTGACGAACTACTAAAAATGTTGTTTGCTTTAAAAGTCTAAAATTCAATGTTTTTAAATGCACGAAATTTGCATGTTTCGTTAATGGTGAAGTTCCCTAGATTTTTGTACTTTCTATGTTCGTAGTCTACTTTACTATCAGACAGTCACCGTCACTGCGACCCTATTACGCGGACCTCCTCTTGCTCTTTGAGAAATTGCGTCAGAGTTAATTCTGATATTTTTTTCCAAATTAAATTTTCTTTTTGACAGAGACAAGAACATTTTTTTTTGTTTGTGAATTATACATGTTAGGTAGAGTTTTGACCGTCTAAATTTCCTTAAAAATGTGGATTGATGTTTTATTTTGAATAGTTTGTTTTTTCAGATTCACTCTGTATTAGGCATGTAGCAGAGTAGGCAGAGGGATCACAGTGTTAAGACACTCCGCTTCCCCCTTTCCACCGAATTCTGGAGGCATTGCGTGTTGAGTGGCGGAACTTAACGCCACACATCACAGCATATCGCGTCTACAGTCACACGCTTGTGCACCTGCCTTACGATTGGCCCCACTTGATTACTTTTGTTTAATAAAATCAAAGTACGTTTTATTTTATTATAAGTAAATTATTATTTTTTACTTTTTAGTTTATTGTTTGAATTCGGTTTTTTTTTATAATTGAGTTGTTATGCGCCACAGACTTTGGTTGTCCGTGCCTATTTTGTACTTAATTGATTATTAAAAATGTTATTTTTTTTTAAATGTGAAGTGGCCTATGCTGCCATATTGTGAAAATATAAATATATTTTAAATAAAGTAATACACGGAGTGTCTTAACACTAGGTTATCTGTTTATTCTGCTCTAATATACATATATGCGGGATACAGCGTGAAACTAAAAAACCAACTCACGTAAATATCGTCGTTATTTAGGATATTCAACCCCGCGGGGCTCGGGATCGCGGCTGTAAACAAGCCGGGATTGACGAAGCGTGCTGCCTTTGATAATATTTTTCTTCGGTGACGTCGAACGCAAATATTTACCGTTCATACACTTTATTAAATGTTTCGATTCGCCTCAATTTTTCTCTTGAGTGGTTCAGTTGTTTATTGGTAATTGGTAAATATGTATTTTAAAAATTTATTTATATTATAAAACTAAAAGGTTTGCTTGGTTAAAAGCACTTATCTTAGAAATAGCTGGTTTAAATTAAAAACAGCGTCTGATTGTCAACGCGATGGGTGCGGGTTTGGTCTCACAAGGGCAAATAAATAATTTTCATTTCCTTGGCCTAGTAAAAGGACAAAGCGCGGTGTTGAGTTCCACCTCACAACATGTTAGTGTTACGACACTATTCAACGACAGCGACATGAAGCGACAAAACGCGTAGATGGCGCTGTCCGCCCATGCTAATGAGCTCTGTATACTTTTTACTATTAAAATTATTATAAGTTATCAATGTAGATTTATTTGTTGTTAAAAACATTCGTTTTGGTCTAAATCTTATGTGTGAGTGTTATTCTAAAGAACTAATAATGAATTATATTAAAAACTGAGTGCTAGTGTGTGAACAGTCATAAAGACACTTTTTGAGTGATAATTGCTTAAAAACCGCGACTAAGTGCCAAAAAATATCCTATAAACTTGTGCTGTGCATGCTGGACTATGAAAATATGCGGTTTATTGTTGTAAAATCTAAAAAATGTTTAGTTGTGAGGACGTGTTCAACGTTTGAATATACGATTTGTAACGAACTTACCTCAGATAATCAAACATATGGAAGTATAAGCAAATTTCGCAATTATTTATTACTAACTATTAGCGCAACGGTCCAAGCTGAGATTTAAGTTTGTGTATCTAAGATCGAGTCTCACTGCCCTAAGTAAAGTTGCTTTTTTTAAATATATTATTTTTACAAGGCATCTTCTAGACTGCAATTATAATTACTGTGCACGATAATTTAAGAAGGCAATTTACAACGAAAAATAATTAACGACATCTAGTGACAAATTATAAGATCAATATCAAGATGTCGCTGTCTGGGAAATCGAAAAAGAATATACATGTTCCACGGGAGGGAGTCAGCTCAGTGACTGATTCTCAAAATGTAACAACGCGTGCAAAAGTTCCTGTGTCGGTGAGTCCGCCGTCAGTCACATGCAATGATATTCGACAAATAGTCAAAGAAGAACTTCAATGTAGTTTGGATTTACTTAAAAAGAATATAATAGAGCAATTTGAAAATAAATTAAAAGATGTTCTCGACCACGTTGCTGGCATTACTTCGTCAGTAAGTTTCCTAGAGGAGAAATATGAAACAATTCGGGAAGATATGTCAAATAAAATTAAGTGCATTAAAACACTAGAAACGGAAAACAGTATTTTAAAGACAAACATATCGGAACTTACGACTAGGTTAAATCTCATCGAACAACACGGTAGGGCTGACAACCTCGAGATACAATGCATCCCGGAGCATAAAAATGAGAATTTATTGAGTGTGACTAAACAAATAGCTAACTCAATAAATTACAAATTGAATGACGCGGATATTCATCTATGCACAAGGATTGCTAAACAAAATAAAGATAGTAGGAGGCCTCGGTCGGTACTTGTTAAATTTAGTAATCAGAGAATTCGTGACGCTTTTTTGGCTGCAACTATTAATTTTAATAAAAAAGCAAGTAATCCTACCGAGAGACTTAATACATCGCACTTGGGTATAGGAGGGGATAAAAAGCCTATTTATGTGCTAGAACATTTATCTCCATCTGTGAAATCACTACATGCTGCAGCAAGACTTAAAGCTAAAGAGATTGGCTATCGATTTGTTTGGGTCAAGGGAGGTAGCGTTTATATGAGAAAATCGGAGGACTCTGCGTATAAAAATATTAAGAATATAAACTGTTTAAAAGATTTAGGTTAATTAAGAATGAAATAGTAATATATCATGTGCGTGGTACTTTGTATTTATAAAATTCTCAGAACTTAGCTGTTTTTATCAGAATGTAAGAGGTCTTAGATCGTTTACTGAGAGAGTGCGTCAAAAGCTATTAGTAAATGATTATGATATTATTATTCTTACCGAAACGTGGCTTACTGATAGTGTTTTTAATAATGAGATTTTTGATAGTAGATATAACGTTTATAGGCGCGATCGTCAATCTTCTTCCTTCAACAACTCAAAAAAAATGGGAGGTGGTGTATTAATTGCTGTTTCCACGAGGTTAAATTCTAAACGTGCCCTAGAATGGGAATCAGACTTGGAGGATTTATGGATTGAGGTAAGCATAAAAGTAAATAAAAGTATTGAAATTCTACGTATATGTTCGGTTTATCTACCGCCTCCTGTAACAAGGGAAGCATTGGGTGCGTTTATTGATTCAGCCAACAACGTTATTACAAAACCGTGCAAATATACAATTATTGCTGGAGATTTTAACATGAATGGCATAACATGGAATTCAACTAATGGGTCTATGAACGATGACGGCTATACTTCTATACTTAAAAATATGTTGGCCGATTTTATGTCCTTGCATAATTTAAAACAATATAATTATATACTAAATAACAAGGCAAAAATTTTGGATTTAATTTTTTGTGATGCAGAATTAATAAATGTGAATTTATGTACGGATCCTATTCGTGATGTGGATGAGTTCCATCCTACCTTAACTGTTTCTATTGATATTCCCAAACCTGAATCATCCATCAGAGCGTATGGACCCAGGTATAATTATCGAAAAGCAGATTATGATTCAATATTGCAATCTCTGAATAAAATTTCTTGGTCAAACGAATTAAAAGGCGATGTAAATGATATGCTTGCAATTTTTTATGAAATTCTTCGTAAAATAATTGAACAACATGTTCCTAAAAGAGGTCATTTTCGTAAAAAACATCCAATTTGGTTTAGTCATGATTTGATCCGCATTATAAAAATCAAGTATAAACTTCATCTTAAGATAAAACAATACAATAATCCTTTAGATGTCATTGAATTTCAGTATGTTCGTAAAGATTGCAACACAATGTTAAATAATTGTTATAGAAAGTATATTTCTTCCATTGAAAATAGTTTACTTAAAAATCCTGCACTTTTTTTTTCATTTATAAAAAACTTGCGAAATAAGAACTCGAACTATCCAACTGTGATGTATTATGATAATGCTAAGGCGTCTACCTCTAGTGAAATTTGTTCTTTATTTGCACACCAATTTGCTAATGTATATAAAGACACAGTAAGCGACAATGATTCAATATCCAGTACAGAAATAGATGATTATATATATTGCAATAGTATCATTGACAAAATTACTTTGACCGAAGACATTGTTACTAAAAAATTAAAACTATTGAACATCAACAAAAGCTCTGGTCCAGACGACATCCCACCCATCTTCCTTTGTAACTGTGCCAGTACATTGGCACCACCACTTACTAAAATATTTAATGCATCTCTTAAGCAAGGGGTATTTCCGGACGTTTTGAAAGAAGCAAGAGTAGTACCTATACATAAAAAAGGTAATAAAGCGGATATTTTTAACTATGGACACATCTCAATTTTATCAAGTATCGCAAAAGTTTTTGAATCGCTTATTTATCCTCTAATACTCAGTCATGTGAGAAGCTCGTTAAGCAATGATCAACACGGATTCTTGCCTAAAAGATCTACGAATACTAATCTTGTGGGTTATGTTAATCAAGCTGCGGAGCTGGTTGATCAGAACATTCAAGTAGATACAATATATACAGATTTCTCAAATGCTTTCGATAGAGTGGATCATAGAATATTGGTGCAGAAGCTAAGAGCATATGGTGTAAGAGATCCACTTCTCAGTTGGTGCAGGTCCTATCTGAATAATCGCAAGTCGAGAGTTGTATTGGATGGCAGTGCCTCAATACAATACAAGATTGTTTCAGGAGTACCTCAAGGTTCAAACTTAGGCCCATTATTTTTTAATATATTTATTAATGACACTTGCCAACACATAAAACACTCTAAAATATTTTTGTTTGCTGATGATCTTAAGCTTCTGTACCCAATTAAGACTAAACAAGACGCGGATCTACTTCAAAGTGATGTTGACGCTATTGTTAAATGGTGTAAGCATAACCGCATGAAGCTAAATGTAAGTAAATGTTGTCATATGAAGCTGACCAGAAAAAAACAACTATTTGAGACTACATACAAAATTGCAGGAACAGTCTTAAAGGAAGTCAGTGAGGTACGTGATCTTGGTGTTACCGTTGATACTAGGTTGACTTTTTCAAATCATGTAAATGATATAGTAAGTTCTGCTACGTCTACTTTAGGATTTGTATTGAGATGTTCCAGGAAACTCAAAAATCCTCTAACCTTAGTATCCCTCTACAATTACCTAGTGCGCTGTAAGCTGGAATACTGTTCTGCAGTTTGGTCGCCTCATCATAATAATCATAAGCTTGGAATTGAAAGTGTTCAAAAAAAAATTGCGAAACATCTCAAATATAAAATGAAACTGCCTAAATCTCTCACCTATACTGTACTCTTAAAAAAGATTGGATTGACTCCACTGGATGATCTACGAACCCTGTTGAATTTGCTATTTTTACACAAGTTGTTTAACCACAAGATAGACTCAGAATATCTAGTCAGCCAACTTGAACTGTATGTACCCAATAATATACCTCGCAGACCAAAGCAATATTTCAACTTAAAATTTTATAAAACTAAGCTAGGAATGAATTCTCCCGTACCGACTCTCTTGTGTCAATATAATAAAATAGCCACTAACGTAGATGATTTAGATGTGGCGTACGACGCTCTTGGAAAGTTTAAACAAAAAATTAGGAAATACATGCAAGGCTATTGACTCACTCTCTTAACTTGTTTTATTATTTTATCTATTATCACGTTCGGTTAGCTGTTGTTGATTTTTTTTTGTTAAATCTGTTATTTAATTTGATCCAATTAGTCTGTCTTCTTTAATAGTTATATAATGCCTAAATTTATTTAGTAATATTATTAAAGTTAATATCTAAAATGTAAATAACAAGTATACTGTTGGTGCATGTTGTGTCTACCTATAAGGGGAATAACACTTTGCAATGTACTTCTTTTTTAATTTAACTTGTGTATTTTTTCATGTAATGTGTATATTCTGTTGGTGGACCTTATATAAATAAATAAATAAATATTCCGGAGGTTCCCTCTGCTTATCCTGCTTTAAAAAAAGTCAGTTCAAAGTCCCAAAACTTCTTGAAGAATTCTTTGTACAAATACTCCTCTTATTCTCTAAATTGAACTTTTTAAAAATCTTCATCTCTTTATGTTATTCCTTAGTAATTTCCACTTGCAGTACGCACGCCTCATGACCGTCAACTTTTTTAATAATCTCTTTTTTGTCGAGTACCGGGGAAAAAGTTTAAACCATACACGCAGAAAAGGATAAAGGGAACATATTTGGGAGTTAAATTCAGGAAAATGAATAATATTTTATTTATATTGTATGAATAGAGAACTTAACGGTACTGGGTTCGATTCCTGCTCGGGGGAATGAGATATTTAACATTTGCATTTAACATTTTCGTATTCCCACGAGTGGAGATCGAACCCACAAACTGTCGCGTGTACAGCCACAGTTCGTGCACCAATACTGTCCTCGATTATTAATTTTTTAGAACAATAATTTATGAAAAATACTAACTAAGGCACTTTAATAATTCAGTAAAAAAGGCTCTGTGTTAAAGCTGTTTAACACTTCGGATTTAATCTCAACAACGTTTATAAGTAACAAGTTATAGACGTTGTCTATTTCTTTCCCGACGACTGACATACTCTCCGTACTTTTTGAATTATTTTAAGCTTCTCCAATCGTCTTTACTACTTTTCTTTGACTTCTTTCTTCGACACAATTTAACATTCACTTTTCAATTTATTACAATAAATATTTATAACATTAAAATAAAAAAAGGAAGTGTGTCAGTCGTTGGGAAAGAAATTATAATTTTTCAATTTGAAAAATCATTATCATAACGTAAAGTATTAATATATATTTTTTAGCTTCAACTAAACGGAGGAGGAGGTATAAGCTTACAAAGCACCTCCTTCGCCTCTTCCTCTGTCTTCAACTTCTTTATACACGCCCTCCTCAGGGCGGGGTCCTCATACTTTTTACACGACCCAATTTTTTTTATCTTCACGCTATATCCTGCAGGGATAGGCAGAGAAATCTAGTATCAAAATTCTCAGTTCCCCCACCTTCTGCCTAATATTCGAGACATTGTATGAGTGGCGAAACCAAAGGCTTCGCGTTATTTTTTTACTAATTGATGCCTCCAAATACGAATCGAACCCACAACTGTCGTGTTTCAGTCAGACAGTAGTACCTAAGTATGTTCTAAATATTGATAAACCTATTTAGTTACTAACATTCTGTTTTGTTTCTTCAAAAACTTTTTCAATTTACATAATAGTAAAAGATACTAAAACAAAATGGTTTTAACCTAAATTGAAGAAAGTTTTCATTGTTAAGTGTTACTATTATGACCTACCAAAATATGTATATAGTGGAAGTTTAAATTTAGGTAGATTTTTTAAATTTAATATTAATGTTGTTTTTTCAGTTTTCAAGGCTATTGTCCATCTCTATGAAATGAGAAAAGACACTAAAGTTCTCTATAATCTAATAACGTCATCATAAAGTTTCAGTCAATTCATTTAAATACTTATTTTGTAGCAATATTTATAATAACATTACTTTTTTATTTGTAAATCGATTTAAAAAAAAGGAAAATTTACCAAAATACATAAAAAAAACTGCTCTTTTCTAGCAATATACGTTAGTATCATTTATCATACCGTTGATAGGTAGGTTGGGGACACAAGGCAGCCTTGAGGGACTCCAGCGTTCAGGGGCATGTATTCGGAGCAGAAATCATCGACAGCGACCTTGATGCTGCGCCCGGTGAGCAAATTAGAGATTCACTTACATACATGAGGCCGGTCGTTGCGCAACGGCCCAAAGTGTGATTGTGAAATCGACTGGTTGTGGGGTCGATCCCCACTCGAGGAAGTGAAATATTTATTTACATTTATTAAAGCGCGGCGTTGAATTCCACCACTCAGCATGCAATGCCTCCAGAATTGGGCGGAAAGTGGGGAACGGAGTGTCTTAACACTAGTTTCACTCTGCCTACCCTGCTGTGTGCGGGATATAGCGTGAAGCTGATTACTTACATACATTCTCGGAAAGTCTATAAGCTGAAAAAATATATGGAGGAATGCTATAGGCTTTATAAAACATCAATTATTTCTTATTACTTATGCGAGCAACCCCAGAGGTCATAGCTAAACTTCTTAAGAAACGGCTACACAACTGCTGATATCCTTTTTAAATATATTATACTTTTATTCCGAAACTTTATTATAAATATATATTTGTAATAATAAGTCCAAAGAATTATATTTATTTAAATTTAATTTACATACAGATCGAACAGAGTCCGTTCGAGTAATATTTGACTTTAGTAACCAAAGTTGGAATTTTGCGTTCAAAGTTAATTAAAAATCAAATAGTTTCTTATTTCCATTCATTGCTTAAGAAAGTTACTTTTGTTCTTGCATCGTCGTCGTCTCCTCGTTTTGTTGAGACCGAGATGATTTGAGTCGCAATTTCCAAACTTGCACCTGAGCTTTTTTATGAGTTCTTTAAACTTCTTGTGTATTTTTCACAAAATTAGACTATTTTGTTTTAAAAGTGTAAATGTTTTAAATAGTTTATAATCATTTTGAACGAATAGCTTGTTTGTTCGCCTATGAAAAGTATTTTTTCTTTACGGAAGCGATGATTTCTAAATTGGTTACTATTTTGGCAGAGTAGATAGAGCACCTAGCGTGGAACCGCTTTTATATATGTATACGCTACAACGTGTTGAGAAGCAGAGCTCAATGCCTCCGCTTCCTAGAGTCAGAGACAGAGAGACAATGATTTTTTTTTCCGAGTCGAGATCGAACTCAGAACCATAGCTTTAACTATTTATATCAAGGTATTACAATTTATTTTCAATATATTGATTCATGAAGCATAAAACAATTTTTTTTAGTCTTTCTTTCTTAAGGTAATAACTTTAAGAGTCAAATAATGTCTACATTCTCCTGCAAATATGAATCTCACTTTTATAACGGGAGTGCTAACAGTGATTATCCATTTAACTTAATTAAGAAGCGGACACTTTGTTAATTGTTTAAGTGTTTCACGTAAAGAGGTCGGAGCCGGAGCGAGAGTGAGAACAGCAACGGTTGGTTAAATTTAATATAGAACGTGGAATGAAGACTATTAAAAAATATACAGTAGAGATAGTTGTGAAAAACGATGAACTAAATCTTTTAATAAAAATTGTTTAATTTAAATTCTGGAGTATACGGGATACGGTACAAAAGCGTAAAACTAAAAATACTAAAATAATAATATGGTATAGGCAGAGGAAAATTAGTGTAAAGCATTCGTGTAAAGCATTCGTGGGGAACGGCCCCACGAACCGACTAACTTTCGAGACATTGCGTGTTTAGTGGTCGCAACTCAACACAACGCTTTGTCTTGTTACCAGGTTGGAGCAAGAAAAATAATTAGTTCCTCCAAATGGGAATCGAAACCACAATCGTTGCGTTAACAGTCAGACACTGTGCCGCTGAGCAACGACGGCACATATAAAATTTTGTAATATTTTACACTATTCTATACTTTCTGTACTTTTACATGCGCGCACCATTCGGATCTAAGCCCTTCCATTTGATGGATTGTGCTAATAATTGTGTGCTAAAAATACTATTTTGTTTTTACTGCCATTTTGTATTAACAAAAATATTGATTATATTTAATTTTATTGTCATCGGAACTGAAGCCATAATCCAAGTTTCAACTCGATCGGACACTGGGAAGTTAGTTATCGAGATATCTCAAACAATAAAACACACACACTAATACAAACACACTAACACGGCAACTTAAATATGAGTTTATAAAAATATGTACATATGTAGTGGAAATTTAAGTGCATTGTAAGCTGTTTTCAAAGACAATAGTGTTGCTACTTACACGTTGAAAAAAAATGTAATTTTTATTTTTTTTTATTCATCATTCTGTCCATACGGCGCGAGAGACCAGCACAACGAAGGACCTTATAAAATCTTAAAGATACCGGAAACTGCATTTTATTTAAATTTTCTTGTATCAATATTTCAACTCAAAATTATCATTAGCACCGGTAGTGTACTATGGTAGCTTCAACTTTAATTTCATTTTGCATTTGGCAGTAAAGCTGTAACTTTGTATATATGTAGTTTCATTTTAATACGATTTTATATTAATAATTGGAGCTGAATGTATTATACTTATTATGTATTTTACATGTCTATGTCTTACTCTTATTAAATATGTAGCAAGCTAGACAGAGAGAACCTAGTGTTAGTACACTCCATTCACCAATATCCGCCCAATTTTCGAGATCTCAACGCCTTTTTACTAAAGCCAAAGACTAAAAATAATACATTACGAGAATGGAATTCGAACCCAAAACCGTCGACCGCAATCACAGTCTATACCCCTGCACCATAACGGTCCCATTTATATTATTATCCTAACACTAAAGGACAATGACGCCTTCTTGGTATTGTACTCATAATGGGTCCCATCGTCTGACAGATAATTACAGCAAAACGAACGGAGCGCGGAACACTAAGTTATTTGAAACTATACTATGTTTTCGTTTATAAAAAAATAAAAATGCATTTTTTTCCACTTGACGAGCTACTAAAAATGTTGTTTGCTTAAAAACGTTAAAATTCAATGTTTTTAAGTGCACGAAATTTGCATGTTTCGTTAATAGTGAAGTTCCCTAGATTTTTGTAATTTCTATGTTCGTAGTCTACTTTACTATCAGACGGTCACCGTCTCTGGGACCCTATCACGTGGACCTCCTCTTGCTCTTTGAGAAGTTGCATCAGCTAATGCTAATTAATTTTTCATAATTGAATTTTCTTTTCGGCACCAAAAAGGACTATTTTTTGTTTTTTGTCTGTCAATTATATATATTATATTGTAGAGCTTTGATCTTTTAATTTTCTTTGAATATGGATGTTTATTTTGATAAGTCTTTTTTTAGCTTCACGGTGTATCCCGCATATAGTAGGGTAGGCACCTTTGTAGGGTCACTTTCGATGCGTGTTAACATATATTTCTGTTTCGAAACAAATAAAATGTCATTAACGACCTTTTTGAAGTGTAACTAATTGTGGTTTTACGACTATTTTATATAGAGAGGAGAGGCGAGGAGGGTTCTTTAAAATAATATGTTATTTGTCTGATTTTATTAATACGAAACTAACTTAGATAGGTTTAACTGTAGACACGACGGCTGTGAGTTGTGATCTTTTCGTGGGAATTAATTCTCTGGTACGAAGATAACTCTCCACTCAATTCGAAAGAGCTTAACACAAAATAGAGTCTTAACACTTCTTTCTCTCTGCCTGCCCTGCTATATGCGGGACACAGCGTGAAGATATTTATTTTTTAAATAAGAAAAAATAAAGTAATAAACGGAGTGTCTTAACTCTTGGTTGGCGTGAAGCTAAAAAACCAACTCACGTAAATATCGTCGTAGTTTAGGATATTCAATCCCGCGGGACTCAGGATCGCGGCTGTCAACAAGCCGGGATTGACAATATTTTTCTTCGGTGACGTCGAACGTAAATATTAACCGCTAATCTCAGAAACTTCTGATGTGAATTGAAAACAGCGTCTGACTGTGATCGCGAGTTGTGGGCTCGATCCCACAAGGCTATTAGATAATTTATATTTTCTTGCTGTAGTTAAAAGACAAAGCGCGGTACTGCGTTCCACCTCTTAACACATATTTAGGAAACGGAGTGTTTTAACACTAGTTCCCCTCTGTCCACCAGGTTATATGTAGATTACAGCGTGAGTCTAAAAATAAAAAAATATATAACTTTGTAAATGTATATCTTCACAGATATTTTTATAGTACAAGCAAAAAATCAAAAACTGTAAAACCATCAATACAGTATACTGGAGTCCCAAAACCTCGTACAAATATTCCTTTTATTCTCTAAATTGAACTATTTAAAAATATATCTTATCTCTATAGGTTCATCCCTTAACCATTTCCACTTGCGTTCTCCTCATGGCCGTCAACTTTTTTAATAATCTCTCTTTAGTTGAGTACCGGGGAAAAAGTTTAAACCATACACGCAGGAAAGGGTGAAGGGAACATATTTCGGAGTTAAATTCAGGAAAATGAAGTATCTAAATTTGTATTGTATGTATGGAAAAAACGCGATGATTGTAGGTTCGATTCCTACTCAAAAGAATGAGATATTTAACCGAAGCGCGGTGTTAAATTCCACCACTCAACACGCAAAGCCTCGAGAAATTGACTGAGAACGGAATATTTAATCACTAGGTTCCCAGTTTCCCTCTGCTTACTCTACTATGGGCAGAATATAATATAAAGATAATATATATATTCTCTATATAATATCTATGTTTAGCATAAGCTAAAACACTAAGTTACAAGAACAAAAGAAAAGAACTTTTAAGTTGTTTCATGTCGTATGTGCTCTTTCAAGTCGCCCTCTCACCTGCTCCCTACTCACTACCAGCGTGAAGTAGAACATTTTCCGTTTCACATTTTTAACTGCATTCTAGAGCACTAGTCTTAGCAAGTGTCTCCGAGCTTCGTAGTCTTTTAGTAGTTTTCTACACCATTTCTACTGATTTTATTAATTTAAAAGCGCTTGTGCTTTTTCTTAAAGTTGTAGAGCAGTGACTGTAGACTGTTAACGAGAATTGTGGGTTTGATTCCCACTAAGGAACGTGATATTTTTTAAAATATTTTTTTTTATTTCTATAGATAGATATTCTATAGATAGATCTACGTTAGGTTGCACGACTAAGTTGGCAACGTCTCGAAAATTTTGCGTTAGGTATAGTGTAAATAAGTGTAAAGTAGTAAAGTGTAGAACGGGACTATTAAGTCATATATTTATGCGGAAAAAAGCGGAATTTTTATTATTTTTTTGTGAAAAGAATATTTTAATAAATATTTGATATTTGTATATACCAACTACCACCAAGGCAAAACCCCGGCTTTGAATTCGGCCACTCTGAGTGTCTTAACACTAGGTTTCGTCTGCCTGCCATACTGTATGCGAGATACAGCGTGAAGCTAACTTAATTTATATACAAACTAGATTTCAGTTCTCAGTTGAAAATAAAACAGATCAATCAAAGGTGTCTCGCAAATATTTATTATTGGAAGAAATTGCGATTGGGGCATAGTTCCACTGTGATATCCATAATCACAGTAACAAGCTGGTCAGACTATGATTGGGGGTTCGATTCCCACGTTGCGGTATGATTGTAATGAAATATTTCTAATTTTCCCGCTCTGCTATACAAAGTATGGCTATGAGTAACGCCACTCAAATGCAATGTCCGGAAATGGAGTGTCTTAACACTCAGTTTTTTCTGTCTACCCTGCTAAGGAGAAATGTGTGAAACTGAACAGAAACAATATCATGAAATATATTAGGTGTCGTCTATCAAAGTAAATCCGGCCACTTAATGAAGCAAGCGAGTGTAAACTGAACCAGTAATTGCATATATAATACGTATCCATTTATCCCGGTGTGAGTACCGGGAGACGATATGTTGATTATATTTAATTGGTTCAAATACATTCCTGGAGATGATTAGAGATATATTAACTTCTGGTGCCTTGTACTAAAGAATATATTTTAGGAAACGATAAAAAATTGGATATTTACACCTTATAGAATACGTACAGCCAAAATTATTACACATAGAAAGATTTTTGGCATGTATTATGTACACAGATTCCCTGTGGAGTGTAGGATAGTGTCAGTTTCATAATTTCTCTCAAAATCCTTAGCAAACGAGTAAAGTTACATTTATTGATTTTATATTTATCAGACACTACATTTTCAGGTTCCCTCTTCGTACCCTCCCATGTGCGGGATACAGCGTGAAGCTAGCTATCTATAGAGACTTGTCAATTTAACGGAACCTCATGTATACATATATTAGTCACTTCAACAAATTGGAGGACTACATCCCGTGACAATGTAAAATACCATCGACTATATAGTATAAGCCCACAACCGCCGCGTCGCGCTCGTTCGGGCACATACCGACTGCGCTGCAATAACGCGTACAAACTGCGCCTGTGGTTAAACGGCCGCGCGGACGTGGCTGGTGCACAAATATATTGTTGTAACACGACGGTAGTGGGTTAAATTCCAAGTACAAGGTACGGAGGCAAAAGTACGGCTTTGAGTTCCGTTACTTAACACGCAAGACGAAAATTCGGCGAATAATTGTAACGAGGTTTTCATATATGATTTTCCGTTTTTTAAATAAGGTTTTGGCTATTCTTTACAAGCAAAAATGCAATTTTATTTTATTTTGAATACTAACATAAATATATATATATTTTATGTTTATAAAATCCAATTCTCAAATAAAGCAAAACAATATTAAAACTCACATTATCTAAAATAGAATATATACTTAACTTAACGCTGACGTGGTAGTACATATGTACCCCTGCCTGTTATACAATGTATGACGCATAAGTTAATTACAGTAAGATACTTAAAGCGGTGGTGCCTAAATTTTGAAAATCAGTGGTAATAAACCAAACTTTATATTTCACGGTGTCTATGGGACTACCACGTCAATCGCAGAGGGTTAAACAAAAACTAAAAAAAACCACAAAAATAGTTTCTTTTTTATTTATAGAGTGTCTAGTGTCTCAAAAAAAATTTTTTTTAATCCATGCTCAAATTTAACTTAGTAGTCCGTTAACAGTTTTAGGATATAAAGAGTAAAGTTCGGGCTTAAGTGAAACGATGAATCGATACTGAACTGGGTTAATCTCTAAACGCTCAGATTTACTGGAAACTGCTTCTAGGAACTCATATTCGATATGGGACATTTAAAATTTGTATAAAATACTGCATGACGTATTCGGCGGAGAGTGGCAAAGAGAAATGTCGTAATGTGAACGAAGTGTCTTAACACTAGGTTCCCTGGTTCCCTTTGCCTACTCTGCTACACTAGGGATACAGTGTGAAGTTAAAAAAAATGTACTGCATATGTTTGATTGAAAAAGGGTTCAAGGATCTGTATATGACGTGTATTTGTGTAATCGATGTCTTACTCTCTTACTACTTTTAATTATTGATATATTATATCAACATCTAGGTCGTAAACGTGACGGTTGTGGCTTCGATTCTCACTCAGGGGATGAATTATCTTCATTTCATCACTCAGTCAACAAGATAAATGAGACAAAAAACCGGCGACGCAATACTAAATGTCTCGAAAATTATGCGGGACATAGGAAACGGAATGTCTTATTACTAGGAGTCATCTGACTGCCTGCTGTATATGTTATACAGTTGACGCCAAAAAAAATTGATATTATAATATTTAATGTTTTTTAAACATTTTTTAAAGTGTTATTCCACACTTAGGAAAGAAAAATACTTTTTCTTTTTTTTTTTGTCATCTGGCCTTCTAACCTAAATATAAGTTGTAAAAAGGGGATATGAGCGAAAGCTAATAAAAATGTGAAATATAAACCGGTACATATATTTTTTATTGCATTATGATTCAACAACCAAAAATTTCAAACATTACTAATCTGATGAATTTGTAACATGATGTTCAAGACATTTTAATTTAGTTTCTTTTTGGGATTTTATTTGATTTTGCTCGCAAGTATTGTCATATTTAATAAAAAAATGTTTGGTTATTTTATATATACATGCGTATGACTAACCCGGCTTGTGTAAATTCCGATCCCGCGGGAATACCGGGACAAAATGCAGCCAATATGTTGCTCCATAATTCTCTTTAGGGTTCAGCGAAAGTCTCATAAAATCGGTTCAGCTGTAGCGGAGACACTTCCGGATACACAGAAAGACAGGCGGACACACAAACATGTTAAAATTGTTTGCTTATATTTTAATATCTTATAAATAACAATATATACGTACTTGAAAAAAACAAGGTTATTTTGAAGTCACCGTTGTATTCAAAAATTTAAGTGTCCGTACACTTGATTTTTTTTTTAGCTTTACACACAGCAGGGTAGGCAGAGGGAACCTAGTGTTAAGACACTCCGTTCCCCACTTTCTGCCGAATTCTGGAGGCATTGGGTGTTGAGTGGCAGAACTCAACGCCGCGTAACCTCGACACCAGAGCGAAGAAATGGAAATATAAATTTAAATAAATATTTCATCTCTTCGAGTGGGGATCGAACCCACAACCAGTCGGTTTTACAGTCACACTTTGTGCCGCTGCGCCACGACCGGCCTCTTATATGTTAAATATATTAAACATAGAAATATAGCCCAAAACAATTCAATTACACAGAGCTCCCAGATTAAGTTGATCGAGAACTTTTCCTTGCCCTGCGGTTGTAGAACTACGCTAAATCGATTGAGACGTCGACGGCCCGACGGCTCTCATCCTGCACTTATGTTACGTAAGCTACTCTTGTCTATGTCTTGTTAGGTTTCTGTTGATTTAATTTTCTTCCTTGGGCCTTTTTATTACAACAAATTTAAATATTGGTTTTAGTCAGTAAAAATAAGAGGCCGTTGTGGCGCATCTCCTAGCGGTAAACTCGATGGTTTTAGGTTTGATCCCCATTTGGGAGCATAATTATATTTAAATTATTTTATCTCCTCCGTTTTGATATACAAAGCGTGGCTTTGAGATCTGCCACTTATCTAAAGTTAGGAACAGAATGTGTGGGAACAGTTTCGAAGTCCTTGTTGATAAAACTCGCTTTAATCCTATTGATAATACATGACGACAATTTTAGAGTGTTGTGTGCACCAGCGCTGCCAGACGTCCCGATTTTGACGGTATGTCTCGGTGTGTAGCCCGAAAATTAACTATCCTATTTTTCATGGATTATTCTACGCACTTTGAGAAGCTTTTTCTAATTGCTTTAATTTTCTTAATAAGTTACTAACAATTCCAGAGATACTCTGAAGAATTGACTCCTTTAGGTAAAAAGTAAACCAAACAGTTATAGTTATAGGTATAGTGACATTTATCAGCGTTGAGTTTCACCACTTAACTTAACTTAACTACACCTTGAAAATTGGACGATGCTGATGGAACGGAGTGTCTTAGCACTGGATTCCCTCCGCCTACCCAGCTATATATATGCGAGGTACAGATTAAAGCTAAAAAAAAACAAGGTAAGACCATACATAGTAATTGTAAGAAAAATCCCAACTAACTTCCTAACTCCGTGCACCAGTTTCACACGACGTCCTACAACGCTAACATTTAAGCAGCTTTGGTTGCGTCGTGAATGCCGCAAATTTCCAAGTTGCCGTTTGTATGGAGAGTAGCGACCGCGGCTAATACAATCGTACATAGGTCACATAGCTTACAAACGTTCCACGTACTATTCTGTTGGATGCAATGAATGAATCGTTCGGCCAAATTTTCGATTTAAATCGTACAGTTTTTTTTTGTGCGCCGATTGAAGTAAAGTGCGTGGAATTATTTTTTAATTCTTTTTTTTTACATGTTTTTTAATTCTTTTTTTTTACATGTTCCTTTTTGTGTACATTTTGTCAGTGGTAGGAAATATATATATATATATATATATTACTAAGTTTTTTGAGGCCATTCGTGGTGCAGTGGTACAAAGTGTGACTGTAAAACCGATTGGTTGTGGGTTCGATGCACATTCCATGAAATAAAAAAATAAAAAAAAAATCCATTTCTTCGCTCTGGTGTCGAGGCAAAGCGCGGCGTTCAGTCCTTCCACTTAATACGCAATATCTCCAGAATTCGGTAGAAAATGGGGAACGGAGTGTTTTAACACTAGGTTCCCTCTGCCTACCCTGCTGTATGCGGGATACACCGTGAAACTGACTAAGTTTTAATCACCTTAAAGCAATTTGATACATGTCAAAAGTAATACAGTAAATAGTAATAACAAACGATGTAAGTAATATAAACTCGTAATAAGTTCGTGATAGTTTGTTGTTGTGATAAGAACAGAAGTTTTCACGTTCCTCGATCCTATACATTATTGTAGACGGCGGAGCTTTGTTTCATAGAGATACTACGCGACTCATTCGTATGCCTCACACTGTGTCGCGCATATAACTGGAAAGGCAAAGGGAATCTAGTCTTAAGATACTCCGTTCTCTATTTTTTTTAGAAATACCGTATTGAGATACGAAGCTCAACGCTGCTGTTTGTCTTTTTACCAGAGTGTGAAAATATTAAATCATTAATTCTTCTTAAGACAAACCTCCTACTAAATAGTAACTGAAGTAACCTTAGTTCACACAACAGGGTAGGCAGAGGGACCCCACTGCTAATACAACCCGTTCCACACTTTCCACTTTATTATTGATAGATTGTGTGTAGAGTGTCGGAGCTCAACGCTGAGTCATTGATTACCAATCTCACCAGTAGTATCGTACCGCATGTACTGGTCGTCCCCGCTATGTCCCCGCTATCCTACTTCCGGTTGATCCTCCAATCACGCGCCCTCTCCCGCAACTCATTAATACCATCAGTCTCCTGCAAATTGCGTTACAATCTATTTGTGCACATCGCCCTTGATCCATTCTAATAGACCAAAACTATGGTTCTATTGTGTTGTCCCTCATCGAACTGTGATGTATTTTATATGAGTATGTTTAATCTTTTGTCCCGAATTCTATACATAAAATTGGAATTCGGCTTTAATTGTTATAATATTGAAAACTATTCATGTAATAAAGGAAAAAGTACCATATTGGTTATGGTCCTACTCAAAGTTATAGAATTTGGAAAAAAATAATTATTTGATACGCTATTTTACATTTTAAATTTATTATAGTGAATTTTGTATTACTTAAAGATTGTTTTTGAAGCAAAATCATTAATTCGAATACACATAGCTTTTAATTTTAGTTTTATCTTTCATTTAATCTTTAATTTTTCTATGGATATTAAGGTTGAATAAAACAAATAGTACTTATAAAATGTTAAGTTTATTATTAAGTAACAAATGTCCGAACCAACAAACGTATGACACCGCGGTGTCATATAAATATATCATCAGCGAAAGCTCTCTCGGCGGACACTCCGGCGCTCTCATCCTCGAAGGTCACCATCTTGTCACGTCGGGCCCTCGCACGTTCCCCTAGGGCGTTGATGCCAACTGCCACCAGCTCGCTCACGTCTACTCCCGCACCGCTGAGATTGAACTCACTCAGGCTGCGAGGCACGAAGTACTCCACGCACCTCTCGGCATGTCCCGCAGAGCGACGCGCCGGCGTGTTCCTCTGGAAACTCTCTTCTCCGTACGCGGTGGACTTTCTCCGTGGCAAGCTGTTGAATTTGGTCGGGTTCGAGCTATCTATTTTGAAGCTCACCTGCGCTCGCTTTTCATGACAACTGGCAGACGGCATTTCAGCCGTCTCCCTATGTCAGGAGACTACTGCCATCGAGATCTTCTCGTCGCACTTCTCTACACTGTGCACTGCACGCGCCTTCGAGCTCCCTGTGCAAAGTGCGGTGAAGCCACGTAACGCAGAACTCAAGTCCTCCTGGATCAGATTAAAACACATGGCTACTACAACTATTCCCACTAAAATATATATACAGCACACGCCCACGGCGATGTCCTCCGCCTTCGCAGACACCGTGCTCGCGTATAACCCTGGCTTCAGATTCCCAAAACCAATCGTCGCGAGACTTGAAAAGGAAAAATAACACCCGTCCACAAAGTTCCATCTCTCCGTCGTGTGAAACACGAATGTACCTAAAGCTATATACAGAATGATTAATAGTAAACTAAGTACGATCGGCACTCGCGTGTGGTCCCGGCACGTCCAATGATAACCTCCACTAAAACTATCCAAATTTAACGCAGCTTGGAACGGTGTCCGTTTTTGTCGATCATAAAACTCTTTTCTATCACAGTCCACGAACTGCTTGCACTCGACGCCGGGCAGGTTGTACCGGCTCAGACAATCTTCCTTCGAGTGGAAGTTGCCACTCTTGAGGCGCGCCGGGCACAGCTTGGCGTAGAGAGCGCGGAAGTTCCTCGAAAGCGCTTCACCAATAGTCGACAAGTACAGCATTATGAGCGGGATGCCGACACACGCGTACGCTATGGCCACCAGCTTGCCCGTAGACGACTTCGGAGTTACACTTCCATGACCTGAAATAGAATGTCAAATATACAAATATATGCTGACAAAATATAAATAAATATTCTAAATATAAATTAGTTTTTAAAATATTTATACTAATAAATATATTTTTTTCCTCGCTCTGGAACGAAACAAAGTTCTGTCACTCAAACGCAATGTCTCAAAATTTCAGGGAAATGTGGGAAGCGGAGTGTTGTAACACTAGGCTTTTCTCGTTCTCCCTCTGCCTACCCTGCTATATGCGGGAAGCGTAGCGTGAAGTTCAAAAAATATTATATTAATATCGCATTAGTTATTAATTTATTCGTCTTTAATATAAGGCCAGTCGTGGCGCAGCGGCACGAGGTGTGACTGCAAAATCGACTGGTTGTGGGTTCGAACCCCACTCGAGGAGATGAAATGTTTACTTAAATTTATATTTCCATTTCTTCGCTCTGGTGTCGAGGTTAAGCGCGGCGTTGGGTTCTGCCCCTCAACACGCAATGCCTCCAGAATTCGGCAGAAAGTGGGGAACGGAGTGTCTTAACACTAAGTTCCCTCTGCCTACCCTGCTGTGTGCGGGATACAGCGTGAAGCTGATTTAATTTAATTTATTTTAATATAATTTGTCGTTGTGAGGTATAAAAAGAAAATTTAAGTATAGCAATCAACAGATTGTTTTTTGGTGGTCCAAGGTGGAAGACTGCAACGTTCTATGCGTCAAGTGCGCCACGAGAGAGCGCACTGATAGTGCGTCCCCCCAAGGCCATGCGCTCCAGTGCGTCCCCGCTGGTATGTCAAGTGGCGACGAATGTGGCGTTTGGGACTGCCACCTTGCACGCCATGTCCAGAACAGCGGATGGAGGATGGAGCTACAAGCTAGCTACGTGGAACGTAAGAGGAAGGATGTAAGAAAAGATTAATTAATTATTAGATGTGATGGATGATAGAGATTTGGATGTAGTTTGTGTGACTGAGACCAAGAGAAAGGGCAACGACGATTTACCGGACAGCCGGGTCGTTTTCTAGGCCGGCGTACTATAGAGCGAGCAGGGCTGTCAAGTGTAGATGTGTTATTGTCCTCTCGATTGGTTAGTACAGCAGTTGAATACAAGGCGATCAACCCGAGGCTTTGGGATAACAAGAGTATTCTTGGCAGCGGCGTATGCGCCAGTATCCTCAGCTCCATTAGGCGAACTCGAGGAGGTTTCGGAGATTGTCAGGGACGTTCTAACACTACCTATAGTCTTAGAGAGAATGAAAAATTTATAATATGTGGTGATTTGAACGGATAGGTGGAACTGAGCGAAGCAGTTACGAGGGAGTGCTAGGTCAGTATAGTGGCAAGAGAATAAATGAGGCTTGAAAGCTAACATTGGAAATTTGTAAGGAAAAACATTTGTTTGTCGCAAGCACAATGTTTGACCACAAATAAATTCACATGTATAAATGGGAGCGAGCGGAAAGGAAAAGTATGACTGATTTATTCCAGTGTATCAGCGTATTGCTAGAATAAGTGGTCTGTTCACAGGTTGACGCAGCTACACGAGGTGTCCAAACTTGGAGTCAAATTCAAAAAAAAGAGTTTCCAAGAAGTTAGACAGCAGTAAATCCGGAAATAAAAATATTGAAGTATGCTGAGATACTTCAATATTTCCATTTAGGATTGTATGAAGGAAGCAGCGTCAAGGGTGTGTAATAAAGGGAAAAAGGGCGACGAATGTTGGGATGATGAAGTGCAAGATGCTGTTAAAAGAAAGAAGAAAGCATGGCAGGATTCTAAAGCCTCAAGTAAGGATAAAAGTATGAGAGAAATAATAAAGAACGAGCTATATAGGCTGCAAAAGCACCAAACAAAAATACTGATGAAGCGTGGAAAGGCGGAGAATGAAAGAAATGAAAGGTTAGGTAAGGGGCTAACAACTTCAGGGAAAACATGAAGTTTTTCTGGCGAAAAGTTAGTGTTTTTCGAGGTTGTTCACTAAACTGTAGAAATAAAGAGGTACTTTCGAAGGACGGTGAAGTTTTAACGGAACAACCACACGTTTTGCAGCGATCGGCGTAGTTTTACGAGGAGATGTATGAATGTGATGACGCTTCAGTCTCAAGTAATGGCGAAATCAGTATGAAAGAAGTTGAGAGTGCAATACGAAGTCTGAAATATGGTATGCCAGCGGGACCAGATGGAGTTACTGCCGAGATGATTAAATATTGTGGGCCACGCATCTTGAACATGTTCTGGTTTCTGTACAATTTATACTGGAAATCAGGGGTGTTCCCAGATTATAGAGATGATGATGATGATGATGATGATGATGATGATGATAGCAAAGATTCACAGATAGACTGATAGTCATCATAGCTATCTCCAAAGTGATATGGGAGTGAGTTGCAGTTATTAGTCACCGCTCTGAAAGAAGGTTGTGAAAATAATGGTTTAAGCCTGAATTCAAATAAGACAAAGGTTCTGGTTTTTGAAATAGATGAAGAAAGGACGGAATGCAAGATCAGTGTAAATGGTAAGATATTATAACAATTAAATGACGTGGTATATTTGGGAAGTATGTTCAGTAGAGATGGAAGATACGAGATGGATGTGGAAAGGCGTATTGCTCCTGGTAACAGGATTAACGGAGCCTTAGCTGCATTGATGAGACGGCGAAACGTCAGCTCAGGTGCGCGTTTAGCCGTATACTACAGTGTTGGTACTGACGATGTTATAAAGCAGCGAAAAGTGGTATTCTAGAAGAAGAATGAAAGAAAAATTAATGCCATAGAGATCTCTTCGTATAATATGCGCTTAGCTGATATGCTATTTTATATTTATTCTACCGAAAGATCATTTAATTAAATTGTTATTATTTTGGTTATTGTTTTTTTCTTCGCTTACTAGCTAATATACTTATATCCTTAGTTGGGTATTGTAACTATAGTGAGAATATTTCTTATTCTCATATTTTGTATTTTGCATTTCATATCATTATAACCTTGGCTCATTTTATTTATTTTTAATTTATTTTTTATTTTGTTGTGTTTAATATTTTGAGAATACATGGTGTATTCATAAATCAGCATTATTTCCTAGAGAGGTGGAGGATGTTATTATTCCTCAGGGCAATATATGAATACGTTATTGCGATAAAATGGTAAGTTTGGCAGAAAGTCAAGTAATAATTCACTTTTGGAAGCAAGTCACGTTTTAGAAAACAAGTGTGAATTACTTAACTTTTGCCGCTACATAATACATAAAATATTCAAAACCTTACCGATCGTGGTGATGAGGGTGAGCGCGTACAGAAAACTGCCAGCGAACGTCCAGCGGTAGTCTAGAGCGTCGTACTGGGTCGACATGCTCGGCGCGTCTCCGGCCTTCATCGATTTCATCAGAACTTTTTGAAAGTCCATCAGTTCTTTAGCAGCTAATTTAGTCCAGTTTTCTTTATAAAGTATGTTTAGATCCTCAGTTATAGACCAAAGTCGTTCAACCGTTCTAGAACGAAGATCGCCGCTTTGCGTCTGACTCAAATTCGGCTTTGATGCTGCTACCGACGTCTCTTCTGGTACAGAGTTGCCTTCTATAGCGAGAAACAGGAACCCTCCAATAAGATTGTAGGTTAGAACCAGAAAGCATATCGCCAGGCAGGTGAGAGGGGACGCTCGTCGCTTGTGAGCGCACCTGCAGCAGAACAGCCTCGTGTCATCTCGTCGAGATATGAAGCAACAGCTGGAGTCTTCTATCAGAGGCGGTTCGTTTTTCCTGAGAGCTCGCTTGGACGGGTCTCTACCGCCTTCTTCTATCATGTTGATCATTGCCACATACTTTACCGCACCTTGTACTTCTTGTGGTGTCTTTTTTTCTTTGTTCTTTTCAACATTCTAGATTACAGCTCAGGTTCTTGTAAAAGTAGATTTGAGATAATCTGAAACAAAAGATTTTTTTTTTTTTTTTTTCAATTATTACTTTATTACATATCGTTGAGGTCAGTCCAAGCGAGTGTAAATACGATAGGTTGTGGATTCGATTCCCACGAGGAAATCTTCGCTCTGGTAACGAGGCAAAGCGAGGCATTCCGGTTTCGCCACTCAACGCTCTATCGCCTTCAGGATTCAGCGTAAAGTAAGGGACGGAATTTTTAAAGATAACAGAATATCTTAACATTAGGGTGTCAGGTTTCCTCTGACCAACCTGCTATATGTGGTATACAGAGTGGAGCTAAAAACCACATAATAAAAACATATTTTTGTCATATTTACTAAGATTTATATATATTTTTATTAGTTGTATGCAGAAATTATAGTTATAGTGGCAGATTCTATTAGTATGGAATACATGTAATTAATGCAAATTGACAAATATTATCATGAACAAGAAGAACCTTTCTTTGTAACTTGGTAATAACTTTTTGTCATCAAGAAACTTTGTGGTATAACGTAATTATTCGAAAACTATTTATGCTTACTATATAAGTATAATCTCGTTTATACCATCACAGTGTAGCGGAGACGTGAAAGCGGGTTCGATTCCCATTCGTGAAAAAAAAATACTTTTATTTCCTCACTTTGGTAACGAGACAAAGCGTGTCGTTGAATTCACTCAACCTATAGTAATTAGAAAATCAGGCAATACATGGGGAACGGAGTATCTTAACACTAAGTTCACCTTATTACATGTAGAATACATAAAAAAATAACAAAATATGTTGATGATATTTTAAACATTTTTAAAGTGTTATTCCACACTTAGGAAAGAAAAATACTTATTTAGAAAACGTATAAAAATTTGAACGCAGCGGGACTCGAACCCGCGCCTCCTGGAAACCGACCAGGCGCTCTGACCACTAAGCCATGCGTTCTCGCCAAGCTGCGTCGAAATTTTTATACGCTTGTTACAACTTATTTATGTTGTCAGTATCTCTGTAGGGAGATTTTTACAAATTTCCGCTACCCAAAGATAATTAAATTACTGAGAATTATCGTTTGGCAAGAGAGAATACTATTTTTTAAATATTTTAAACATTTTTAAAGTGTTATTCCACACTTAGGAAAGAAAAATACTTATTTAGAAAACGTATAAAAATTTATACGTTTTCTAAATAAGTATGTTGATGATGTTGATATTGTTAAAATATATAGCGGAAACTCAAATTGGAAACCATTGATGCAAAAAGTGATGTCCCCGAGGACGGTCCCGACTTCATACGTACGTGAGCGAATCAAAGGTTACAATGTTACATGTTATTGTTCAGCTTGAATACACCGCGTCGTGGCATAAAGTGAAACAAATTATAGCTTTTTTTCAGCTTCACGCTGTATACCGCATGTGACGGGAGGCAGAGGGAACCTAGTGTTAAGATACTCCGAAAAACTCCTCACTTTCCGCCGATTTCCGGAGGCATTGCGTATTGAGTGTTAGCAAAAAAAATATTATAAAAATTTAATTTCGTGGAGAGAGAACCAAACCCACAACATGTCGCACTTACAACCACACGTTTCTTTATATATTGTTATAAAAATTAGATTTGATGATTTTTTTCTACCGGTTTAATTAAACGCCCAGCGTTTATTTGTCTCTGAACAGAATTTTGTGATTAAAATTTAGGCTATCTTCTTTAAAAAAAACAATGATCTTGGCTAGACAGCTGAGAAATGCCAACAATTTATTTTGCCTGAGTGGAAATCGAATTCACAACTATCGCTTTTACAGTTAGACGCTGTGCCGTTGCGCTACAACAACCTAATATTAATAATAATTATATCTTTTATTAATAATCTGTACCGAATATAATAAAGACTCAAGTCTCTATAAAGACAAATCGATCGAACCCTTTTGCACTTCTCAACCGAGTTACAGTTTTGATCGTCGTCTTAATAAATTTGTGATGGCTGAGATCCTCAATCAAAGACACTCTAAGAGAATACACAATGAGAGGCGAATGAAGATTTTAATAAACAGACCGACTGCTGTAAGGTTGTTGTGTTTATTAAATATTTGATACAATTATTAAGGAGATTTAATATTAAAATGTTGTTTACGAAGATTTCTTCAATCTTTATTTTATTATAAGTCTAAATATAGGAGCTTATTACTTAGTGATTCAATCGTGTTTCGTGATTTATATATTTTTTTAATAAACAGATTTACAATGTTACATGTTATTGTTCAGCTTGAATACACCGCGTCGTGGCCTAAAGTGAAACAAATTATAGCTTTTTTTCAGCTTCACGCTGTATACCGCATGTGACGGGAGGCAGAGGGAACCTAGTGTTAAGATACTCCGAAAAACTCCTCACTTTCCGCCGATTTCCGGAGGCATTGCGTATTGAGTGTTAGCAAAAAAAATATTATAAAAAATTAATTTCGTGGAGAGAGAACCAAACCCACAACATGTCGCACTTACAACCACACGTTTCTTTATATATTGTTATAAAAATTAGATTTGATGATTTTTTTCTACCGGTTTAATTAAACGCCCAGCGTTTATTTGTCTCTGAACAGAATTTTGTGATTAAAATGTAGGCTATCTTCTTTAAAAAAAAACAATGATCTTGGCTAGACAGCTGAGAAATGCCAACAATTTATTTTGCCTGAGTGGAAATCGAATTCACAACTATCGCTTTTACAGTTAGACGCTGTGCCGTTGCGCTACAACAACCTAATATTAATAATAATTATATCTTTTATTAATAATCTGTACCGAATATAATAAAGACTCAAGTCTCTATAAAGACAAATCGATCGAACCCTTTTGCACTTCTCAACCGAGTTACAGTTTTGATCGTCGTCTTAATAAATTTGTGATGGCTGAGATCCTCAATCAAAGACACTCTAAGAGAATACACAATGAGAGGCGAATGAAGATTTTAATAAACAGACCGACTGCTGTAAGGTTGTTGTGTTTATTAAATATTTGATACAATTATTAGGGAGATTTAATATTAAAATGTTGTTTACGAAGATTTCTTCAATCCTTATTTTATTATAAGTCTAAATATAGGAGCTTATTACTTAGTGATTCAATCGTGTTTCGTGATTTATATTTTTTTTTATTAAATCGAAAATCACTGATTTAGTTACTAAATTAATTTGTAATAAATGTGTTGGGAAAAGTTTTAGGAACAAACATATTTTCAAAAAAATAATTTCTATTTAACCACAATTGCGGTAAGCGACTTGTAATTTAACTTGTACAAAGGCAAAAGTTTGCTTTATAAGTATACATATATTAAATCTCACGAGGTTTTTTTTTAACTTAAATAAAGAGAAACAGCTTCATCTCTCTTTCCCACTTAGCAGGGTAAGTAGAAGGAACCTAGTGTAAAGACACGGTTCCCCACGCACCGCTGAATTTTACCGACTTTCCGTGTAAAGTGGTTGCTATAAGAATATAAAAAAATAAAATAAAATAAATCAGCTTATAGCGGTTTTTGTGATTTACGCTATTTTAATAATATTTTATATTTTTAATTATGAAGTGAAATTAAATTTCCAAAATTTTGTGGAATAATTGTCCAAATTTATTTACACTTAAGAAGATATACAAAGAAAATAATTTTACACACTCACAGAAGGAAATAAAGAAATTTAAAGAAATAGTAAAAGAAATAGATAAGCGAAACAGATACGTATTAGCAAGAAGATAAGGCTTAAAATTGAATACAAGCAATGAGTACAATATTTAAAACAAGTGAACGTCGCAAGCGATAGTAGCCGACTCTTTACTCGTAGCTAGCAAGCAGGCTACGTCACGCACAGCAAAAAAACTCGAAACAAGTTTGTCATGCGAATGCGCTGCGTGCGGATGATTTTAATAAATATAAATATTAACACTTTAGTTTTAAGTAAATTTGAAAATAGAACGATACGAATATAATGTAAATATAGAATAAAATAGTTTTAGTTATTATTATGATTATGAATTAATTTTATTAAAAGATAATATTCACTACAGTACTCCCCCCCAGAGACCTGGTTAAGGGCGATAGTAGTTTGGAAATCTAACTCTTCTTCCGCTTCGTGTCCGCTTTTCAAGTTTCTGCTCCACATCAGGCTGAGAGATTGCCTTTGGTGCAGTAACTGGTCGGTTTAATACAGGAACAGCCTCTCGCGTAACATATGCGGGCTTGAGCCTGTCCACACTCACGTTGTTAGGCTTACCAGATATGTCTATCTGAAAATATTTAGGCGTCCTTTTAAGAACCTTATACGGGCCTGCATATGGTGGTTCCAGTGGCTTGCGGACGTGGTCCTGCCGTAAAAAAACATGTGTCGAGTCTGCAAGGTCGGCCGGCATATGAAAAGGACCTGTCCTATGCCATGACGTGGGCTTCGGTGAAAGTCGTGCCATACCAGCACGAAGACGAGTAACCAGATTTGTGATATCACCTGTCTTGTAATCTTCAGAGGGTGCGAGAAATTGCCCTGGAAGACGAAGGGGCTCCCCGTAGACCAGCTCAGCTGCTGAAGCCTGAATGTCGTCCTCCCAGGCGCTACGGATGCCCAGCAGCACTAACGGAAGTGCTTCCGTCCAGGTTGAAGAGGAATGGCACATGATAGCTGCTTTTAGCTGCCGATGGAGTCTCTCGATCAAGCCGTTGGAAGCTGGGTGATATGAAGTGGTTCTAAAATGATGTGCACCAATCATGGCTGATAGTGCCTTGAAGAGATGCGACTCAAATTGACGTCCCCTATCGGTTGTAATTCGAAGAGGGCAACCAAATCTTGCTATCCAACCAGAGAGAAGGGCGGCAGCACAGGAATCAGCTGTGATGTCTTTGAGTGGGTATGCCTCAGGCCATCGTGTGAAACGATCGATGACTGTAAGGCAATACCTGAAATCAGACGAAATGGTTAAAGGTCCGATAATGTCGAGGTGGATGTGTGCAAACCTCGACGTAGGAGTTGGGATTGAGGATAAGGGAGCAAGGGTATGACGGTGAACTTTGCTCTTTTGACAAAGTATACACTCTCGTGTCCACTCTCTACAGTCCTTGCGAATCCCTGGCCATACGAATCTCTGTGTTACCAGTCGCACTGTAGCTGTCCTACCAGGATGGCTCAAGCTGTGTAACGCTTCAAAAACTTGTCGGCGAAACTTCTCAGTAATGAACGGGCGTGGAGAAGACATTGATACGTCACAGTAGATCTTCTGGTTAGAGTCTGGCAAGTCTACCTTAACCAGTTTCAACGATGAGCCTTTTTGAAGCAGACCTAGCAGTTCAGGATCATTATCTTGAGCAAGTGCCAGAGCCTGGTAATCAATAGAACGACTCACCTCTTCCAGTCGTGACAGTGTATCAGCCACTACGTTCAAACGTCCTGGTAAGTATTGAATAATGGTTGTAAACTGTGAAATATAGTCAAAGTACCGATATTGGCGCGGTGAGCATTTCTCCCTATTAATGTTGAATGCATAGGTGAGAGGTTTATGATCAGTGTGAATCACAAAGTTTCTAGCCTCAACCATGTGTCGAAAATATTTAATGGCTTCATAAATAGCTAAAAGCTCTCGGTCGTAAGGACTATATTTCTTTTGTGCAGATGTTAGTTTTTTAGAAAAGAAACCAAGAGGTTGCCATACGTTGTTGACACGTTGTTGAAGTACTGCTCCAATACCGACATCAGATGCATCAGTGGCAATAGCTAGCTCTGCAGATGAATCTGGATGAGCTAATAACGTGGCTTGAGATAAACAAGTCTTACATTTATCAAAAGCTTCCATCATCTCAGGTGTCATTGTGATCGGCCTAGCTCCTTTCATCTTGGATCCTAAAAGCGCAGAGTCTAATGGTGCTTGAATGTTTGCGGCGCCGGGAATAAAACGACGATAAAAGTTAAACATACCAAGGAAACGTCTTAATTCCTTAGCAGTTTTAGGCACGCTGCACTCCTGTATGCTTTTTACGTTCGTTTCTAAAGGTTGAGTCCCAGAACCTGACACTAGGTAACCAAGAAATTTTACCTGTCGCTGCCCGAAGACACATTTGGATGTGTTTATCAAAACACCATACTCCTTGAGCCTGGTGAAGAGTAGTCTGAGATGGCGCTGATGTTGCTCTTCAGAACTGGAAAATACCAAAATGTCGTCTAAGTAACCAAAACAAAACTCATCAAAGTCACGTAGTACTTCGTCCATGAACCTTTGAAAGGTTTGTGCTGCATTGCGCAGTCCGAAGGTCATGTACGGGAACTCAAAAAGTCCAAAAGGAGTTGTAATGGCTGTTTTGTGGATATCATCGACGTGTACCGGTATCTGATTGTACGCCTTAACCAAGTCGATCGTTGAAAATACTGAACAACCAGAGAGTTGGTAGGAAAAATCTTGGATGTGGCGTATAGGATACCTGTCAGGAACTGTGCGAGCATTGAGTGCTCTATAATCACCACATGGTCTCCATCCGTCGTCCTTCTTCTTAACTAAGTGCAGAGCGGAAGACCACGAACTGTTAGACGAGCGGGCAGTTCCCTGTGAGAGCATATCATCAAACTCTTTTTTGGCCGCTTTCAGTCTAACTGGGTCTAAACGACGAGGTCTACTGGTAACTGGTGGTCCGGGTATGGTTTTGATGTAATGTACAGTATTATGCTTAGGTAGGGAAGACGTACCTGATGGTCTCGTTACCTCTGGGAACTCATGAAGCAGCTGATGGTATTTTGATTCTCCCGAGATGGCTTTGACTGACGCAAGGTCATCGGAGATATTTTCTTTTAGTGCTTGCACTGATAGAGTAGTAGTTCCGTCGACGAGGCGCTGATATCTGCAATCTACAAGAAGATTGTAAAATATCAAAAAATCTACGCCGATAATTGGTTTCGAAACATCAGCGATGGTAAATTTCCAGGTGAAAGTACGTCTCAGTCCTAGGTCCAACTGCAATAATGTAGGACCGTAAGTATGAATGACTGTACCGTTGGCTGCCATAAGTTCATACTTCGTCTTGGTACAGGGCGCCTTGGTAGCCAACCGTGGAAAAACGCAGAGATCAGAACCAGTATCTATGAGGAAAAGCATTTTTGAAATACGGTCGGTAATGAAAAGACGGCCTGTAGGTAAAGGGCAGACGTTGGCCGCTACTTCCGGCTGCCCAGAGAGTTTTCCGACTCTCCGTAAGTACATGGCAGTACACATTTTTTTGCGTTGGAACCAAATTTAAAATGGTACCAACATTTTTGGTGGGAAGTTAACTTCCGACGATGCCTGGAATGACTCCGGGAACGCTCTCTGAACTTGAATGGTATCGAATTGTGACGTACCTGGGTCGAGAGTTCAGATACCCGCTTGGTCAGGAGTTGGATCTGCTTGACCATTTCTTCCAACATGGAGGGTGCAGGGGGTGTGGCTATCGCAGACGTGCTTGCGACTTGTGGTGATGAGGGTGCTATTTCGTGCACCTTGTCTGCCAGGTCAGCTAATTTTTCTATAGGTAGATCAGGCTGCGAAGCTATAACAGTTTGAATATTTTGCGGTAATCTACTAGACCATAATGTTTTTAAAAAATCTTTGGGAACAGACAAACCCGCAAGATCTTGTATGTATCGCAGAAACTGTGATGGCTTGCGATCACCTAGCTGCTCATGCCTCAGCAACTGCATCACTTTCTTTTCTTGAGACGCAGATAATCTTTTAATTAGCTGCGTTTTAAGAGTGATGTATTTATCCGTCTCGGGAGGAGAAATTATAATATCCTTCACCTCGACAGCAAATTGATTATCCAACTGGGCGGCAACGTAATAAAATTTTGTAGCATCACTTGTTATATTAGATAAAGCAAACTGACCTTCAATTTGAGAAAACCAAAGGGCTGGTTCTTCCGGCCAGAATGGTGGAATACGCACGCCAATCCTACAAACGTTGGATGTAGTCGCGTCCTCCATCGTGTACTAGAGGTCACCTTGCAAAGGTCGTCAAAATGGCCTCTTGCCGTTTTTAATCTTCTCACCAGCAGAAAACGTAGATATTTAATGTAGTGCTCACTAATTTCGGTGTCACCAATATAGCGGTTTTTGTGATTTACGCTATTTTAATAATATTTTATATTTTTAATTATGAAGTGAAATTAAATTTCCAAAATTTTGTGGAATAATTGTCCAAATTTATTTACACTTAAGAAGATATACAAAGAAAATAATTTTACACACTCACAGAAGGAAATAAAGAAATTTAAAGAAATAGTAAAAGAAATAGATAAGTGAAACAGATACGTATTAGCAAAAAGATAAGGCTTAAAATTGAATACAAGCAAGGAGTACAATATTAAAACAAGTGAACGTCGCAAGCGATAGTAGCCGACTCTTTACTCGTAGCTAGCAAGCAGGCTACGTCACGCACAGCAAAAAAACTCGAAACAAGTTTGTCATGCGAATGCGCTGCGTGCGGATGATTTTAATAAATATAAATATTAACACTTTAGTTTTAAGTAAATTTGAAAATAGAACGATACGAATATAATGTAAATATAGAATAAAATAGTTTTAGTTATTATTATGATTATGAATTAATTTTATTAAAAGATAATATTCACTACAAGCTTCACGCTGTATCCCGCACAATGCAGGGTAGGCAGAGGGAACCTAGTGTTAAGACACTCCGTTCCCTACTTTCTGCCGAATTCTGGAGGCATTGCGTGTTGAGTGGCAGAACTCAACGCTACGCTTTGCCTCGACACCAGAGCGAAGAAATGGAAATATAAATTTAAATAAATATTTCATCTCCTCGAGTGGTAATCGAACCCATAACCAGTCGGTTTTACAGTCACACTTTGTACCATTGCGCCACGACTGGCCTCAAGATAAGAATATAATTAAGTAAAATTTTCATTCAAATCGACGAATCAAATCTTACAAGTACTTTCCAGCAACTCAATCTGATACTAAAGGTTGATGGTTATTGAACCGGGGAAACAATTAACACAAATCTGTGGTCACCCGACTGTGAGGGATCGCTTGTAACGAACTTACGGCGGGGGTGGTTGGTGGTAGCTGGTGGTGGTTGGTGGTGGCACCTGCTGTTGGGGGTATGAGATCTCTCTTTTCAAAAAAATGACTTAATGATCAAGAGTGTTTTAATCATCTTTCAAGAAATTATGTTTAGAGGTTTAAAGATCATCAGCTCTTTTATAGATGATGACAAGATGTAAGTAACTTTCATAGCTCTGATCGATGTGTTTCGTATTTTTAATGAAATAATTACGAAAACGATGTCATGACTGCGTTACAAGTTGGACGTGACTGTGTATGTCTGTATGTGTATATCTATACATAGCGTCCTGTCGCTCTTATATCATAAATAGATAAATCGATTTTGATCTAGTTTTCTTTGTCTGAAAGGTGACTTAATAGTCGAGAGTATACTTAATCATAATTCAAGAAAATAGAAAATTGGATAATATGAACCGGAAACGTCCATATTTTAAATATTGTTACGCTTCAAGTAAGATTTAAGGCCACAGTACAAATATTTGAATATTGAACGATTTAACTGTATAAAATTAAATATTGTTCTTCATTAAGTCCCGGTACAGCTGTCGCTGGCGGTCGGATTTGGGAGTGGTTTTTTTTTTTCTCATTTTAAAAAAAGTAGCGTTTTATTTAAAAACGGGGAAAAAATGAAAGACATAAAGAATAAGGCTTAATTACTTTTTTTATGTTAATCTGTATCTATACATATTTTATACTAATATTCTACACTTATAAAATAGAAGAATTTGTTTGGTTACGTGATAATTTTAGAAACTACTAGTTCGATTTCAAAAGTTATTTTTTTAGTAGGATATTCCTTTTATCATGAAGGGCTACGGGGGGATTGTGTGTTCGACTCCCTCTTGAGGAAATTACATATTCAATATTTATATATTCGATATAGGGGCAAAGTACGGCATTGAGTTCCGCCACTCAACAAGCAATGTCTCCAGAAATTGATGGAAAGCTGAAAGCGGAGTCTTAACACTCTGCCTACCCTACTACATGCGGGGTACAAAAACAGAAAAAAAATAATAAGAAGTAAAAGCTTAAAATACCCAAAGTCTAAGTTTAGCATATTTAAAAATGGGTCAACTTTTAAAGCTGGCTAGTTGCCGGTCCGAGTGTAAACGCGTCATATAATATTGATGAAGTATTCAAGCAATGTGAGCTTCAGAAAACTAATATACACTCTCAAAACAGCAGAAGTAGAGTCGTTCCGGCTTTCAGCGCGTCTATTCAGTGAGGTCCGTAGTGGAGGCAGCGCCCTCGGCCAAACGATCCAAGATGAAAAGCTTCCTCGACAGCCAAGTCACTGATTTTCGACTATAAACTGAATACAAGGTGATGTTGGTGATTTTGTGTTGTGCTAACTATGTGTTATAGGTAATTAGCAGCGTTAAGTTCCGTTTTAATGCCATTTAATGCGTGGAACAGAGTGTCTTAACACTAACTTAAGAGGAAAAGCGTTAAGTTACCTATCTTTTTCCATTTTTTTTGCGCTTTATTAAAATATATATTATATTGAGGCCAACTGTGGCCTGTGGAGGCAACGCCAAGCTTTGTCTCTACATCAGAGCGAAAAAAATGAAAATATTAAATATTTCATTTCCGTGAGTGATAATCAAACCCACAATCTGTCGCGTTTACAGACACATGCTTGTGCTCCTGCACCATGATGGGTAAGTCGAAAAATTTAACAAATTACACGTTACCGCAGCTCACTGAATTTACTATTTTGTACCACAAAATATATTATTTTTTAGAAAAATTAAAATATTTAACGTATAACGGATTGGAATCCGCGCGTCTTGTTTGCCGTTTACGCACTCTGGCCACGAAGCCATTAAGTTGTATTGTTGTTTGTTGTATATAGTTAAAATTCTTATATGCTTGTTATAAATTATTTGTTTATTTATTTAGTCTGATTCACCAGTGGTAATTACATAAATTTTATGATAATAATTTTCTTAGTTATACAGTTTTGATGTTAGTATTTTTTCCTAAGCGTCCAAAAATACTTTAAAAATGTGAAAAAAAAACATAAAATGTAAATTTTAACTAGAAAGGCAGGTTGACTTCGAATTTTAGGGCGAGACGCACAAAGCGGGGTCGTCGCTGTGTGCCTTACTTTCACAATATGAGTCCATTCTCCCATACAACTCTAACATAGTAACCAACATCTATATCTATACTAATATTATAAAGCTAAACTGTTTGTTTGGTTGAACGCTTTAATCTAAGGAATGCAAGCAAACACGTTTCAATGTCACACTATACCTGTGGTCAACACTACTCTAGTGGTTTAAAAAATATATATTATTTAAAAAAATACGACAAAAAATCTAACATAAATGTCAGACATTAATAACGATTTTTTTATGTCCGTGTAGTGTCGATTTGTATACGGAAATAGTGTCCGAGCTGTTGATGTGTTGCTGTTGTTGACACTAACTGATGAGAATGTAAAGCGTTTATTGTGCGCGGTGCGGTGTATTGAAAATGTTAAAGCTATTTGAAAACTTTTCTACTACAGTAGACACTTGGACACCAGGACACACAGCGACACTAAATGTAGTGTCACAATATATCTTTCAATTACAGACACTCGTGTTTATACAAAGACAGTCGATGTATCGTGTATAGTGTCGTAGTCTATTCTAACATTTATTCTTTTTTACTCAGCAACTCCAACGAAGCCGTAGTAAAAGCTGGTAAATAATAATAGTCATTTTTTTCACCAGTTTTCGCCGAAAAAGCTGATTTTTTGTCGAATATTTGAGAATTAGGGCGTAACGATGTCCCCTTTTATTTACTGTCGATCGGTTTCCGGGCGGCGCCTCCTATTCTCTTTACAGGCGATTCGCGATTATTAGAATTTGAAATTTCTTTGAGGAAAACTTTGTGAAATTCTGTTTATGAGCGACAGTTGAAGCACATTTTATTGTATTTTGTTAAAATCGATGTTGTTTAGGTAAACTTTTAATGGTGTTTAAGTACATAATGTTATATATTACACTCGTTTTACATCTAACCCTCTTGGTTATTGAGACGTAGCGGAGGCAGAGGGAAACTAGAGTTGAGTCACTATTGGTGGACTTTAACGTCTCATTTTGTCTAACTAAGAAAATCAATTATATATTTTTTAGTTTCACGCTGTATCCCGCATATAGCGAAGTAGAGAAAGGGAAGTAGATTCACAAAATTTTTGAGATTCTTGCTTGTTAAACGAACGATAAAATAATTTATTTACCCGGTGGTATTTGAACCCATAACTAATAGACCATTCCACTAAAATCAGAGACCTTTACACATAAGACTCTTTAAGTATTCTCGCGCCGTACTCTCGGTAAAATATAACATCAATGTTTTTCACGAACCAATATCCGACTGTTGTGATATTACCTGTTCCTATTTACATATAAATCTATATTTGTAGGCGTAAAAAAAGTTTTTTTTTATATTTTATAATATTTACACATTATAAATATGTTTAAGTTTTTTTTACAAGAATAATTTTTTGTGTTATTTTTGTTTTGTTTAAAAGCTAAACGAGTAAAGAGCTAAAATAGTAGTTAAGAAGTGTAGGTTCGATCTTGGGCATCCATGTAATGTAATAAATAAAAAAAATTAGCTTCACGTTGTATTCAGCACACAGCAGGACAGGCAGAGGGAACCTATTGTTAAGAAACTTCGTTCCCCACTTTTTGCGTAGAATTCTGTAGGCATTGCGTGTTGATTGGCGGAGGACAATGCCGCGCTCTTGGCTGGCTCGACACCAGAGCGAAGAAATAGAAATATACAATTAAGTTAATATTTCATTTCCTCGAGTGAATATTGAACCCACAACCAGTCACGTTTACAGTCACATTTTGTGCCCCTGCGCCACGAGTGGCCTCTACGTATTAAAGCGCTACGAGTGGCCTCTAAGTATTCTTATATAAAACCTCATTTTAAATAATAAATAATATTTTTTTATAATAGTACTAGCAGACACGGACGCGGCTTCGCCCGCTTAAACTTTACGAATGCTTATAGATATATTTAGGAAATTGTTTGTGAAAATATGTAACTAATTTAAATAAAAAAAATATAAGAAAACGTAACCATAGTAAAATATTAATAAAAAAACTAAACAAAACCAGCTACATTATTAATAATTTTATCTCTTTCTGTCTTTCTATTTCCCCGAGCTAATATCCAGAATAACTGAACTAATTTTTATTGGACTTTCAGTGATCGATTTTACTGATTTACCCGGGAAAAATCTTTTTACTCGTTTTCCTTGCGCGCGTACCTACATAGATACTATATGAAATAACTAAAGTCCTTTCTACATTAAATATGATAAGTTTTGCGAGCAATATCAAATAAAACCCCAAAAAACTAAAACCACAATTTATTAAGTGTATAACAACGGTATAGATAACCATCCAACCAAGATGAAATAACGAACAATTCTCTCTTTAATACTTAAATAATATTACACCGATGCCGCGCAGGGCCGCAACTTACACCACACCAAGAAATTCATGAAAATCTCACTAATACTCGAATAAGCGAAGAACCAAAGAAAAGTAGAAATTAATTGTAAACAGCAAATAATTACATAAAAATTAACAGTAGCTCGAAAATGTATGAAAATTTACAAAACTGTCAAAGTCATCTGCCCGTTCGCGTCGGTCATACTATGCCGGTCGTATGCTAGGTCATTTCGAATCAGTGACATCTCCTTAATTATTTATTAGAATGTTATACAGTGAACTATAATTTCAATCTAGATGAAATGCTAAAAGTGACTATTATATTCATTTTCATAAGGATCAATATCAAATTATAGAAAATACATACAACAAAAACCCGATAAATATAAAGTAATTTAATTAAAATGGTTACTTGTTGTTACTGTGTTACTTTGCTCAAGCTTCAGAGATAAATATGGTATGTGTATCGCGGACTTTTTTAAATATTATTTGAAGGACAATATTTTTGTAAAACATTATTTTTATGTATCTCATAAGGTTGAGTCGGCGCACGCCATGTATGCGTTAAGCAAGCTCATTTTGGGTGACGTTTGCTTATAACAATAAATAAACTTTGCAAACCGTTGCTTAGCAACGGTCGGTTGTTATTAACATGGCGGAATAAATTGCCTGTCAAATTGAAAAATATTTTAATATATTAGTATATATCGACAATATTACAAATATGAGAAAAAAAAGTAACCTATGTTCATCCGAAGACCCTCAAGTATCTCTGTATGAGTATTTTATTACAATTGAATTAGCGGTTTGGCCCTGATTGCGGCACAGACAGACAGACAGACAGAGTTACTTTCGAATTTATAATATAGGTATGGATTATTTGTACATATCAGTAGTACTTTAATTAATTAATCAATTAGTAGCGGGATATAGCGTGAAGCTAGACTGTATCCCACACATAGCGTAAGCAGAAGTTAAGGCACTCCGTTTTCCACTTTCTGCCGAATTTTTCGAGGCCTTACGTGTTGAGTGGTGGAACTCAACACCGGGTTTTTGCATTGATGCCAGAGCGAAGAAATAAAAATAAAATTAAATAATAATTCATTTCCTTGAGTGGAGATATAACCCACAACCGTCGCGTTACAGTCACAGCCTTGTACCTTTGCGCCACGACGGCCTCATTTAGTGTTGATAATTATCAATTATAATAAATAAAATAATATAATAATAAGATAAAACATGTAAGGAACAAGTGTATGTAGTGTCACAGTATTAAAACAAAATAAAAAAACTTTATATATAACAAATAAATGAGAAAATATATTTTTAATACCTAATGGCAAGAGCTCGAACCGGAAAGAGACGTGCAAAAGCAGGTAAAAGCATATATTCCTTCCTTGTTAAATAAAGCTTGTCTCAGAAGTACGGAAGTACGTCGTAAAGTGATACTACCGTCGCACTTCCTTTTCCTACTACTTTATAGTACCTATATAAGGAACACGGCAAAATGTCAGATGCGCTGGATTTTTTGTAGTCTTGTAGGTACTATTTTTAGAAATAAATGACTTTTAGTTTAGTTGTAAATTGTATATAGTATAGTGTTCTGTAGCTGTCTATGGGTAGAGCTATCTCCAGTCGATCAGACGACATCTGTCGTCATATATATTTATTTTATCTATTTTATGAATATAAATATTAAATGTTATGTAAGTTGAAGCTTGAGTCTTTTTTTTTTTCTTTTTTTTAATTTCACTCTGAATCCTACATGTAACAGGGTAGACAAAGGGAATCTAGCGTTAAAATACTCCGCCACTTCCACTAGATCTTGGAGGTGAACAAGGATAATTGAGTGTTGAGTGACGGCACTCAACACCACGCTTTGCATTGACACCAGAGCGAATAAATGAAAATATTAATTATTTCATTCCCTCAAATAGAAATCTAAACCACAACCTGTCACATTTACACTACACCCCTGTGACCCTGCACCTCTACAAGTTTAATAAACAAAATCAAGATTTCGCTTAATAGAATGAACATCGTAGAAATGGTTCTACTGACATAGCGTGACACTACCCACTCACCGCTGACACTCAGGGTAGTGACCCCGACACCACGCAATCAGCGTCCCGACACTCCCCAGACACTACGCAGACATTTATCAAACATCTCTCTGACACCGCGCGTTATATTTAAGGGCTTTCCGCTTCCACAAAGGTATGTAAATAGAAGTGCGACAGAACAGTTTCCACAACGTATTTTTAACGTACGAGTTGAATAACAAACATCGAGTTACGAATTCTATGAATATTTTCGCTTTCTGTTACTGGAAATATATGTAGACATGATGTTTGTATAAAACGTGAAGGTTCCCATGAAAACCTTAAAGTTTGTGTTTATAGAGAATAAATATTATTATGGAAGAGGAATGTAAAATGTAGATGTGTATAATAATAGTTGTATGTTGTTTGTTGATGTTGATGTTGATGAAGTATCTATTTGACACTCGATTCTAACAGTATTATAACCGTAGAATACTGTAAGTAAAGATCAGAATAGGCAGAGACAATTTAGATTTTAAGACGCCGTTTTACTTATGCGGGGTCACAACCCCGGCCTAGAATAGGATCATCCTGGTACTGGTGGTGTCGTAAGAGGAGATTAAAGTACGTGTGGTAGAGTCACGTCGCCAGCAGTGGCAACACGCATGGACAGACTCGACCGGATCATTACCACCCCCGGCATTTAAAACCGGCGTGAAGTAGTGGCTTTATGCCACTGCGTTCCGGAGCCCAACCCACCTTACAGGCAGGCAACGCACCTGCAGCTCCTCTGGTGTTGCACGGGGTTGTGGGCGGCGGTGATCACTTACCATCAGGTGACCCGCACG
Organism: Heliconius himera; assembly: GCA_021202915.1. Lineage (NCBI taxonomy): Eukaryota > Metazoa > Arthropoda > Insecta > Lepidoptera > Nymphalidae > Heliconius > Heliconius himera. The sequence continues at coordinate 141,038 of JAJHJA010000147.1, read as the reverse complement.
CTCGTTTGCCTTGTCTTTTCCATAAAAAAAAGACACAAGGAGATGGCTCGACTGGGTATCGAACTGACAACTACCACGTTCACAGTCAGATGTAAAATATATTTAATAATTTGATCTTTGATTTTCAGGATTATATCTCGTTTTAAATGAAACTCTTAACCGGATTAATCGCATTTCGAACACTTCGTAGCAGTCCGCGGTCACGGACTGACTCGGTACTAAATGCTGAATATATGTATACAATAGTCCAGTTAAAGAGTCTCATTTGAAATTATATTATATCGTTTTTATTGGTTGATATAAAAAAAACGATAATATGTAGATGTTTTAATTTTGTATAAACTTTTTGTAGTTTATATCCCTTTGATTCAAAAATTTACATAATTTACAAATGTAACACAAAATAGATTTTTTCAATTCGTCTAATTATTAAAGTAATATGAAAAAAAAAAGTCAGTCGTGGTGCAAGGGCACAAGTTTGTGACCGTAAGTGCAACTGGTTGTGGGTTCGATCCCCACTCAGAGAAATATATTACTTATTTAAATTAAAATTTTTATTTCTACGCTCAGTTGTCGAGGTAAAGCGCGAGAATTCTGCCACTCCACACGCAGTGCCTCCTGAATTCGGCGGAAAGTGGGGAACGGAGTGTCTTTGTCTTTGTGTTAACAAGAGTTCTCGCTCCCGCTCCCGCTCTCAGCAGAGTAGGCAGAGGCCTACTCTGCTGAGAGCGGGCACAGCAGGGCAGAAGCCCTTCTGCTGCTGCATGAAGCAGCATGAAGCACACACAGCATGAAGCTGATTTATTTTTAACATAAATAATAAACATATAGGATATTTTGGTTTATCTATGAATATTCAGAAATTTATAGTTTTTATATCAAGTAAACCTTTTATTAAATTTTGAATTATAATAAAAATTAAAAAATATATATCAATACCATAAGAGCTACGTTCAATTTGATACAGAAATTCGACACAACAGCTTATATTTTCCAGTACAACCAATACGGCCGCTCGACGGTAGCGCCGACTCTACGTACAAATATATTTATTTTTATTTTATTTTCTCTATTAATTGGACGACAGAGTGGAGCGGCGGTGAAATATCGAAACAAAAACATTTTCGTTTAAAAATTTCTATAATATATTATAAATTGATATTAATTGGTAGTTTCATTCGCTTGTAAATATTTTATTAATACGTTGCTTAAATAACAAGCTTTCGTTTTAAATTTCCGCCAATTTAATTATTTCAATAGTATTATATCAAGGTCCTTGTGCGCAGTGAGGCAGTGTCTGGCTGTAAGCACGGTAATTGTGGGTTTGATCCCCACTCGTGGGAATTATTGTAATTGATATTCGTTTTAGAAATAGAGGCCAGTCGTGGCGCAGGAGCACAAAGTGTGAGTGTAACGGTTTACACTGGTTTTTATTTTTATTTTTTTATTTTTATTTTGAAATTAGTTTTAATTCTCATCTCTGGAATTAAAAATGTGCCGGAAAGTGAGGAACGAAATATTTTAACACTATATTAATGTATATTGTGTATGTATTATGTATTATGTTTTTGTTTCGATATTTCAGTAGTTTACTATAGTTGCATTTACTGTACGACATAACATATTATATTAAAAGGTCCCACTAGAAGTATAGCTGTACTGTGTGTAATGTGTCGAAGACCGAGTACATGGCCTGCGGGAGCCCGGACTCGAGCACTATCCTTATAGGTCCTGAACCAGCCGTTAAGTCGGAAAAGTTCAGGTACCTAGGATCCGTCATGCACCCGTCTGGAGGCATCGATCACGATGTCTATAGCCGGATAAGCGCTGCTTGGGCCAAATGGCGGGAGGTCACTGGTGTGGTCTGCGATCGCAGGATACCGCCCAAACTCAAGGGTCTGATATACAAGAGCATCATCCGACCGGTTCTTTTATACGGCAGCGAATGTTGGCCAGCACTATCTCGGCACACTCAAGAGCTTCACGTCACGGAAATGAAGATGCTGAGGTGGATGTGCGGCGTAACGCGGTCTGACCGCATACGCAACACATTCATTCGAGGTAGTCTTGGAGTCCGTGACGTAGCGGATTAGCTCCAAGAGCGTCGCCTGAGATGGTTTGGTCACGTTACGCGCCGGCCTAGGAACTATGTCGGATGCAAGTGCCTTACTATGTCAGTCCCTGGAGACCTCTCGGACGCCCAAGGAAGCGCTGGTTGGATGTCGTGATGCAGGATATGAGAGCCAATGGTCTAACCACCCAGGACGCTAAAGACCGTGCAAAGTGGAGTAGATTGAGCAGGAAGGCAGACCCTGGCAAATAGCCGGGATAATTGCCAGGATGAAGAAGACTAGAAGTATAGCTGTACCTACAGTTTGTTATCAGAAGTAGAAACTACCTCAAACTTATAATACGTCTACCTACTACCTACTCGTAACTACATTCTACCTACGAGAGAACTCACAAAAGCAATAACGTCGGCTACTTTAATTCTATACAGCTAAGCGCGTTACGTGTTATAATATCTGTAGAAATAAGAAGAAATAGAAATAGTGACTTGAACTTATACAGCCAGAAATATTTAAGATACGAATATAGCTTCAGTTAAATCAAAAGTTAATCTTTTGAGCGTTCTGAAATATATTTCTGGAATTAATTTTTTCTATGTTTGTATGAAAATGTAACTGTAAATTTATATTAACATCTCTATTTCTTTAACCTCCTATATAAAAAGAGGATAATAAGATAAATTTGACGTGTCTGTGTGTTTTCGTATAGATATGTGTATATGTAAAAATGTCCGTGTGAATGGGATGCTCAAACGAATGGACCAATTAAATCAAGTTTTTATGTTTGAAAAAATAAAAGAATGTTTGTGCAATTTTGTAAGGACTATCAACTCTTTCATTTTTAATTTATTTTGCTAAACTAAAAACTAATAGTCCATACAAATAGAAATAGTAAAGTAAGAAAACCGTCTACCACAGATTACTATAAGCACAGTGAGGCCGGTGGTGGCGCAGGGGCACAAAGTGTGACTGTAAAATCGACTGATTGTAGATTCGATGTAGGAAATGTGAAATATATAATTAAATTTATATTTCCATTTCTTCGCTCTAGTATCGAGGCAAACCGCGGCGTTGAGTTCTGCCACTTAGCACGCAATGCGTCCAGAATCCGGCAGAAAATGGGGCACGGAGTGTCTTAACATTAAGTTCCTTCTGCCTACCTTGCTGTGTGCGGGATACAGCGTGAAGCTGATTTATTTAATTTTTACTATAAGCATACTAAACAGATAGGTCCACACACTATTTAGCCAGACTTTGTATCACTTTCTGCTTGACAAAAGGATATAAGCCTCTTTTAGTGGCCCTTTTACTTCCATACTTTGTACACTGTCACATTTATAGATGCTCTTGATTTGCTTATTTGTTTGTGTCGGAAGTTTTTTTTTATTTCTCAACAAATACTGATATTTACATTATCTATTCTTCCAAATTTCTAAGGAAGCCTAGCTTTAGTTAAATTTCGAGATTATCCCAGTTATTCAGAATAATTAATTATCAAAGTCGAACACTAGAGATATGGCAGCACAAACTGTAAAGCAAACATCGACAGACAGACAGCGCCCGGAGCGCGACGACGGTCGGTGGTCGGTAATTTAATCAGTTACTACTAGCTAATATAGGAAACCAGTAGACCGTATATTTCATATATTACACACGTCAATAATCAGTTTATTGATGATTAAATTGACAGGCCGACGGAATTTCGGGATGACAGTCTATATTTCTTTTTTAGTTTCACGCTGTATCCCGTTTAGTAGTGTAGGCAGAAGTAGTAAGACAGTCTAATCTCCACTTTTACTTAATTATATAGAGTGTATGTTGAGTAGCGTAACTCAACGCTGGGTTTTGTGAAGAGCAGAGAGGTGGGAACCTCGGTGATAGTTCTATCAGACGCTGTGTCACTACGCCACTACTTGATTAAATTATTATTTTATCCTTTATTATTATATCCTTTAAATTTTCTGGCATCTCGAGAAGATAGCAACTCCTCTCTTTGACGTATATAGATGTAGAGCCTGATTATGTAATTGTTTCTATTGTTCGTGTTTACAGTAATTACAAATAGTAAATATTTGTTCACAGAGAAGTAATAAATGTTTGAATGTAATAAATGTTTTAAGTAATTAAAATTTAATCAAAATTATATTCTATATATAGATAGATATATAGGCCAGTCGTGGCGCAGGGGCACAAAGTGTGACAAAATCGACTGGTTGTCGGTTCGATCCCCACTCGAGGAAATGAAATATTTATTTACATTTATATTTTCATTTCTTTTCTCTGGTGTCGAGGTAAAGCGCAGCGTTGGATTCCGCTATTCAACACGCAATGCCTCCAGAACTTGGCGGAAAGTGAGGAACGGAGTGTATTAACACTAGGTTCCCTCTACCTCCCTGCTGTGCGCGGGATACAGCGTGAAGTAGATTTTTTTTATAATCTTTTTATTAGAAAATCCAACAATCAGTCAAAGTATATCTCCCCGCCCCTGCCCACTCGCGGCTTCACGGCCATACACCACCTATAATTATTATATTATGCAGCATTTGCCATAACAATAATTATATAATTCAAACATTCAATAATTTTTCATAATTTTTAGAAAGTGCAACCACTAAGTCGCTGTTTGCGGGGACAAAATCGGCGGCAAGGGCGCCCCCCTCGGGATTCGAGCCTATGCTTGCGGCTGTAAACAGAGCGTTGAATTATTTTAATTTTACATTTTCTCGAAAGTATACATCCAATTTACATAATTTAAAAACCAAAGCTTATCTTCTTTAAATTTCCTCCAAGATGGAATAACTTTCGCTAATAAATTTTCATATCTTCGTCAAACAGAAAACGTTGAAATATCACCTTGCAATTTTCAATTATTTTTTCTCACAAAATGTCATATTATGACTTATTTATAATTTAATCGGAATGTTATATAGCCTAAAGCACTCCTGAAGAATATAGCTTTCATAAAAAAATACCAAAAAGTAAATCCGAGCAGTAGATCCGGAGACGTTAGCGTTAAACAAACAAACTCTTTCGCTATATTATATTGGTATATATTTAAGCATACCATTAAAAATATTAGTAAATTATTAATATTCTTGCTTTCGATGTTCTACATAAATTTAATTATTGAAAATACGAAGTATGTCTACACTGTCTCTATAGAACAAGTCAACGGTGCGTTAAAATCGTATCAAAATCAGTCAGATTCACAAATTACTTAGACTCACAATATATTGAAATGTAAATGAAATTTCATACATACATACATACATACATACATACATACATACATACATACATACATACATACATACATACATACATACATACATACATACATACATACATACATACATACATACATACATACATACATACATACATATAAACATAGATCTCTCGGGAACCTGACTTCAAATACAATATATATAGTAGTCTTAATTGACAGTCGACTAGCAATCTGATATACGATAGCTCAGCTTATTGAGAAATCAATTTCTATGATAACTCAACCGTACGTCAGTACATACTGACTGTGAAAGGTTATTTCCATATTACATAAGTTATATTGGTTCTATGGTTAGTTATGTAGAGTGTCTTAGAGAGAGGAGATAAATCTTGTTATTTTCTACTCCGTTCCCCACATCCCACCCAATTTGCGTGTTCAGTGGCGGAACTCAACGCTGCACTTTGTATTGTTTCTAGAACAAGCAAAAGGCAAATAATTTATCAGCACTAATGGCAATCGAACCTACAACCGTCGTGTTAACAAGCAACCCTGAGCCACATAGAGCTTAACATGTATAATATGTTATATCAGTTTATTTAGTTAGCTCGCTGGCTGGCAGTGTATACTCGTAGCTTGTTATTTCTTTGTACCTGTATTTCAAAGAAAATTCTGCACGAAATTGCGTGAAATTTTCACAATAATATTGCAGGAAACCTGACCTACAATCTGAGGCACGACTCTATGAAACACGCCACCTCGGAGTTGTGCTAAATAATTGCGTTTATACAAGCGAAGCCGGTTTGAAACGCCAGTTTGACTTAATCCAAATACAGCCTCATGTCAGGGGAAATACCTATTTTATTATATAAAATACTAGCGACCCGCTTGCGGCTTCGCCCTCCTGATCTACGCAATTATTCTTATAATATTATAATTTTCAATACAATATTCGTACATAGTTTTCAAACTATGGTTTTAATTAAATAAATGAAAGTTGTTTTGTATCAATTTTATGGAACAAAATATTTTATATTGACAAAAAAATATAATATAAATAATATAACTTTTGATTTTGTCTCTTTGATTTTTATAACATGGAAGACATAAAAAAATACCAGTTTCATTCATTATCCTGAATATAGTAAAGTAGGCAGAAAAAACGTAGAGCCAAGTAGTGTGTTCTCTACTTTCCACTTTAATCCGACACATTGCGAATTGACTGGCGGAACTTAACGACGTGTTTCAGTTTCAAAGGCATATCTAATAAATTATATCGACAACTTCGTGTTAGTTCTCACTTGACGCGAATTTAATTAGTTTATAATGTAATTACAACACATTTCTAACCCATTAATAACTCGTCAATGTAACGACGCAGATTACTACGATTAGATCGCAGGCTGCGTGAGGACTGAGGACTGAGGAAACTGGTCTAATTGCCTATCACCTCTGGGAGGTCTGCCCCCCCCCTCCCCCTCTCCGGTGATACAGGTGAAAGATGGTCGGAACATATTTACGTACTTAGTTACGTACTTATGTTATATTGCATTATATTTTTGTAGTAGTAGGTTCGATCTAAATGCAATATTGATAAATATTTTAATAATTTATTAAGTGTTTTAACGGCATAAATTAAATTGTTATTAGCTATGTTGACAATTGGTGAAAAGCGAAAAAATGACTTAAATCTGGATTCTTTGCCTACACTGCTGTCCTCCTATCGACGGTCCCCTAGGTAAAGTATCGAAAGTGAATACTACTAACAAAGGTAGTTTTTAATTACGTACATATTTAAAAAACGCATAAATAACTACATATTAGAATTTTTAAAAAAATAATATAAATCATTAAAACTCCACTTCTTCTTGCGATTTTCCCTTTTGATACTCTACCTAGGGACCATCAATATAAAGAAAAAAGTGTGAAAAAAAAAATATTGTAATAAACCAACGATGATAATAATGACATAGAGTTTCTACTCTATGTCATATGAAATTTATGTCTCAAGAACTAGACACAGCCAGATTGTCGTAATTTTATAGAATAATTTCCAAAGTAACCACCGTCCAAACTAATATGCAGTTTGATGCCCCAATAGTGCTTCCCGGTTTTGGGTGTATGCGCAGAGAAACTTTCAGCTTTTATAAAAAAACGACGATCTGGCTGTAACTGGCTCCTCCCTGGTACTAAATTCAAGTTAAAGTACCAGAATGGTAGTATATAATTGTCAAATTAAAAGTTTTAATTATAATATTTAAAAATACTACATTTTGAGGCCAGTCGTGGCGCTAGGGCATAAGGTGTGACTGTTAATCGACTAACTGGTTTTGGGTTCGATCCCTACTCGATGAGATGAAATATTTACTTAAATTTATATTTCCATTTCGCTTTGGTGTCGAGGCAAAGCGCGGCGCGGCGAGTTCTGCCTCCAGAACACGCAATGCCTCCAGAATTCGGCAGAAAGTGAGGAACGGAGTGTCTTAACACTAGGTTCCCTCTGCCTACCCTGGTGTGGGCGGGATACAGCGTGAAGCTAATAAAAAAATAAGAATACTAAATTTTAATAGCTTAGTTTTATTTTTCTTGAACATAAGCACTAAAATTCCTACTAACTCATTACAATGTACATATTAAAATATTATCCTAACTAATATTATAAAGTTGAAGAGATTGTTTGTAGAACGCGATAATCTCAGGCGCGGAGTTTGAGGATCAGATTGTATAATTAATGTTTAACGTTGCTTTACCTATATTTATTTTTCATCACAATAATTCTATGATATCCACTGTTCCTGTGGTCACAGTTAACTTGGATGCTTACAATATTAGTCATTTAGAAAACGTATAAAAATTTTAACGTAGCAGGATTTGAACCCACGCCTCTTGAACCGTCCAAACGCTGTGACAAAATTCTATCGAAATTCTTATACGCTTGATACAACTTCTTTACGTTGTTAGCATCTCTGTAGGTAGATTTTAACGAGTTTCCACTACGGGCGCACGGTATCGAGGAGATGCGGGTTTAAATCCCGCTACGTTAATATTTTCTTCTCTCCTAAGTATGGAATAATAAATTTAAAAAGACAAAAATATTTAAAATGTGTCATACATAACTCTTCCTTATTTCTGTTGCACAACGCGGGCTGTGCCAAAATCTGGTTATGATATAAAGATACTAATTCAGGCTTATTTAAATGTTTGAGGGAACATCGTAAACCTCCGCAACACGGTACTACAGTTACGTTACTACTTGACTTTTTAGGATTAATTTTTTTTTACGTCACACAAAAATAAAAATATTTTAAAAATTTGAAAGTTATTTCTAATATACTGTATACAATACAGGCAATGTCTCCAGAATTCGGTGAAAAGTGGGATAAAGAAGTGTCCTAATCGGAAGGAGGTGTCATAACTCTAGGTTCTCAAGTTCCTTCTGCCTACCCTGCTAAATGCGAGAGACAGCTTGACGCTAAAAAAAATACATTTCTAATATATTTTTCATAATTTTTTTAAAATTTCGTGGCAGCCAAAATAATTACGACGCAAAAATTGGGAACCATCGCCTCGCACTGTATACTTTAGAGGAGGTATTATTAGAAATATTTTGCAGCAGTATGAAATTGCTCAAATCGTTTTTGTTCATCCTTCCTGAGCTGTGTTGTAAACAGCTTGATAATTTTACGAGTGAAATGAAAAACATGCTAGTAAGATTAGCCTTTATAGCCAAATAAAAAATTTAATACAATTTTGGGACTTAAGTAAGTAATAAATTCATAAAATAAATAATGAAATATATTGTTTTCCTTTTTAGGGTTCCGTACCTGAAAAGGTAAAAACGGAACCCTTATAGAATCATTTTGTTGTTCGTCTGTTCTTCTGTCAAAATCATTTATGTCGAGATCGCATGGAGATATCGAGCTGAAATTAATATCAAACATCTGAGTTTATAGTCCCTAGAAACATAGAAAAGAATTAAGCTTCTAACTCAAAATTATCAAGATATAGGAGAAATTTTACATAATTTTTAGTGCATTTTGTATGAAATTCACCACATATTCCTAAGCTATAAAATGGATTCCAGTGGATTTACACTTAAGAAATTAGGCGCAAAGTGAGAACGTGAAAATTTATAGATATTTTGTTGAAGAAAATCATTACTAACGTATATTTAGAGCTCATTTAAGTAATTATATAACTTTTATAAATTTTACTTTGGAATTGTAGAACAGAGAATGTCCTAAAAATCATATCATTACGGGAGCCTCTATGTGCAAGTACGACTCGCACTTAACCGGTTCTTTTTCTTTTAATAAAAATAATAATAGGCACAAGCTTTAAGCTCAGAATTCTTATATCGCATTCTTTTATATAACAATTTTAACGTGCTTATATACGTAAATGTAAATGCGAGCCTCCTCGGCCCCTCATTACAAACTTTTCTCTCATTTCCATAAATATCGTTCGACCGTCAGCGCGGACGTACACGAGGCGAATTTGATGTGTACTCCGAAATAAAGTTTTTACTATAAACCAGCTTCACGCTGTATCCCGCATATAAGAGGGTAGGCAGAGGAACAGAGTGTCTTAACGTAGTGTTAAGACACTCTGTTCTTCACTAATTATCACGACTTTTGCGTGTCAAGTGGCGGTACTCAATCTTTTACTTTGCCTTGTTACCACAGCAAGGGAATCGAACCTACAACCATCTCGTTTACAGTCAAATACTGTGCCGTGGCAATAATCATAAAACTCAATTTCCTCTCGAAAAAAAGAATCGTTTGAAAACATAACACAGCGCGGTAGTTCCCAAACAATACGACCAATTTGCTGATGATATCGTTATCGTTTCGGAGACGGACGTAAAAATAGAAAATAAAACGTCAGCACCTTCCTGTACCGTTTGGAAGGAATGACCTACTTCGTTTTTTCGTCGTTCGCACGTACTTTTTCCTTATCGTATCTTATCTAATCCGCGAGGCCGGCGTGGCGCAGCGTCTGACTGTGACCGGCCGTTGTAAGTTTGATTACTGCTCGAAGTGGTTAACAACAAGGTTCTCTCTGGTTATATTGATTTATTTAAAGTAGATTTTATCATTTTCACGTACGTTTAGAAACGTTCTCCTATCCCATAATATACAAGATATTATGGGATAGGAGAACGTTTCTAATAAGTCACTCCATACTGGCTTATTCACGTTTATCCCGTACAACACACCTATTTTGAACTCACAAAAACTATATATTTTATTTGTTCGGTTTTTTTTATGTTATGTAGAATAATTTATTTTTAAAGAAGACTTATAATAATGCATACCATTTTTACGTAAAATTAAAAAAATAAAACCGCCTTTTAATACTTATCAACTGTGAAAATTATAAATAAGTCCACGTGTAACATTAATATGTAACTGAAGTCTCGTGTCAGTAGAACTATCAAACGATTTTACATGAAACTTCGACTGATGACTAACTCGGAATACACCTCATTTTAATCAACAAAGATCAGCTCAAAATTACTTTTAATTTAGAAAATTGATAAACAAACATAATATGTACATTTTTTTTTACTTAACGCTGAATTTAGGAACAGTCGTACTTAAGACACTCCGATTCCCACTTTCCACCGAATTCTAGACGCATTGCGTGTTTTTTGATGGAACTCCACGCCACACTTTGCCCTGTTACCTGCGACCAAATGTGAAATGTTAAATATTTCAACACCCCAAGTCGAAATCAAACCCATAACCCTCTCGGTTACAATCAAGATCGTACCCCTACGTTACGACAACCTAAACATACATATCATTTACATTTAGCACACGTACTTAAAAGCCAAAATATTCCACCATACCCCAAGTTAAACTCTGACCTCCTTTTTTGAAATCATTTGAAAAATTCAAGATTATGTTAAACTAAAAAATATCCCGGCTCATAACTAAAATTGGCCGCGAAATATTAGTTTACATAGAACTCGGAACTCGACGGCACTCCACGGCTAATGGAAGTATGACGTCGGAGTTCAGAACTCGGTTACTGCGGCCATTAGAGGGGGACGGACGTCGCGAGGGTCGTAACATCACTTTAAAATTTGAAGCGATGTTACGATGTATGGCGAAGGGTACCATATGGGTCAGTGGTGGAATGCTCAGGATGTATTGGTATAGCAGTAGGTGTCAGTTAGATAAAAAAAAATATCGGCTTCATGCTGTATTGCGATCATAACAGGGTAGGCAGAGGGAACCGAGTGTTAAAACACTCTGTTCCTCTCTCTAAGTTTATTTTTTAATAAAAATAAAAACTAAATTTAAGTTTTATCATAGGATTTGAGGCCAGTCGTGGCGCAGGGACACAAAGTGTAACTGTAAAATCGACTTGTTGTTGGTTTGATCCCTCGAGAAAATGAAATATTTATTTACATATTTTTCTCGCTCTGGTGTCGAAGCAAAGCGCGGCGTTGAGTTCCGCCACTCAACACACAATGCCTCCAGAACTCAGCCGAAAGTGGAGAACAACGGTGTGTCTTAAGAATAGGTTACCTCTGCCTATTCTGCCGTATGAGGGATACAGCGTGAAACTGATTTATTTTATTTTTATTTATCATACGATTTTATCCTGTGGTTTTTTGGACAAGATATTTAAGAGCACCATCAATATTTATAGAATCAGTTAGTAGGTTCTAAAGCTCCCATGAGTGTAATTTAAGAAGTACGTGGTCTTTTTTTCTTGACGCAATAGTACATCATGTGAAATTAATTAACTGATTCACTCTGAAATCACTCATATCGAAATATCTCAAAAAATTTGGCGGACTGAGGTTTTTTAAATCTTATTAATCTTTAATGCCGGAAAAAATATAAAACTAAAGTTTTTTTAGAAAAGTAAAGCAATAAAAGCATAAATAAATATTTTTAACATTTTTAAAGTGTTAATCCACACTTAAGAAAGAAAAATACTTATTTAGAAAACATATAAAAATTTTAACGTAGCGGGATTCGAACCCGCGCCTCCTGGAACCCGACCAGACGCTCTAACCACTGACCATACGTTCAACGTAAACGGGTCAGTTATACGTTTTCTAAATAAGTATAAATAAACATATATACATATTTTAACTCCAGCCACCACATCTCAACTGATGAGAGCGAATAAGCATTATTACATATGAAACGGTATATTGTAGATATTTGTAGGAGCTCGTGCTGTGCACCACACACGAGTACCTGACACAGAATGTTGCTACAATTTTATAATTTATTACTTCCGGAAAACTTTAGAAAATTGGATTTTAAATTATACATTTTCTAAGAATGCTTAGAAAATATATAATATTGGAGCCTTCGTGGCGTTGAGGCACAAGCGTGAGACTGTAACTCGACAGTTGTGGGTTCGATTACCACACGGGGAATGATAATTTATTAATATTTTTATTTCTTCGCTCTGGTATCAAGGTATAAAGCGCGGTGTTGAGTTTCACCATTCAACACGTTAGGCCTCAAAAATTCGGCGGAAAGTGGAATAAGCAGTGTATTAACACAAGGCTTCCTTTGCTTAACCTGCTATATGCGTGTGAAGCTGAAGAAAAAAATAGAAAATAATTTTTAGTAGTAGCTTCTCGATATATTTCAGATAAACATGGTATAGAGGACTTTGTGTAAAGATACTTCTCATTTTTCGAAAAAAAATTAAATATTAAATAATAAAATTATATTATATGTAGAGAGACAGAACTCAACGCTGCGCTTTGTCTCGTTACCAAAGGGAGGAAATAAAAAGAAATCAGTTGCCTGAACGGAGATCAAACCGCGACAGCTTTAAATTAGTTCTGCTTAATTAAAATGTCCTAGTCTGTTATTTTCTACTAAAACAAAGAAAAAAAAATAGTTTTTAATAGATTTATAGTCTGAACTATTAAGTTTTTCTGCCGATTTGTGTCTGACATTTCAATTACTTTACAGCGGTCGGCGGCGACGGCCGGGGTCGCTGCTCGAGGCCTTGTAGCGGAAAATACGACAAAAGTAGCTTTATGCAATTTTCATTTAATAAAGTGGCCAAGTGCGAGTTGGAACTGCCCATGCAGATCTATAATAGAAAGAATAGATTATGGTCACAACCCATACAGTCCCACATACAAGAGGAAAGATGGAAATTAATGTTAAAAAAAACACTCCGTTCCCCAATTTGTGCCCAATTGCCGAGATATTGCATGTTGAGTATTGCAATTAAGCGCTCAATTCCTAATCAGAGCGAGAAAATGAAAATAGTTGATTGAAAATAGGTGATGTGCCGCGTCATGGCGGCTTCATACTATTTTTCACCCGCACAAAATGTCTTTGTTTTTAATTATCAATCAATTAGCTATCTCAACGCAAGGGCGAAGTAATAATTTTTTTTGATATTTAATTTCCTCGAGTGACAGTACAGGGTAGGGAGAGGGAACCTAGTGTTAAGATACTCCGTTCCCCACTTTCTGCCGAATTCTGAAGGCATTGCGTGTTGAGTGGCAGAACTCAACGCCGCGCTCTTCCGCGACACCAGAGCTAAGAAATGGAAATATAAATTTAAGTAAATATTTTATCTCTTCGAGTGGGGATCGAACCCACAACCAGTCGGTTTTTGTTTGAATGCTGACTTCTAGAGAACACTTCTAAGGTTAGTTCGATTCGCACTTGACCGCTTTTTGTCACATTTTTTACAAAACGAGAACACACCATAAAATTTTGCCCAATTTGTGTTTACTTGACTTATATATAGCTGTGTGTATTTTTTGTTTGGCAGCTGATCTGAGTCGTTTGCCAAAACCGTCGTACTCTATGTTATTTCGGTGCATTTCTTCGGACGTTCTACTATTTAGCTCAAAGAGGAATGTAGTCAGTGAAATTACTGAAAACATAAAAACAATGTGTGAACTAAATAATGCAGGCGTGGTTCAGTGGCAAGTGGCAATGGAATGTTGTAGGTTCGATGCCCGCTCGTGGAATTTGATATTTATATTTCCTCGCTTTAATAGTAATAAGGAAACGCGCGGCCAGTTAACAAAAAATACCTCGAGAATTTTTAAAATTGAGGGAAAAATAGGAAACGGAGTTTCTTGATATTGAGTTTCCTCGCAAAAATATACAAAATAAAATAAATAATGTATTAAACTACAATATAAACGCTACAACTTATATTTATTAAGGGTTATTAATAAAATGATATATTTCTTTCATGGATTATATATCCCTCTGAACTCTCTTTTCATTTCATTGATTATAACGTTTAAATGAAAACAGCATCTCAAGATCACTTTCAACATCGATCTCTAACTTGAGAGCAGTTTATAAATACAGGCCTTAAATTAAAAACCCTCAATAGTTATTTAATAATCATTATCAATAATATCTTTGTTACAAAACGAACATTAAACATTTCGTTTTATTCAAAAGCAAACTTCACCCAATATTCTTGTGCCAAAATATTTGTATTGAAATACACAGAGAGAGAGATCTCAGCTATATTTAAACGGAGAAGCCGCAATCGGCCGCTCTACTTGACTTCACAAACGCCCCAACTGGATATCAAAAGACGTTTCAGATGGAGCGCGGCGCTAACTTAAATATTACAGCGGTTTTTATTTTCATTGTTTTCAACATTTTTCTTTTTAATGAGTAAGGTATTGTTAAATTGATGTATTTTGTATTTGATTTTCAAGATAAAATTGAAAAATTATAAAGATATAAAAAAGTGTAGTTTTTTTTTTCACTTTGAAAACCTAGGGTGAAAAAGATAAGCATATGTTTTATTTTTCTGATTTGATCTATACTTTTAATAAAATCGTACGGAGACGGTGTCTATACATGGAAGATATGATATTGGGGGATTTTATTATTGTAACAGAACCCAAAACAATTACTTTTAAAATTTTATTTACTCAGAAACGGTTATAACTTCCCGCTAAATTCTTGAGCAATTGCGTGCTGAGTGGTGGAATTCAATGCCGCGTTTTATCTTAACGCAAGGGCGAAGTACCTAATATTTTTTTTTATATTTAATTTCCTCGAGTGGGGATCGAACCCACAACCTTTTATAGTCTACACGCTTATGCCCCTGCGGCACGACTGACCTTAAATAAAATAAAAAAAATGAATCAGCTTCACGCTGTATTCCGCACACAGCAGGATAGGGAGAGGGAACCTAGTGTTACACTCCGTTCCCCACTTTCTGCCGAATTCTGGAGGCATTGCGTGTTGAGTGGCAGAACTCAACGCCGCGCTTAACCTCGATACCAGAGCGAAGAAATGGAAATATAAATTTAAGTGAATATTTCATCTCCTCGAGTGGAGATCAAACCCACAACCAGTCGGCTTTACAGTCACACCTCGTGCCGTTGCGCTACGACTGGCCTTAAATATAATAATAATATATAGAAATTAATCATAATAAGTTTAAAACTTGTACAAATCGAAGTTGATATTGTTTTCGATCCCCGACGCGCTCTCTCAGCAGTCAGCACTAAGCCCTAGATCAGTTATTTAATACGAAATCCAATTACTCTGTATTATATTATATGAAGGTTTTCTGAAATTTCTTACTAACTTCATTATTGCGAAGGTATCTCCGAAGGGAGAGGTCTCGTGGAAGTGAACAAACTTTTAGATTTAGTAGTCAATTAGATGTAAACGAAAGTGAGTATTGGGTTTAATTAAAGTTTCGTTACACAGAGAGGTTACCCGTTACTAAAACCCCCCCTCCCTGCCCCTCTCTCCTCTTTGCCGCTACGTTTACTTTCAGCCAAAAATGAACCCAACATCATGTAATAATCACTGGACCGTTCGAAAAGGTCAAACAATTAAATTGTATAAAATATAACAAATAATAGAAAGTTTCATCCTTTATTTCACGCACTTTAGAATCGATCGAGTTCGGCGAAGTACGTAAGATTTACAAGTACGTCCATAAAAGGATAAAGGGAGTCCTTTCGCCAACTCTACACCTATCCCTACAATCATTTATTCATTGGTTTATTGATTTTATATAAGAAGTAAAGCGATTAATAATTTACTAATCTGTCCAAGTTACCGCTCTCCGTGACCCTCCTGTGAGGTGGGACACTCCTTTTTATATCAAGATTTAGGTAAATTATACAATAAGTTGGTAGTTGTTAGCTGTTTGTTGTAGTTGTAGCTCTGATTGTAATCATTTCAAATTTTATTTACTCTTACTATTAATTTAAACTTTATTTCCTCGAGTGGGGATCGAACTCACAACCGATTCGATCGATTTTACAGTCATTCATCATTTTACTTTGTGCCCCTGGGCTGCGATTGGCTAATTTTGGATTTTTTATTTTAATTTCCTCGCTATGGTAAAAAGATTAAGACCAAACGTGGGGTTTCATCGTTCAACACGCAATGACTTTATTTAGCGGAAAGCGGGGACCGGAGTGTCTTAACACTAAATTTCTTTGTAAAGCAAAAAAATTGGATTTTCATAAAAATAAAGATATATATTATGTGAAGTACCCTATGCAAGAAACTCTCAAGTTATATTTCCTAAAGTGAAGGCACCCATCGCCCAGCAAGAAGTGGTCACAAGAAGCACAACGGTGCTTGCCAACTTAGTGTAGAGCGCGGCACCGGAACGAAGTAGAATTAGAGACACCAAACACGTAGCTCTTTTTCATGTTTTTATTTTTACTAAAGTTTCAAATTATTATTGTTGTTGCTTTAAAAGTATAGTAGATTTTATTTAAATTCTCCACTCTACACGCAATGTCACTAAAAATTGAGAGGAAAGTGAGAAACAGGATAGCCGAAACACCAAGTGTAAAGACAATTGTCTTTACACTTTTTTCGGCTATCCTGCTATATGGGGTAAGTATTGTAGTTGAATACATAACATTGCTTATTCAGCATTATCTCTATATATATCTTATAAAATAAGAACGATTTTTTTCTCTGTCTGGCCTTTCTACGTTATCTTCTTCTAAACCACCCAACGGATTTTGATGCGGTTTTCACCATTATGTAGAATATTTCTCAGGGAAGAATTATATATGGTTTATTATATGTATATTTTATTGTAATTTGACATAAATATGATAAATGTGTATAAAGTCCTACCCGTTCAGACACTTTCACGCATGCGCTGCTTTAATGGTAAGTCCTACATGAAAACAATGTACTAGAGTATTATTCCTCTTAATAAGATCTACAAAAAAGTCAGCGACAGCATATTCGTATCTTCTAAGGATAACATACAGTGAGCATATTTCTGTCTAAAAATAGTAATTTGAATATATTTTTTATTTTGAGGGATGTTTGTCCATAATGGTATCAATCCTTATCCTTTTAAATACTTTATTAATTTTCTACGTTAAACGAAGATAAAATTTGCTCTTTACACTAATTTGAAATTACGAATAGTTTTAGAGAAAAACGCATTTAATTGTTGACACATCACGCCGGCTATAAACCGCAGTTTTGGCGCAAGTTTTATTTATTACCTTACTCAGCATATAAATAAGTATATTAGTTACGTTGGCCATTTAATGTAGATCAAAACTGCCTTTTACTGTTTTTCATTTTAATAAGTACTTTAGAAGTTGTTACAATATCAAAAAATCCTTGCTTTGAAACGGCTCGCCACACGCCATGCGTCCCCCCGCGCCCCGCGACGTTTCGCTAATAGAAGTGCGTCCGCCGCGCCCGCCGCGCCCCCCGCGCCCCCCGCGCCCGCCTGCCTCTGTACTGAAGAAAAGTAGATGTAGATGCGACTGTACGTATTGGATAATTGGAGTTTAATATATTTAGTTTCGTCTATTTTGATTAATAGAATAGTAGGTAGTCTTTGGTTCATAATTTCTTCCGTATAAGTATTTTAGTTTAAGAGAACAGTGGGTAGGCTTTTGCTTATCATTTCTTGCGTTTAAGTATCCTGTTGTTTATTTTGTTTACTCTTCTTCTGTTCTTTTATTATTTTCTTTACCTTTTAAACATAGGAAATGTTTTTAATTTAATTATACCACGACAAAGTCGTTCAAATATAGGTCGTAGAACAAGAAATGCAAATAAAAATCGTTTAAATCTTAGTAATGAAAGCGTATATGAGACGGAAATTAGATAGTAATTTATAATAGAACTAGCGACCCGCTCGCGGCTTCGCCCGCTTAACTACGGAATTATTCATGTAATGTACCTATGTTTGCAAAACACTTAAGATTACTAATGTGAAAATTATTTTAACCTTAATTCAACCCGCGTTTTCGTAGTTCCAATAAGGATGTTTCAATTGTTTGAAAAAACTCACTTAAACAAATGACACAAACAATAGAAAACTTTAACGAAAGAAATTATAAACAACAGACTACCTACTATTCTCTTACCCAAAAATACTTAAACGAAAGACGTAACCAACTATGTCGCGTTGAAATACATTATAATTATTGGATAACCCCAAAATACGTGCAATCGCTTCTAAGTTAATTTTGCTATAAAGCCAGGTGCAGAATTTAAGCATTCTCTGACCCATCTCCGTAGTAGCTCCGAACGACATCTGGGCGTTGACACAGTATGAAATTAGAAGGATTATCAAATGCCATTTAGGCGGTCAACTCAGCCAGGAGAGACCCTCGGTTTCCTGAGGGAGGCCCAGCTTAAACGACCAAGGTTCAATGCAAGGCTCATGAGTCGGATTTGGAGGAGAATAGAAAGTCCCTCGGAAGTAGTTTTACGTCTGACCTCGGGCGGCCGGGTATGCCACAGAGTGCTGCCCCTTAGGTGCAGATACATTGGCGCAGCGGAATGCGTTGGACGCGAGACGACCAATGTGTACCTCCAGGCTTTCTATTTTTATGTTGCGATGATGCGTGGTGTTCTTCACTTAGTATGGCGCCTGCGTCACTCGACGGAGGATGAGGTTCTGGACCACCTGCAGGATTTCTCGTTGAGTGATACTCGCTAGGGCGTTGTGATGTCATCAGTGTATAGTGCGTAGAGAGCAGGTGATAAAATGCTGCCCTGGGGAACAGCGGCAGCGATCGTGTCGCTGCTAGACCTTGAACTCTCAACTCTCACGCAAAATGTCCTGTCACTGAGGCAGGGAGGCAAAGACATGCGCGACGTGCTGGGGGGTGCCGGCTCTGAGCACTTAATGAAGTAGGCCCGGGTGCCAACGCGGTCGAATACGCGCGCTACGTCGAAGAAGACTACTATTTCACTCTCCTTTCGGTTAATCGCTGTTGCGGCGTAGTATAACCAGAGTGGTATACCCGCTTGCCAAACTGCTCGCTTCGTGGGTGGATGTGCGACTGGAGAAGTGAGAGGAATAACTTCCCGAACAGCTTGGCGACCGCGCTAAGGAGGGTTATAGATCGGTATCCCACAGGCTGCGGGCTCTTCCCAACCTTGGGCAACATGATGAGCAGGCCTTCCTTCCATGCCCGGGGGAAAGAAGCCAGGCGGGTGCGGCGGATCCATTTTTATAAGCAAAAGGTTGCGGGTCGCAGGGGGACGCGTGGTGGGCGGCGAGTCGTTACACTGCAAGAATTTTTTAGTACCGTAATTTTAAATCTGTGCTACTAATCTTCTAAATAACTTATTGAAATTAAAAATAGTAAACAACATTTTAATCTATATGAAATGGCCAAAAGGTAACTATTATACTTATATATATACTGAAAGTAAGGGTTAAACATGAGTCGATATAGCTTATCTGTAAAAATATGTGTAATTTCGAAATATTGTAAAGAGCAAAGTTTATCTTTGTTTAACGTAGAAAATTAAGAACTTATTTAAAAGGATAAGGATTAATATCATTATGGACACACAATAAGAAAATATATTTAAATTACCGTCTAATTTCCGTCTCCTCTACGCTTTCATTAGTAAGACTTAAACGATTTTTATTTGCATTTCTTGTTCTACGACCTATGAACGACTTTTTCGTGGCATAATTAAATTAAAAAAGGAAATGTTTAAAAAGGTAAAAAATAATAATAAAAGAACAGAAGAACAGTAAACAAAATAAACAACAGGATACTTAAACGAAAGAAGTGATAAACAAAAGACTACCTACTATTAATCAAAAAAGGTGAAACTAAATATATCGCGCTGAAATATTACATTAAACTCTAATTATCCAATACGTACAATCGCATCTAAATCTACTTCGCTACAGAGGCAGGCGGGGAGACGGGCGCGGGGGGACGCATGGCGTGTGGCGAGCCGTTTCGCAGCAAGGATTTTTTGATATTGTAACAACTTCTAAAGTACTTATTAAAATGAAAAACAGTAAAAGACAGTTTTGATCTACATTAAATGGCCAACGTAACTAATATACTTATTTATATGCTGAGAGTAAGGTAATAAATAAAATTTGCGCCAAAACTGCGGTTTATAGCCGGCGTGATGTGTCAACAATTAAATGCGTTTTTCTCTAAAACTATTCGTAATTTCAAATTAGTGTAAAGAGCAAATTTTATCTTCGTTTAACGTAGAAAATTAATAAAGTATTTAAAAGGATAAGGATTGATACAATTAGGGACAAACATCCCTCACAATAAAAAATATATTCAAATTACTATTTTTAGACAGAAATATGCTCACTGTATGTTATCCTTAGAAGATACAAATATGCTGTCGCTGACTTTTTTGTAGATCTTATTAAGAGGGATAATACTCTAGTACATTATTTTCATGTAGGACTTACCATTAAAGCAGCGCATGCGTGAAAGTGTCTCAACGGGTAGGACTTTATGCACATTTATCATATTTATGTCAAATTACAATAAAATATACATATAATAAATGATATATAAACCTTCCCTGAGAAATACTCTACCTAATGATGAAAACCGCATCAAAATCCGTTGGGTGGTTTAGAAGAAGATCGCTTAGAAAGGCCAGACAGAGACGAAATGCGTTCTTATTTTATAAGATATAGAGATAGAGATTATAAATGTCGGAAATTAGATAGTAATATATAATAGACGGAAATTAGATAGTAATTTAAATATATTTACTTATTGAGAGGGATGTGTGTCAATAATGATATTAATTCTTACCCTTTTAAATAAGTTATTAATTTTCTACGTTAAACAAAGATAAATTTTGCTTTTTACAATATTTCGAAACTACAAATAGTTTTAGAGAAAAGCTATATCGACTCATATTATCCCTTACTCTCAGTGTATAAATAAGTATATTAGTTATCTTGGTCATATAATGTAGATCAAAATGTTGATTAGTAGCACAGATTTGAAATTACGATACTAAAAAATTCTTGCTGTGTAACGGCTCGCCGACTTCCACGCTTCCCCCCGCGCCCTCGACATTTTGCTTATAAAAATGGATCCGCCGCACCCGCCTAGCTTCCCCCGGGCATGGAAGGAGGGCCTGCTCATCATGTTGCCCAAGGCTGGGAAGAGCCCATAGCAGCCTGAGGGGTACCGATCTATAACCCTCCTTTGCGCGGTCTCCAAGCTGTCCGAGAAGTTATTCGTCTCACTTCTCCAGGCTCCTCCACATCCACCCATGAAGCGAGCAGTTTGGCGAGCGGGTATACTACTCTGGTTACACTACGCCGTAACAGCGATCAACCGAAAGGAGAGAGCAATAGCAGTCTTCTTCGACGTAGTACGCGTATTCGACCACGTCTGGCACCCGGACCTACTTCATTAAGTGCTCAGAGCCGGCACCCCCCAGCACGTCGCGCATGTCTTTGCCTCCCTGCCTCAGTGACAGGACATTTTTCCTTGAGAGTTAAGAGTTCGAGGTATAGCAGCGACTCGATCGTTGCCGTTGTTCCCCAGGGCAGCATTTTGTCACCTGCTCTCTACGCACTATACACTGATGACATCACATCGCCCTAGCGAGTATCACTCAAAGAGAAATCCTGCAGGTGGTCCAGAACCTCATCCTCCGTCGAGTGACGCAGGCGCCATACTACGTGAGAAACACCTCGCATCACCGCAACCTAAAAATAGAAAGCCTGGAGGTACCCATTGGTCGTCTCGCGTCCAACGCATTCCGCTGCGCCAATGTATCGGGTCACCTGCACCTAAGGAGCAGCACTCCGTGGCATATCCGGCCGCCCGAGGTCAGACGTCAGATGACTTCCGAGGGACTTTCTATCCTCCTCCAAATGCGACTCATGAGCCTTGCATTGATCCTTGGTCGTTTAAGCTGGGCCTCCCTCAGAAAACCGAGGGTCTCACCTGACTGAGTTGACCGCCTAGATGGCATTTGATGATCTTTCCAATCCCGTCCCGCACGCCTCTCTCTGCTCTGCTCTAGAGCAGGTTAGCGCTTGAGACCACGGCCATGGAACCAACGCCCAAATGTCGTTCGGAGCTACTACGGAGATGGACGAGAGAATGCTTCAATTCTGCACCTGGCTCTATAGCAAAGTAAATTTAGAAGCGATTGCACGTATTTTGGAGTTATCCAATAATTATAATGTATTTCGTCGCAGCATTGTTGGTTACATCTTTCGTTTAAGTATTTTTGGGTAAGAGAATAGTAGGTAGTCTGTTGTTTATAATTTCTTTCGTTTAAGTTTTCTGTTGTTTGTGTCATTTGTTCAGGTGTGTGTTTTTTTTAAACAATTGGAACATCCTTATTGAAGCTACGAAAATGTGGGTTGCATTAAGGTTTCAATAATTTTCACATTAGTAATCTTAAGTGCTTTGCAAACATAGGTACATTATATGAATAATTCAGTAGTTAAAGCGGGCGAAGCCGCGAGCGGGTCGCTAGTCTATATATATAAAAGGACTTGTGCTGACTGACTGAGGTAAGACGCATGCAGAGCCGTAACCGCTGATGGTAGAAACGTGAAATTTGGGCAGATGTTTGTTTTCATATTCTGGACATCCACTAAGAAGGGAATTTGAAAAATTTTAACCCTAAAGGGATGAAATAGGTGTTGAAAGTTTGTATGGAAAAAAAATTTAATCTGTACCGATTTTTATAAAATTTGAAATTCAGACTCTTAAAAATATTTCATTGAACACGTGTTTCATGGTTTTTAAGAATTCACTCCCTAAAGGTTCAAATAAGGGGTTGAAAGTTTATATGGAAAAATCTTTAAATTGCCACCGATTTTTATAAAAATTTAAATTCAGACTGTTAAAAATATTTTATTGAACACGTGTTTCGTGGTTTTTTTAGAATTCACCCCTAAATGTCCAAATAAGCGGGCGAAGCCGCGCGCGCCCTCTAGTTAAATATAAATGCTAATAATGGATTGGAATTTCCATATGCGAAAAAAGATTATTTAATGTCTATGTTCATATTATAGAATAGAACAAGTCTATTATATGTTCCCAATATTACAATAATAAAAAGAAAATGGCAAAACAGTTTATTTCTTAAATTACATATTTAAGTAACATTTTACAAAGAATTGATCTAATACAACAAAAACATAAATAAATATTCAATTTAAATAGGTTACGCAAACAAGGGCAAAGCGAGTAATACACGAACAACCAGCCGTCCCGAGGTATAGGCATCATTAGGGCGGTTTCTAACAAAATATGCTAACGACGGTAGACGACACGAGTCCAAGAGTCTAAGAACTACGTAACGAAGCCTGTTAGTAGTCTAATTTATTTGATGCATAATACTATTTTACTATTTTACTAGCATTAAGAGATTAAATACGTCTACTTTTGACTGAGCGCCAAGTGGCGAATTAAATCGCTGTGGAAATACTGTGGTTTTTAAATTATATCATATTTTTGCAATTTTTCTGTTTTTGGTTGGTGCAGTTATGTTTTTAGGCTTTAAATATATTCTGGGCAACTTGTTAGATGTACGTAGTAATAAATATGATGATTGTAGATTTGATTTGATCTCTTGGAAATGTTTGATGATGACAATGATGAATTATTGCCATTTCCTAACTAAAAAAAAGCGCGGCGTTAAGTTTCACCGCCCAACACACTGTGTGCGTGAAGAATGGAGTGTTTTAACAATAGATTTCTTTTGCTTACCTTACTATAGACGGGATACACTATTTTTTTATTTAATATTTACAGACTGTATTTTAAGATATTTTAAATTATTATTTGTTACACATATTTTTTAAAAATGTATGTATTTAATTTAAAATAGTTGTAATAATTGTAAACCTTAAATAATTTTAGATCTTAAGCTACACCTATATATCTACTATTCAGTATACAATCAATGTACTAACAGTGTGGGAGTTCTACGTCATCAAAGCCCCACTTCGTCGCTAGTGTGTTCCCAGATATGCCGCCGAACATTTGGCATCGCATTGCTGCAGATTCGAGAGCTATGTATTTTGTAAATGTCTCTTACGTTCGACTTCGATCGACTCCTTAGTAAGCCCCAAATATATTTCATACGGGTGTGTAGGTTCGAATCCTGTTCGAAACAACTTTTTATGGAGGAAGTAAGTAAAAAAAAATCATCTTCACACAGTATCCAGCACACGGGTAGACAGAGAAAACCTAGTGTTAAGACACATCGTATTTTCTGTTGAATTTTTCGCATTGCGTGTTGAGTGGCGGAAATCAACCCCGGGAAAATATTACGAATAATTCATTCGAAACCATAACGATCGAACCCACATCCGTCGCATTACAGTCACACCCTTGTGCCTCTGCGCCACGACGTCCTCAAATGAAAAATTTAAGCAAACATTATCTGAAATTAAATTACTTTTAGCTGATTGGATTTCTGTTTTTTTTACTAACTAATGTTTTTTATGAAAGTGCAATAATATATATAAATATATTTTTATTTCAAAGTTATTAATACTAAAAAGTCCCCTGCGTTTCTTCCGCCGGTTCTTCGCAAGTCTAAGGCAGTAACTTTATTTGACGTAAAAAATGAAGAATGTGATATCTTATTTCGAATAAAATTATTCCACTTTGATTTTGAATTTATGCTTGACGCTGTATACCACACGTAATAGAGTAAGCAGAGGCAATCTAGTGTTCACACCACGGACATATACGAGTATGTATATCGCCCGTACTCTTTTCTGCTCATGTCTTGATTTTAAGTTTATTTTGTGCATATCTTTTACATTATTCAGGTTGTTCATAAGAGAAAGGGGAAGACGTGCTGGGTTGGGCGGCGGAACACAACGCTGCATTATGCCTTATTATTACCAGAGCAAAAAAAAGATAATAAATCGTGCCACCGAGTGTAACGGCCTCCAATATCATATTATTAGAACCAGAACTAATGTACTGGTAAAATACATCCGGAATAAATGTATTCACTCATCGCACCAATTAAACTCCATGTTCACAAGTTTTTTTCTGTCACATTTCTATACGGTCGCTACAACTTTTATTGTCGACATTTTTAACGGGATCCCAATACATACATGGCGACGTGTCAAATAAACATTTGAGTATGGAGAAATTTTAATTGGCGGTATCTATGACATATTATTTTATTTTCTCCTACCTCTTCCCTCCATTACAGGATAGGTGGGCAGGGTAGGTTCTAGTGTTTTTAAGAACTTTTAAGCCAACTTTTGAGATATTATAAGGAGATCGTGGAACTGAGCGCCGAGCTCTGTCTTCCAGAGCGTGGAAATAAAAATACGTCAATTATAATCATATCCGTGAGTAGTAATCGAACCCACAACCACTGCGTTTATAGTCAAATGCTGTACCGTATATGATATGTAAATAAATAATATGTATTACCAATAACATTATTTTTTAACTAATTAATAAGTTATTCTACCGCAATTGGTGCAGTTATGAAAAGATATCATCGGATGAAACGCCACAAACAAATATTGAACTGTTATTAATAAACCACATTGCGCGATTTTAATGAAAAATATGATTTTATTTCATTACAGTAAATATATAATGTAAATTATTAAAAAAGTGGCCACCCGCCTGCGGCTCCGTCCGCTTGTACTACGTGATTATTTGTCTAAGAAACTGAATTTTAAATTTTGAACTACGAGTATAATCCTGATCTCTATCTCTGAAAAGGTTACAAAGGTAAATAAAAGGTTACATAATCGTATTTTTCCTAAATATGTTTAATTATTTTATAAAAGTAATATTACTTATACAGAATGTAACTCTAACTGGGTCTATGGGTGCATAGGGACCTTTATACCTATCCATTTCACGATCGTGTATATTAAGTGATTTTCAGTGGTTCAGCAGATATTTGTAAATTTAAGATTTTTTGCAAAATTAGAAATGTAATAAAAAAATAAAAAATAAATAAAAATACTTTATTTGTTCAACAGATTTTACATACAAATAATTGTTACAGAGACCTCCTTTTAAGCAAGTAATGCCTGTATTAGGAGATCCCGCTCTTCCAATACAATATCTTAGATATCTGTTTTACCATTCATCACTATAAACATTTTACAATTAAAATCAGTTAATTTTTTTAAACATACGTTTGGTTGAACGTGTATATTTGTATGTGTGCATGTGTGTGTACGCATGAGTGTGTGTATGTGTATGTGTGTGTGAGTGTGTGTGGGTGTGTTTGTGTGTGTATGTATTGTTTTGTTGGTGCTTGTATGTCATTGGACATGGCGTAGGAAAGTTTCAGTGTCATGATAAGTAAGTGTCTTAATCCAGTCCGTGAGGATTTTTTTGCAATCGCGTTTATTTTTAGGGTAGATGTAAATGTGTTTATTTATCTCGTTATATAATTGGGCAGAACGTTTGAGGAGCTGCATGGAGGCAAATCTAGTTTTAGTTGACGGAATTTTAATTATTCTTCTCTAACATTGTCATAATAAACGGAGTTATGACTTTTTAATATAATTTGAATTATGTATATTTTCCTAACAGACAGCAATGAACTGTGTTTATATAATTGTTCAGTGGGGAAAATCAGTTTTTTGAAGTACATACACTTAATTAGAGCTCGTTGTGCCCTTTCTAATTCAAGAAACTTTGACTTCGTAGCACCGCCCCAAACAGTGATACAATAAGACAGCACCGATTGTACAATTGATAGATACACTTCGTTTAGAGGGTTTCTGGAGTGAGCCGACTTAGAAGCGATAGTTTTGGGAATTACGTGTCGTAATGTCCTAAATATCCAGCTTAATTTCCTTATCCTGTTTGCAACATGATCAATTTGTAGATGCCAGGATAGTTTCTGGTCTATAATAACACCTAAATATTTAGTAGACGGTACCTTATTAATGGTAAGACAATTGCAATTTAAATTCCCTTCATCACCACAAAGATGTAATTTAACATTAAAATCATTTGCTGGTTGGGTACGATTACTAATACTGAAACATATAAAATTTGTTTTAGCAATATTTAGGGTTAAAAGATTTCCATTTAACCATAAAGCTAATGTTGCTAATCCTTGTTCAGCAGTAAATTGAACGTCAGGCCAAGTGTTTCCAGCAAAAACAACAGCTGTATCATCAGCGTACGAAAAAACTTTTGCATTTCTGAGCTGCATATTACAGAGCTGATTTACGTAACACTAACATATTGATTTAGCTTTACTCGTTGTTTCCTATTTGAAAGATAACTTTTTAGCAATAAGAGTGGTTTTCCACGAACTCCGATGTGCTCCAATTTGTTTACGAGTAGTGGAACGGACACGGTGTCAAAAGCTTTTTTTATATCCAAAAAAACAGTTAAACATTTCTCACCCCTGTCCAGGTGTTCCGTAACTAGCTTAGTTAGTGCACTAACTGCATCCTCAGTGGAAATACCATGGCGAAAACCATATTAAGATTCTGAGAGTATATGGAAATGTTCTAAATATTCTAATAATCTCTTATTGATGAGTTTCTCAATTATTTTAGATATTGACGGTAAGACAGAAATAGGTCTATAATTACTAATTTCATCTTTATCCCCACCCTTGAATACAGGTGTTATGATAGCTCGCTTGAGCAGAGTAGGAAAAACTCCCTTACTGAAGCAGAGATTAGCAAGATGAGAAATTACAGGAACAATATCCGTACATGTATGTTTAAGGAATAATGTTGGGATATTATCCCAACCCGGGGCGCTTTGAGTTTTAAGACTCATTAGAACACTTTTCACTTCGTCTTCGTCTGTTTGCATCATAACAAAAGAATTGATTTGCGACCGTAGATTAAGGTCATCGCAAGAAATATTGAGAGGACGTTGTAGTTTTTGGACAAGCTCTTTTCCAATATTTGCAAAATAGTCATTAATGTAGTTTACTGAATGTAGAGGAGAGGATTTCATAGAAAGTAATTCGACATTGGGATTGTTAGGTTGATTAGTATAGGTTATATTTTTAATATTTTTCCACAGCATTTTATTGTTTGCAATATTTTTAGTAATTAATTCCCTTTCATATTTTCTTTTCATTTTTTTGATTCAATTATTGCAGTGATTTCTGTACCTCAAATATGTTATTTTTATTATATCATTGTGTGGATCATTTTTATATTTTTTTTGCAATTTATTTCGATTTTTTATGCAACGTAAAAGGCCTTCTGTGATCCAAATACAGCCTGACTGCTGTGTCTACGCTCGTGATATTTTTCTTAATATCACATTATAATCGACTTTTAGTATCATATAATAAATTAAAACTATAGGTATATAAATTTTGCAAATAATTTAATAACAAAAATAAAAACATACTTATTTAGAATATGTATAGAAATTTTAACGTAGCAGGACTCGCTCCCGCGCCTCCTGGAAACCGATGAAATGCTCTACTAAATAAAAACACAATACATATATATGTAAAAAAAATCCTGTATAAGCTTTATACTACAAGGGTATATCGTGACTTCAAGACGCTACATTATGTATAAGAGGTTAGAGGTCAGCAAGTACGCGTACGGACGGAGAACGACGACGTACAGTACAGTAGTTTAGGAGATTACGTATAGACACGAAACACACATTTTGATATAAATGGTCTATTTTGTTTCATGACCCATACGTATTACATGGGTCTCAACAAAGTAGTCTATCCTATATAACGTGATGACTGGACGCGTCGGCTGTCCGTTAAGAGTTACGGCCTACCGTAATAAAACGCAGTGTTGTTTACGATACAGCGATAAACGCTGATTTTTTTTAACTTCACGCTGTATCCTGCATACAGCAAGGTAAGCAAGAGGAAAGCTAGGAACCCAATATTGATAGACTGCGTTTACATTACGCTACTTCCCTTCTCTTCCGTTCAATTCTTGAGCTATTTCGTGTTAAGTGGCGGAACTCAACACCGCGTTTCGGCTCTTTACCAGAGCGAAAAATTAAAAATAATAAATATTTCAATCCCCGAGTGGAATCGAACCCACAACAGTCGCGTTCGCAGTCGCGCGTTTACCCCTATACCATACCACCCCTATACCAGAACCATAATCATACAATCAAGTCAATTATTTCATAACCACGGGCTTACATTATGGGGGTCTCAAGTAACATTATATTATAATTATAAAAAAGGGCACGTTTCCAATATTTTGTTTTTTTTTTTAAATTTACCTCGAGGCGGGAGTCAGGAGTCAGGAGCGAGGAGTGACCGTAATAAGCTCCACTGTTTTTGCTGAAGGAAACCTTCTGTAAACATAATATTTTTTAAAATAATATCTATCTCAATAGCATTTATAAAAAAAGAACTCAAAGGGTATTAATTCTCGAAGTATCGTATACACTTAATTATGTTAATTTTAGCTTATCTTATTTTTATTGGAAGTGATGTTGTTATTCAAGAAATATTCAATTGGCTTTTTATTCTATTCTATTATGTAAATTTGCTTTATGCTCGTAGATCTATGATCTAATGTTATATTTCGTTGATTCTTTTAACGGATGGTTTCTAATTTCTATATATTTGAGACGAGGTTATTGAAAACAATAGATAAGTATATTTTTGTATCTTTATGCGTCAAGGAAAGATATCCTCTTCAAACTCATACTCTATTGGAGTCACTCTTATCTACAATTTTCTCTTTATTTTCCAGAAATCACTATTCTAAGTGTTGAGTGTCGTAAGCTCATAAAGCATTCCCGTGCGTAGTATTTAGCTTCCGCTGTATTCCTCTTATAACAGGATAGGCAGAGTAAGGCTAGGAACCTAGTGTTAAGACTCTCCATTCCGATTAAGATACTTTCGTTCCCCACTTCCTGCTGAATCCACGCGGCATTCCGTAAGTAAAGAATGTGCCGGAAGTGTGCAGTAATTGAAAACCTATTATAAATAAATAATATAAGTAACTGATCATAATTAACAATTTTGGTTATTATATTTTAATAATAATAATAATAATAATAATAATAATAATAATAATAACCCCCCATGGGAATTGACCTTGTCGTGGTGGTGGGGCTTACGGGGAGGAGGTACAATGTTTTAAGACCTTAACACCTGATCTTTTAGTCATACGTGCATGCTTCTACAACGCCAATAACATCTAGGCACACCCTCCCTTAACAAACAATTCCCAACCCTTTTTTTAAATGGAGTTACAATGGAAAAAAAAGTATACAATTTGCGGCCGCTGCCCGGGGGTCGCCGGGGCGCATCTGGAGCCGATGCTGGATGCTCCAGCATGCGATCCATCGGCGGTATGGAGTTGAGCAGGCGGGCTCCTACCGATAAAGATGCTACAGCCGAAATCATCAATCATCTCGCGGTATCACCAAGTAGTTCTTCTTCATCTTCATATTCATCAACGTATTCATCACCATCGAAAGCATCATCCACAACACTTTCATCCAGATCACATAAAGCAATAGATGTTGTCCAAGGGGCAAAACCCAAAAATCTTGGACCCACTATTGCTAAAAATAGTGCGAGACAAAAATGGACAACTGAAATGAATATGTTCATATGGCGCACTTACCTCATTACAAGTAAATTAGAAACCATTACTCGGGGTTACTTAAACTCATTATATCAATCTTTTAAACAAAAATATCCAGAAATTCAAGCTACAAAACAGAGAATTAGTGATCAGCGTAGAGCAATAGTTAATAATAAATTACTTTCTGAAGACATTTTATTTAATATAAAAAAAGAAGTTTCAATAATGTTGAAGAATAACGCAAATACATCCCAAACGTCAGTCTTTGAAATTTCGAAACAGATTGAAAATAGAATGAGTTGGTCTAATGATATTAATGAAGCTATAGTACGCATTTACTTCCTAATAACTAATTTAGAAATTAATAAAACAGCATACCGTAAAAAATTGCACAACTCCTTTGTTGAATCATATCCTCATCTTGCCCATATATCAGAACAAAGACTAGCGGATCAACGTAGAGTAATTTTTAATAACAAGATGGTGACTGACAATAGAATACAAGAAATTAAAAAAGAAGTAGAAATCGAAATTCAAAATAAGTTACAAAATAATTCAATTAGCGATATATTGTCCCCACACCATTCAAATAATGTATTAAATATCTCACAAGATAATATAGATGTTGATACTCCATCATGCACTGAACATATAGAACATAAAGAAGATAATAATCAGCTTCCTTCTTATAAGTTAAACTATGCAGAAATAGAAAAACAATTTTGTATTATATTGGAAAAGTTTAAAAATACTGAACCGGTTTTAAGGCCTCACCTTCCGAAACAAAAATCGTCAAGAAAATTAGCTGCAATAGTCGATTATTTAAATAAAAGTATAATCCCTAAATTTCTATCATTAGAACAAGATTTTATAACTCTCCAAACAGTAATATATGCAGCAGCTTATACTGCAATTATCAGCAATGGTGCAAAAATTAGAACAGATGAAAGTAATGAACCAAGACATATTTACAATCCAACCTGGCAGAGAAGATTAGAAAATAAAATAGACAAATATAGACGTGAAATAGGAAGATTAACACAGTACATTAATGGAAATAGAAGTAAAAAAATGATTACACATATACATAAAATTAAAAGTAAATATCAGGTACACGCTCAACATGAAGATTTAAACATAGATATTAATCAATTCTTGGATACTCTTAAACAAAAACTGAATACAGCATCTAGCAGATTAAAAAGATATTTAAATTGTACTAATAGGAAAAAACAAAATTCACTATTCACTAATAATGAAAAAGGATTTTACCGAAGTCTTAGTCAATCATCAAATACATTTGACAACAAAAATACACCGTCAGCAGATAACCTACAAAAATTTTGGGCAGGTATATGGGAAAAACCAATTGCACATAACCTAGACTCTGACTGGATTCAAAACGTTGAGAATACAACAACAGATATCCCTGACATGGAATTTAAACATATATCAATGGAAACGTTGACACAAGTTATTAAGCGGTTACATAATTGGAAGTCTCCTGGAACTGACAAAATTCATAATTTCTGGTATAAAAAATTCACTTGCACCCACACATTCATACATAATCACCTTAATTCATTTATACAATTTCCAGAGACCTTGCCAGAATACATTGCACAAGGAGTCACCTATATGTTACCTAAATCCAATGACACGCAAAATCCATCTAGTTACAGACCGATTACTTGCCTTCAGACTATCTACAAAATTTTTACAGCATGTTTAAGTGAATTTATTTACAAACATTTAGATAAACACAACATATTGGCAGAACAACAAAAAGGATGCAGAAAGAACAGTCAAGGTTGTAAGGAGCAGTTGATAATAGATTCTGTTGTTTTAAATAATGCATTTAAGAAAAAGCACAACATTTATAGCATGTTTATAGATTACCGTAAAGCTTTTGATTCTGTACCTCACAGCTGGTTGTTATATATTTTACAATTATATAAAATTCACCCTAAAATCATATCATTCTTGAAATCTATTATGGAACATTGGACGACTGTTTTAAAACTAAAAAACTCAACTTCTACAACTACAACTAAACCCATACGTATATTACGTGGAATCTTTCAAGGGGATGCTCTCAGTCCTTTATGGTTTTGTTTAGCTTTAAATCCGTTATCAAGCTTACTAAACAAGACTGGAATAGGATATCACTTAAAAACTGCTGATAGTGAATATATTTTATCACATTTGCTTTATATGGATGACATCAAATTATTTTCTAACAATAAGAACAACCTTTTTTACTTGGCAGACGTAGTTCAGAAATATTCAAATGATATAAGTATGCAATTTGGAGTAGAGAAATGTAAAATATTATCGATAAATAAAGGCAAAATAGAAAGTAATAGTTACACATTAATAAATAATGAAAAAATAGAGTCGATGAATGAAGGAGATATTTATAAATATTTAGGTTTTAAGCAGTCTAGAAGGATAAAGCAAACGGAAACTAAATTAGAGTTAATGCAGAAATTTAGACAAAGGTTAAATCTCATTTTGAAGTCTCATCTTTATTCCAGAAATATGATAAAGGCTATCAATACATTTGCCATACCACTTCTTACCTATTCTTTTGGAATAATAAATTGGTCCCAGACAGATTTAAAAAAGCTACAAAGGATAATTAATACATGCATGACCAAACATAGAAAACATCACCCGAAATCATCAATAGAAAGACTTACAATTCCGCGTTGCGAAGGTGGGCGGGGAATAATAGACATCCAAAGTTTACATAACAAGCAAATCACTAGTTTAAGAAAATATTTTGACCATAAATCACAAATTTCCTCTCTCCATAGACAAGTAACGAAAATTGACAAACATCTTACACCGCTAAATTTACAGGATACAAGCACACAAAATAATGATACACTTACACAATTACACCAAAAAATATCGCGGTGGCAAGAAAAGTCTCTTCATGGGAGACATCGAAATGATCTGAACCAGACTTATGTCGATAAGAATGCATCGAACGACTGGCTCAGACGAGGTTCATTATTCCCAGAAACAGAGGCTTTCATGCTTGCTATACAGGATCAAGTCATTGCCACTCGCAATTATAGAAAATACATCACAAAAGAAATAACAGAAGGTTCTGATTTATGTAGACATTGCAATACCTCGCCTGAAACTATTCAGCACATAACAGGCGCATGCAAGACATTAGTACAAACTGACTACAAACACAGGCATGATCAAGTAGCATCTATCATACATCAACATTTAGCACATTCTTATAAATTTGTACAGCAAAAGTTACCCTATTATAAATATAAGCCAAATACCGTTCATGAAAATAGGCATTATAAATTGTATTGGGATCGAACTATTCTTACCGACAAAACCGTTTATTGCAATAGACCAGATATTACATTTTACAATAAAATTTCAAATACTGTATACATTATTGACATAGCCGTACCCAATTCCCACAATATTCAGTCTACTATTGCTGAAAAAATCACTAAATATCAGGAATTGGCTTTAGCAATAAAAACTCAGTGGAAAGCAGAAACCATCCATATAGTGCCAATAGTCATATCTGCCACAGGATTAGTACCAAAAACTCTACACAACAGTTTAGATCTCTTAAATATTCCACAAGCGATTATACACACTCTGCAGAAAGCAATCATTCTTAACACTTGTCATATAACTCGTAAATTTTTATCAACATCATCTGTACACTCGATTGCCTCTATACTTGGTTAAGGCCCGTATATATGGCAATAAAACACCTCTTTTGAGGAAGAGAGATTTCAAAAGAAATATAAAATAATAATAATAATAATAATCATTTATTTCATATTTTTCATCCATAAAAATTGTTAGTAACATTTTAAGCTTAAGAACTATTGTTTGTACGTGAACCTAAACAATAACAATCAGGTCGTGTGTAATTTGACCCACCGACCAATTAAAGGCGAGTCCCACCGGTCAACAAACACATTTAGCATTCCACAGGAGGACGCGGAGGCGAGCTAATGCGGAGGCGCACCGTTTTCTCATAATAGCATAAAAGTCATCCGTATGCGCCTCCGCAAACATGCCCGAAGCACTGCACTGTCGCGGCAGCCCCATCAGAACCCTGAACGCGTTGTTGTACTGGACCCGTAGGTCGCCGTATGCCCGGCGCGTGTAGTCAACCCAAAGGCTACAAGTGTAAAATGACTGACAGTATGCTTTAAACAGAGTTATTTTAACTTGGTTCGTGCACCTTGCAAATCTCCGAGCCAACATGTTGCACCGCACAGACAGCGACCTACGCTCCCTCTCAATGTCAGAATCATCCTTTAGATTTTCAGTGACCCAGTGGCCCAGGTACTTAAATTTATTTACCCGACACAGCGGTGTGCCACAGAGCGAGACCACCGGTATCTCCGAGTAAGTTTTGGTACCTGATTTAAATAACATTATTTCGCTTTTTATGGTATTGTACCTGAGCCCGTGAGCCGCCGCATATAATTCACATATTGCCAATAATTTACGAAGAGCTCCAATGGATGGGCTCAGCAACACCATGTCATCTGCATAGCTGATATTGTTCTTACAAACTCCATCAACATGACATCCGACACTGGTGCTACTGAGCTCACCGATCAGCCGGTTCATGTAGAGATTGAAGAGCCGGGGCGAACTCAACCCCCCCTGCCGCACCCCGCACTCCAACCTGTACACGTCCGAGTAAGCTCCCGCCCACCTAACACAGTTAGTTTGGTTGCGATACCAGTATGAAAAAATAGATATGGTTTCGGGTGGCAACGTAGTTTCCTTAGACAATTTATCCCATAGTACATCGTAAGAGACAAGGTCAAATGCCTTTGACAGATCCAAAAAACATGCAAAAACTGGCGTTTTTCTAGCTGTATAGTAATGAACAGTTTGCTTGAGACACAGTATGGCACTCTCAGTAGACAGTCCGGGCCTAAACCCAAACTGAGCGTCAAAGGGTTTAAGTACCTACAACTATCAAAAATTGTTACAAATTTCTAAATAAAAATTATTTTCTATTCAAATAGACTTTTGGAAGCACTTTTGAATCATAAAATGAATTTAAAGCTTTATAAGTAGAAGCCTTTATAATGAACATTATTATTAACCCTTATTGACATCAACACCACCCCTCTCCGCATTCGGTTACCAGATACGCTGATACCGGAGATCGTGTGTCATATTGCATTGTATTGTAGTATACGTACTATATTGTATTGTATTGTATACGTCGATATTCTTGTGAATGTGCGAACGATATTCTTGCGAAAGACGCCGTCGACACGAACAGTCGTTGTAAGAAACATATAAGTCTAGATACGAAAACAAACTTTAGCTATACAAGTATGTTTGAATTGCTGTATCCTGGATATAGGAGGGTACACAGAGGGGATCTTTTTCGCCCAACTTTAAGATATTTCATTTTGAGTGGTGTTACAGAGTTTGAGTGGTGTTACATTGCTTTTTATCTTGGATTTTCTTGAGGAAATATGTAACAATTTCATCCCTCCAGAGGGAAATCGAACCCACAATCTCGTTTTGTGAACCAACCGAAGGCCTAGTTTGAAATGGTGTTATAGAATACAACTATTATACACGTAATGGTTGTGTTCCTATTCTATTGATAAGGTGCTTATGTTTTGAAAAACCAGTTTTGTCATTCCCTGTGAGAAATATAATATTGCCTAACTTCCATCATATTTATATTAATCTATTAGACAAAGTCTTTTTCGAAAAAAGAAAATAGATTTATATCCTTTGCAATCTCCCTACCCACTGCGCCGACGACGTAGCTAAATTCGTTATAAATAGGCTTTATGCTTTCTCTGACACATAGTAGGGCGGATCATTGTATCAGAAGCGTTCGTTCTATGTTTTCGGCTAGAATTTGATTTATTCCGTGTTAAGAGTTGGACCTTAACCTTAATCTTAACCCCAAGAGGTGATCGAACCCACAATCGCCACGGCTACAGTCAATGCGCCACAACGGCCTCGGTATACATAATAATATGGATTTTTTATATAAATAATAATCTGAATAGATACCATCACAACACAAGTCGAGTGCCGCTCAGAGAAACCGATCTCATTACGTATTTCGGCTCTTTTGAGCTAAATCTTGTTTAATGAGCTGCGTGTGTTTGGGAAACCGAAATTAATCGTTTCTATAGAACTCTTCCCATTCCGGAGTACTGTGGTCTATAAAAGAGGACTTTATTTAACATATAATTAAAAAAAATACATTTCATGAAATTATGAATTCTTAAAATGTATTTTTTTTTATATAGAATAAACTTCATGCTACACACAGCAGGCCAGGCAAAGAGATCCTAGTGTTAAGACACGCCGTTTCCCGCTTTTCGCCGAATTTTCGAGCCATAGCCACCACGCTTGCACCAAGCTTTTGCCTTGGTACCTGAATAAATAAATGAAAATTACTATTTTCATTATTAAATAATTAAATAATAATTCTTTCCCCTAAATAGAAATCGGACCCCTAGCTGACACGTCAGTCACACATTTCTGCTGCTACGCTATGCTCTATTAATCTATCTCTATACAATTACTTTATCTACATAAATTTGAAAATAAACACATAAGTGTAAATCTTAAGATTCCATTTTCTTGATATCTTGAGACTTGTGAATGTGAGTTTAAAATTTAATAAAATCTCATAAAATAAAATCTCATAAAAATACAAATAATTCGTATATTTGTGTAGCAAGTATCGTCGCGAGTGTCGAGAGTGTACTGAACGGGGAACGGGAACATCAGGAGTGTCGGTTTCGGGTTGAGGGGGAGGGGAGGGGGAGGGGAGGGGGAGCTCAAACGCAAGTGGAATTGCAAAGTAGATATTTGCAAGCTGCGGCTCTACGCGTTATTTGCTCTTTAAATCTGTCGATTTAAAATGTAACAAGTCGACATTTGTTTAACGTTAGCGACGTTTTTATAGCATTTTGGTGAATTGCAAACGATTCGTTAGAATCTTCATGATGTGATGTGATGTAAGCCTGAGTAGCCTGCATAGGTGATGGTTTACATCATTCTATTAATATTTTAGTGTAATATTTGTCTCCACATTTTTTTTTTCTTTTCATCTTATTTTTTTATCTTAACGCATTGCGCCTTATATAAAGGGAGAGAAAGAGAGAGTTAGACAGAAACTAGTGTTAGGACCCTTCTATTTCCGCTTACCGCCCAAATTCTAGGAACTGTTTACTGAGCTGAGAGATATAGCTTCTGTTAAATTTGAGTCTTGTAGACATCTCGGAATACATCTACGGAACCCATAAGTGATGATTATGCAATCAAACTCTGTTCTTCTGCGCCACGACAACCTTTAAATTTGAAGAGCTTTCTGTAAGCTCTTAGTTAAAATAATCTTAAATAATCTTTGTATGATAAGATAAACTTTAAAACTGCAATATCGTAATAATTTGAAATAAATACAATATAGAGGTAGATTATGTAAAGAGATTGAAATAGAATTGAAACATAAATAGTATACTCGTAACATTAACGAAGTGGCGGACGGAGCAGTGCGGGACACGTTCACAACAACAATTAAAACGACTTCTCCCAAAGGAGTAGAGCGGCGAACGAGGCCCCGCTACGAGGTCCCGCTACGAGGTCCCGCTACGAGGCCCCGCTACGAGGCACCGCTACGAGGTGCCGCGCCGCAGGCTCATAGAAATATTTAATTATTATGAACAAACAGGTATTTTCCTCTCCATTAAAGGCCGTACCGTTTCTGAACAGCCGGCTAATTAGTGCGGTTATTTAAATTCTAATTGAAACGTATGCTTTCAGACCAGAACTAAACTTTTATAAGTTATTCTTAATTAAAAGCTCGTGAGCTTAATTAGTGACATTTTTCGTATTATGTTTGTATGAGTGGGCATTAAGGGAACTCCCGGAGTGGATTAGTATTGTACGGTAGTATTTAGTTATGTATTATTAGTTATTTTCATTATAATATTTATTTTAATTTTCTACATTTCTTTTATTGCAAAGTATGTGAAAAGAGAGAGAGTAAAAAGAGTTCTTCAGTTCGTGCTCATCTATACAAAAAATATAAAGCTAAAGAGTTTGTTTTGTTGGGAATATTTTATATTTTCATTATACAATGAGCATGAACGGTAAGTAAAAGATAGATTAAAATAATCATACTGCGGAAACTGATTATTTTAATCAAAAAACGTAATTTATCTGGATTGTATTGGACGTTACCACTGTCTTGTATTACCAAGCTTGTTCACAGTCAGAACAGTCAGAGAGAGAGAGAGAGGAGAGTTTAAAATTAAAAAATTATACATAATTTAAAAAATTTTTCGAAAATGTGTATCTGATCTTCTTCCTTCAGTTATAAAATTTTATACAAAAATTTTAAATATGATTTTTAAAAATAAGCTTTTCTTTACGTTTAAATAGAAAATCTAAAAATATGATAAGTATGAGCTGGATTTCCTCTATTGTCAGTAAATACAAGTATTTCAAGGGCAGTGTTTCTTTTGGGCGCACGGAAATGTGTAAAGATTTATGAATATATCGAATCTTTTCCTGTCCTTCATTAGACCCTTTTCGCCCTCGCGTGGCATGAGGGCTTATCGTGAATATATATAAATATACTATATATGTATAAAGAAATAAAAAATAAATAAATCAGCTTCACGCTGTATCCCGCACACAGCAGGGTAGGCAGATGAAATCTAGTGTTAAGACACTCCGTTCCCAACTTTCTGCTGAATTCTGGAGGCATTACGTGTTGCGTGGCAGAACTCAACGCCGCGCCTTGCCTCGACACCAGAGCGAAGAAATGGAAATATAAATTTAAGTAAATATTTCATCTCCTCGAGGGGGGATCGAACTGACACGGTAACCAAGTATTAAGACCCTCCATATTCTATCCGTCTTACTTTGTCAATATTTCCCCTGAATGGGGGATCAAATCCAGAACCGTTGCATTTACAGTCAGTCGCTACAATATGCCTATTGTATTACATTAAATACACTTTAATATGTACGACGAAGTTATTTTTGTTAAAAAAATACTTTGTTTGAAATTTCAATAAATACTGTAAAATGAGTATATTGAATATTTATTTAGTTACTCTTCAGAAAGAGTGAAAATGAAATATTTAATACTTCCGTTTCCTTGCTCTGGTAACGAGGCAAAGCGTGGCGTTGAGTTTCTTCACTCAATACGCAATGCTTCCAGAATTGGGCGGAAAATGGAGATCAGAATTTCTCAATCTAGGTTCCCTCTACCTATCATGCGGGATACAACATGAAACTGAAAAAAAAATCGTAATTTAGAAAAATAATAATTACACTTACAATCTATTCTTATAACACAATTAAATCTGAATATTTAACATTTCCAAGTAAAGTTTCACAGTAAAGAGGAGAGCGCACGTAATATTTTCAAAAAGTTAATTACATTCTGTGCATAATTAATTTCATGTTAAAACGTTCTCTCGTACTGCAGTGAGGCCGCTTGTACGAAATGGAGATTCCGGCCGCGGAACACCGAGGAAGTAAAACTAATGATCGTCTACGGAGCGTTTTCAAGGCATTGCTGTAGTCCACAGCGACTGTGGGAGCTAGAGATGACCAAACCACAGAACAGATTAACATTCCACACCAGAGACACTATAGTGCTCTAATATTTTTGCTGTACATAATGTACACTGGGTCATATAGAGTTTAAATAACAGAAGTTAAGTTTTTGCGGCATTATTTTGCGATGTCGTATACAAAATATATATTAAACAGTTAAAAAAATAGAAGACAAAAGCCGTATAACTCCCATTCACTACATTAGCATTTCGTTTACAACGCGGTTAAGTTACGTTTCAGTCATAGAATGACTGCATTCGTAATACATTCGTAAAATATTACTTGTATATTTAAGGTTACAACCGTAATGAAACCAGAATTTGGCGGAAAGTGGGAAACGGAACTGCTTACC
Source organism: Heliconius himera (assembly GCA_021202915.1). NCBI lineage: Eukaryota > Metazoa > Arthropoda > Insecta > Lepidoptera > Nymphalidae > Heliconius > Heliconius himera. Next base: position 99,976 of record JAJHJA010000147.1, on the reverse strand, counting down.
AGGTTCCCTCTGCTATGTACTGGTTTACAGCGTAAAGCTAAAATAATAAAAATATTTTTAAATAACTAATACAAATAGTATAACAAAAGGACAATAGGAATGCACGTTAACCATATGTACATCATATTTGGGGGCGTGTGTGTGCGTGTGTGGGTGTGTGTGTGTGTGACCGTTTAGGTGCGAATGGTACAATATTTCTCTTTTGTTATCATTCGAGGTCGCGACGGCACCGACTCGCATTAAACCAGCTTTATGGAGGGGAAGCGATTAACTCAGGTAGAGTCAGTTACCCAACCCCCCCACCACTCCACCACCCCCACCACCTCCACCACCCCGCACTATCGCCTTGAGTTATAGCCCTTCCACCCAATTGTTATACTTCTTACTAATAAATAACTATTATAAATCGTTTTGTATAGTTTTTTTTTCAGACTCTATCCTTATTTAGCGTGTTATTAACAAAATATATTCATAAAGTAATCTAAATATGAGTTTCATTTTGTATTATGAAGAAACCTACTATTTGTCATATAATAATTTATTCCGAGACATTTCTAACCACCAAACCGTAAAACATTTGAAATAAAGACTATTAAACAGGTTGAAAAATAAGTATCAATTGAATCCACGGATATTTCTTGTATATTTAGACACACCTCAACTATCCTACGAGGTTTTTTAAACATTTCTAAAGTGTTATTCCACATTTGGGAAAGAAAAATACTTATTTAGAAAACGTATAAAAAATTGAACGCAGCGAGACTCAAACCCGCGCCTCCTGGAAACCGACCAGGTCGGTTCAAATTTTTATACGTTTTCTAAATAACTTTTATCCTACGAGGTCGAGACATTGGTTTAAAAAATATTCCATTAACAATTGTTATTATTTCAGTTCGCTATATTCAGTTGACGCAGCGGCTGAAATGTTCCCGGTTTATTCATAACGTACACAATATAAATATTACCGATATATAAATATTTGATTTGTTCTGAAAGCAAATTGACAATATCGAGTCGATGCGGATTTTATCGGACTCGTTGAAATAAAAACAATAATATGCACTCGAAATAACTTATACATACTGTTGCAACATTTTCAAGTAATATTTCACCGTAGCAGGTTACTATGAACCGGCCTACTATGAACACTCATACAACAACGAGAGATGACCGTTACAGTTCCTGATTGGTAAAAATATGACGAATAAACTATTTTCATGAAATGCTACTGGACTGAAAATAAAAAATAAAACTGATTAACAAACTTTTTATATAAAATACAAAGCATATTTTCCTTATTTTATTTTATACCAATAGAATTCTGACTCCCATTCATATTGTAATAGAAAATGTCAAAGCGGAACTTTATGAATTAACGTAAATTAAACCAAAATAACCTTCAACTTCCTAATACGCAACAGGCGTCCTCTTAATAACTATTCCGCAAGAGAAAAGATGATTTATAATTAGATTTTTTATGGAAAAGACAAAGCAAACGAGCGTACGGGTCACGTGATGGTAAGTGATCACCGCCGCGCACGACCCCATATAACACCAGAACTACAGGTGCGTTGCCAGACTTTAATGTGGAAATAGACGCGCTTTTGTAGGTACCCAAGTTGTATCGAGCTGGAATCACTGCCGCAGGTAGGCCATTCCACAGTTGAAAACGTCTTACGAAACTGCACAGTAATGGGGTGCCACGTTTCCAGGTGATGTGAATGGTATTTTAGCTTTAACTGTGCGGTTAGAAATTCGGCGTTAGGTAACAGGTCTTCAGAACAATTATAAATGCGATAGAGAACGCACAGCGAGGAGACGTCTCTACGCAAAGCCAAAGTATCAAGTCCTGTACAGATCATTGGGTCCCCTATGAATGAAACGGCTCTACGTTGTATGCGATCAAATGGTTAAAGATGATACTTAGGTGCACCAGCCCAGAGGTGAGAACAGTACTCCATGTGAGGCGGAACCTGGGCCCTACGCAGAGCCAATCGGTGTTTTGGCGTCAAGTACCGTCTCGCTCTACTGATGACCGCCAGCCTCGAAAAGAGGCCAACTTGGCCTTACTTTCCAGATAATCGCGATACTGACAATCATTCAAAACATTAACGCCCAATATGCTGATACTGGGTGATGTTATAAAAGGACTGTTTTGAAAGAATGGTGATACGACAAATGGAGAGTTTTTAGTGGTTATAGCGCAAATTTATGTCTTCAAGTGAATGCTAGGATCCTCTAACATGTCATGGTCTACTGCATAGTAGAAACAGCGTAGATCACCAATTCTCACGGATTTTGGATTTTGACGATACGCTCGGATCTTGCTTTGGCAATTTGCCGCTTAAAGAACCTAGAAGCTCGGTTATACTTCCTTTTTGAAACTTTCATCTTCAGATCCTTAGTAACCAGTGCCTCGGCCCAGATTTGATATGCCTCGCGTTTGCTAAAGCAGCCAGTTTGCAAAACGTATCAATCCAAGGCTGTGATTTGTCTACATTACAGTGCTCGGAATAAGAAGTTCCATGCCCTGCAAAACCACGTCGAAAACAGCAGAGGCACAGGTACTAAGATCATCATAAGATAAACAAATCGCCCCCAGGGAAAAAAGGAGTAAAATGTACGCATCCTATATATCATGACTTGTACTGCCATACGCGACGATTTGCTGGTGTTGTGTGCATTAAAATCACCAAGTATCAAGATCTCAGCGGAGGGGGTCTGTGAGCGCATATCGTCGATAGCCGATTGCAAGTGTTCCATGAACCGATCTTTTTCTGTATTACCAGAACCTACAGAATAAAATTTTAATATATAAGGACACTATAAATATTTCTTTGTGAGATTCTCAGAATACAATACAGTTGGCGGTCGCCCCGCGCTGTATTAAGTGCACGGCCTTACTTTAAAATGATTGAATAAAACACAAAGTGAGCAGTCCCGAGCCGCACTCGCCGGTGCTTTTAATATTTCCGCGAGTGCAATAAGTCGTTATATTTTACGCCTCCTCGATTCTCGTAACATTTAATATGAGTTAAAATTGGCAATTTCGAGATCATACATTTTTCGCCGCTTCAGATGCAGCTATTATTGAAGAGAAGAGTTCATCTGACGTCGACGGCTGCCGTTTTGGGGTTTATTCAGTTGAGATTACAGCGGAAAGTGGGACAGCGCGGAGAGGCGAGTGCGACGAGACGTGTGCGGCGAGCCTCCATTCATACTACTGTAGTTTATGCTTCAACTAAAAACGGATTAAATACAAATAGACCAAGGTTTGGATATTCACAATTATTTTCTCTTCTTTTGAAATATTATGTTTTTCCTAATTCTTGAGCAAATAATGTTACAACACTAATTAATTATGCAATTACGACACACGCTACTATATTTTCTAAAGCCACAAGTAGAACGGGACACTAAGCGAGGAGTGTGCAAATTCGCAAATGTAAATAGAAACGAAAACGACGTGAAATAAAACACATTTACGTTAACGTGTTCGGAAAAGTTCTGAGAGTCTTGTATTAAAACCGACTGCAACGCTCCTGAATAGCTCGTGGATAGAAATCAAAAATATAGAACTTTTGTAAGAGTATTTTGTATAGGTCTTGGAAATATTCTCAATGGTTATATTTTGTAGTTTAATATGCATTAGTGGAATCACCGCCATGCTCCCCATTGTTGGCGCCGGCTCTCGGCGCTCGGGGCTCCGCTCTGTTGAAAAATATTTTAAAACGCAGCATTCGGTTAAGATATTTCATCAGATTAATGTCTTCATTTAATATATATTCTGTTGTAGTTTGTTTTTTAATAAACACAATACCTATGTTGTAAATTACGTACAAATTAAAATCATAAGTTCGTTTTTGAATGACATTCTACACATAGAAGATTTAAATTTTCTGGTTCTGTCTTTATACCCATTAGTTATGTATTTTTATTCGGTTACAAAGCTAGAAACATATAATTTTATTTTGTTTTCTTCTTTACAAAGATAAATATTATATTAAGAACGAACTCCCTAATATAGTATTATTTTTATACTTTTAAATTTCTATAATATTTAAATACGATTAGATTAATTGAACAAAATTATTCGAATTTATTAAATTTAATGCGGAGGGACGTAAAAGTAACTAACTAGATAACTATAAAATCTTTTATCATGTGGAAAAATAGCAAACAAGAAACACATTTTAAAATTCATTTAGAATTTCGAAATCAAAATTTCATAAAAGAAATTCAATTCATTTGAAATTGTTTTTTTAAGATCCACTCGAACTATCTAAATTTGAAGAATTTGCTATTTAAGTTTCACGCTTTTTCTCGCAGTATAGACAGAGAGAACCTAGTGGTAAGATACTCCGTCCTCCACTTTTCGCCCGAATGTGAGACTTTGCGTGGCTGCATGTTGAGTGACGGACCTTTATATAAAAATCTATATATAAAAAATATATAGGCTAATAAACAGAATAAATCCAGAACTCCTTTTATTATTTGTAGTTTAAATGTTATTTATTAGAAACGAAGCATGGCGCGAGTAGCGGCCGCTCTCCGCCAAGAGATACGAGCATCACGTACAACTCGACAACGTCGTGTTTTATCGCGTGAACTATTCCTATAGCCGTAGCTCCCGTAGCTCTCGTAGCTCGTAGCTCCGCGCTACGGCACTTGCTACGCTCGTAGACGTGCTACGTGCTACGACAATAAATACAGCGGTCGAAAAATGTAACCCACATTCTATTTTATGCTTGTATATTTGTAATATATCTATATGACATTTGATGCTCTCTTGTTGGTATATTTCGATACGATTTCAAAATTATAAAGAAACTGAACAAACTAAAATTTATATATATATATATATATATATATATATATATATATATATATATATATATATATATATATATATATATATATATATTTATATATATATATATATATATATATATATATATATATATATATATATATATATATATATATATATATATATATATATATATATTCGTATATATATATATATATATATTCGTATATGGAGACATTGATACTTTATATCGAAAAATATAACAAATTATTTTTAGAATACATGATTTACAATTCGGTAAATACTTATACATATATAGTATAGACTAACACTTGTTTAGAAAACGTATAAAAAATTTCACGCAGCGGGACTCGAACCCGCGCTTCCTGGAAACCGACTAGGCGCTCTCATCTCTAAGCCATACTTTCGTACGTAAGAACGTATAGCTATTATTATTATAATTTATTACTAGTATTTTTCTTTCCTGAGTGTGGATTAACATTTTAAAAATGATAAAAGTATAGACAAAAGTTTTACGGAACGTGAAGAACAGAGTGTTATTTTATTCTTGCCTCTAATAAAGTCTAAATAGTAATAAAAATAATACTGCATTATCCCTTATGTTTGTATATAAATAATGTTTTTTAGATTTTAAAATAAACGTGTGTTTCCAAGTGTTATTTAGTTATTTACACGATATAAAACAACAACACAAACAATCAATAATTTTTGTATGGCTGTCTTTCTGTTCGTTCGGGCCATTTTTTATGGAACTAACATTGAAAGATAGAGAAGATTTTAAAGCAACATATAACGTACTTTTTATGTCGAAATTCCTACAGATTCGGGATTTATTGCGAAAAAAATAAATAATGTTTAAGTTCATGATGACAGTATAAATAATCATATTGAATTACTTTTCCCTAAATACATTTAAATAATAATAAATTAAAAAATCCTACAGTTCAATCGGGATACTAATTATATTTTTTTTTTACGTTAATTTATCTTCAAGAAAAGAAAAATAAAAAAACATCACAGGAACTTCTTTATACCTATATATAAGCAGCCTAGCGAGTTATTTAAATAGAAAGTTAAAAAGTTATCAGTAACTTATACGTAACAAGGACGTCGCGCGCACTCTCGTGCGTTTGACGTGAAGCTAATATACGCTTCAGTTTTCCTTAAATTAACAGTGCATATCTAAATATATGCTTTATCAAACTAACTGTATACAGCAGGGTATGCAGAAGGAACCTTTTTTGCGGAGGCATTGCGTGTTGAGTGGCGAAACTAAACGCCATGTCTCAACACCATGACAAAGAAATGAAAACATTAAATATTTAATTTCCTCAAATGGAAATCGAACCCACAACCTGTCGCGTTTACAGTCACACACTTGTGCCTTTGCGCCACGACTGGTCTCACACTAACACTTAATTATTTATATAATATTTGTATTTATGTATGTTCGTACAAATAACCTACAGAATACAAGATTAGGCCCACCCGCGTCAATGTCAATAGAATGATAGAACTCATTTTATTCCCAAAAGTTGAATTTATAAATGATAAAAGAAAATATGTAGATATAATAGTAATACATTTTTTAAGGTTCTTCTCGCAAAGTTTTGATATAAATCGCGAGTACATAATACACACTAAGCTTTCTACAAAACTAAAATATTAACTTCACATCCATGTTCTAGATTACCTACGGCAGGTGGAGGCCGACAGACAAATCGAGCTGAGCAAGCAATCCGCTCACAAAGGCCGCGGCGTGTAATGACATTAATTAACTCTGGCTGCGGTCGACTCACCTACGTACGTCGTACAGCGGACGCACGCTGTACTCTACGTACTCTATGTACGTACGACGACTAACTATTGGTAACCGCAACACATCAATTGTTACTAAAATTGCTTCTTATGATACCTTTGGTCTACAATAAACAGAATTGGAGTATAGAGATACTTAAATAAATCATGCTTCACGCTGTATCCCGGACACGGCAGGGTAGACACAGGGTAGACATAGGGAATATAGTGATAAGATACTTCGTTCCCCATTTTCCGCCGAATTTTTCGAGACATGCGTGTTAAGTGGCGGGTCCCAACGCGAGGCCTTGGTGCCAGAGCGAAGAAATGCAAATATTAGGAAATAATAACTCATTTTCTCGATTGGAGATCGAATCCACAGCCTCGTTTTTTCAGTCACACCCTTGTGCCACTGTGGCACGACGGCCTCAATTAAGATACTTACATTTTACTTATTATTTTTTATTACTTATTCTATGTGAAAACAATACTGAGGAAATTTTTTAAATTGTTTGACGTTGTGGGTGAGCGTAAGTTAATGCGATTCTTATTGGTGTATTTTAAAATATTTTTATTTCTCTGCACTATAGACATAGCGTGGCGTTGAGTTGCGCAACTCAAGTCAATGTATCAATCCTATTTAGTAGAAAATTCTAAAACAATTTTAAGCATATTATGTGAATTTGTTTCAAATATTTGTAGACCAATTATAAAATATGTTCACGACGAGAACGAGTTCTCTACGAAATATTTATATTTTTATTTCAACAGATGACAAAGTGTAAATGTCGTAACTGACGTAATCATCACACAGTTTGTAGGTTAAAATGCTTGCACTCCGTAGTGTAAGTACATAGAATAAAAAGAATTTGAGAAAAATAATATTGAACATTTCATTTTTTTCTTTCACTTAATGAATTCTGAAAATTACTTTCTTTTCACAAATAAAGCAATAGTTATTAAGGTTTAATACATTGTATACGTTATGGTCTAACTAATTAATAGGTCATTATCCATAATGCCCGGGCATTGTTATAAGTGAAATGATGAGGATGGTAGTTTGATAAATAATTATTATAACCGAGTATTACCATATATAATAGTTATTACTTATATGGCGCAGTAATAAAACAGTTTATTTGTTTATTTTAAGTAAATATCATGTACTAACCAAAAAAATTTATTTTTATGTTTCGTCAAGTTCATCTTATTTATTATTTTTTGTTTATACTTCAAATAATGACATGATTCACGACCAATTAGAGCCTCGAATATGCTTGTGGGACTTATAGAGTGGCAGATGTAGGTTCTGACCGGAGCCTGGCTGGGCAGGAAGCAACCTGCTCGTGTGTATTCGGTCCAGAGAAATGTTTGAAAAATAAGCTAACTTTGTTAGTTAACACTTACCTTATTTGAATTTATTATTTTGGACTGTATACGCGATGGATGTGAGTTCAATTACCACTTGGGCAAATAAATTATAATTTATAAATATTTACATTTTTTTTTCGCTCTGGTAAAGAGATAAAGCGCGGCATTAAATTCTGCCACTCAACGCGTAATATCTCGAAAACGCGGCGTAAAATGATGAACGGAGTGTCTTAACACTAGGTTCCCTCTGCCTAACTGAAAAAAAATTACATCTCGATCGAGTTCTTAAAATATTCAATGATATCATGAAATCCTTAATTCTACGACTTAGTCACGACATTTTAACGACTAATAACTGAAACACACACTAATAATTTTTTCATTATAATCGCGACTGGTTGTGTGTCGATCTCCACTCGAGGAAATAAATTATTTATATAAATTTATATTTCCATTTTTAGACCAAAATTATTGAGGCAAAAATTCTTTCATTCTTACATTTCCTACATTGGCATTGAGTTATCACACTTAACACCCAATGTCTCCAAATGCCACCAAAATTCAGCGAAAAGTGGAAAACGGAGTGTCTTAACACTAGGATTCCTCTGCCTACCCTGCTGTGTGCGAGATACAGCATGATGCTGATTTATTATATTATACATAATGCCCGGTCGTTATAACTAATGCCCATTACTTAGTCTGTAACATATATACCAGTATGTATGGGGATAATATACATAATATATACATTTTAGATAAACAACGCATAAATACTACCATTTTATGAGAAATTACAGTTATATATAACATTTTAGGCGTATTCAAGATTAGCATCCATTATAGAAATAAACGAGTAAGAGCTTTGAAATATTAATATTTCTAATGGAATAAAATATTTTCATATTTTTTGTGACGAAAAAAATGAGCTTATGTCTACTTATGTGAGTACGTACTAATATAATTACGTCATTACTACAGTAACACTGTTGCAGATGTTCCGCCGCCTGATGTTGTTATAGACCTCGTTACGAACATTTCAAAGTAATTAAATGCTCGTGAAAACTTAGAGATAACAAGTTAGAAGTGTCGCGTCGTCTCTACGCGAGAGCGGCGACATCGACACCGCCACGTGACACTTACTCTACACACTTCAGAGTAATTTAAATAAGCATTTAACTTGTCGCACGATAATTTTATCTCCCACTCACTAATTACGCACAAACGTTGTGAATCATATAAGTTTCGACGCGACGTCGAGAGACAGAGATGTAGAGCGGGTTGTTTAAACGGAATGAGGACTTTTCAAAGGAGAAACAAACTTATACCTTAGAAAACGAGGCGCAAGTTACTTTAGCGTGTTGATTTGCGGTAGTTGTCCTCGAGCTCTCTGTAACCGCTTGTCAGAGGTGTCACCCGTCACCCGTCACCCGTCACCCGTCAGCCGTCGGGGACAGTTTTAATACGTTATGTAAAGTATACGCCGTTATACAACTATATAAACCACTCATATCTGACGACAGCGGGATGCCGCTAGAGTTCAACAGCCGTCTTCACTATTAAATTAGGTTAGCTCTTACACTATAATATAATTCATTGTTGGAATATTTTTACAAAAGATATAGTTCTTATATTATATATAGATCTTTATCGTATATTTTTTGCGTGGCTTCTGGAAGTAACTAAGAATTGTGTATGGTCAATTAGTGGCTATTTAGAACATATTATAATGTTACATCAAAATGATTAACGCAATAAAAGGACTACACAACACAAAAGAAAACAATCCGAATTAGTAGTTCTTGAGATTGGCAGGTCCAGCCAAACAAAATCATCAGTTTATAATAATAAATATAGCTATAATGTTAATAAAATAAAAAGCTCTATTTATAGTATAATTGTATTACTTCATAAGGTAACTTACAAAGTAGAGTTAAAGATCGGTTTAAAAGCGTCGTTCATAGTAATGTAAGTACGGCGCAAAATGTACTACGTGTCCTTATAATAGAGTCCTTGTTTAACGATTTAAAAGCTGGAAAAGTTAAAAGCTTCAATACTATTACAATTTTATGTCACATTTACGTGAGTGGTCGCGGGTTCTGCTGAATAGGCGTTCAAACTACGGGCGCGAGCTCTCGGTAAGAACTCTCTCTGTATTCTATATCGATTCAGTCGGAGTAACATTTGAATGTGACTGTTCAAACCTCGCTGAGTGCTCTGATTGTAGATTTGTAGAATCATAAAACGTATTAAGTCGATTATAGCACGGCGTTGAACTCCTATATACTCTAATTTTTCAAAATCGTTAAATTCTGAAAATATGTTTTCTTGGCTGTAATGTAATATTACTGATTTTATCTAAATAAAAATAACATGTTTTATTAATTTTTTTATATATTTTATTTAAAGATGGTATTGCATTTGTAATAGCATCCCAAGAATCTTATTTTGTTAAAAATGCAAATATTTCTGTATACAAATTATTTCTGATGTAGGAACCAAAAACTGATACTATTTGATACAAAATAATATTTAAATTAATAATCATATCTGTCTCCATGTGAAATATTTCAATATTACACAGACAGACTTAAAACTAATTATTTTGTATGAACTTATTTCCTGCAAATTACGGGATATACAGAAAGAGCGAGCCACGTGCGCCTCGTGAGTATGGGTGAGCCCATGTAGAGACGCTACTACCACTGGTATCAGATAGGATTTACATATACGAGTATATCTTATAATCTAAATATTAAAAAAAAAAAAAAAATAGCTTCACGCTGTATCCCGCACACAGCAGGGTAGGCAGAGGGAACCTAGTGTTAAGACACTCCGTTCCCCACTTTCTGCCGAATTCTGGAGGCATTGCGTGTTGAGTGGCAGAACTCAACGCCGCGCTTAACCTCGGCACCAGAGCGAAGAAATGGAAATATAAATTTAAGTAAATATTTCATCTCCTCGAGTGGGGATCGAACCCACAACCAGTCAGTTTTTGCAGTCACACCTCGTGCCGCTGCGCTACGACCGGCCTCTATCTGACCGGGATCTAAATATTCCTTCAAAAATTTATTACGTCTACTTATAAGGTCTTTGATTTTTGCCATTTATACACTTTTAAAATAAAAGATTTAGACCTGATAAACCGAGTATACACTAAAGTATAAACTAAACGTTTCATATTTTCCTGGAAACCCAACGTTTCGACCACTTTGCGGTATTAATATACGCAATAAATCAGGTTTAAGAATGACATATAAAATATAAAAAGCCTCATCTAAAATTGCGTATGTTATACGATCACACAAGCGAGGATAGGAGATACTTCCCACAGGGGACGTACGAGGTGCGCAGTCATCAGCCTGCGTATTATCCTCTCGCGACAACATTTGGCTTCACGCTCGGATTGCCAACAAAGTGCTCTCGGGACACAAAAGAGTGTCAATATAAAAAGTGTATTTGTGGTCCCTCAGACACTCGCGGCGCCGGAAGGAGCTAACGATAACGCACCCACTCGTTAGCGGTAATGAAGCGGCCGTGTATGGTAACCCACATTCGTGTGTACTACAACGCGAATATCACCTCTATGTCCACATGTATAAGGATTATTATGGATAACCAAGAGTATATTTTACGCATTTTGAAAAATTCTTTCATTAGTCCAAAAATGAACCTACTTTAAATGATTATGTCAAAATGGCACTGAAAAGGAACGCGAGCGAGCTTTTATAAGAGAGGGTAAAATGGTTTATGAGAGTGCGAAAATAGAGAAAAAATGAGGACGTAACTAGTCTGAACCAGGTTCCTATTTCTTGTTTTTTCTATTTAGATTCGTTTTGGCAAATGCCTTTTTGGAACACATTTTGACCTTGCGGTTGTACAAACAAACAACACATACAAAATACGTAATATCCATACCTATATTATAAATTCGAAAGTAACTCTGTCTGTCTGTCTGTCTGTCTGTCTGTCTGTCTGTGCCGCAATCAGGGCCAAACCGCTAATTCAATTGTAATAAAATACTCATACAGAGATACTTGAGGGTCTTCGGATGAACATAGGTTACTTTTTTTTCTCATATTTGTAATATTGTCGATATATACTAATATATTAAAATATTTTTCAATTTGACAGGCAATTTATTCCGCCATGTTAATAACAACCGACCGTTGCTAAGCAACGGTTTGCAAAGCTTATTTTTTGTTATAAGCAAACGTCACCCAAAATGAGCTTGCTTAACGCATACATGGCGTGCGCCGACTCAACCTTATGAGATACATAAAAATAATGTTTTACAAAAATATTGTCCTTTAAATAATGTTTAAAAAAGTCCGCGATACACATACCATGTTTATCTCTGAAGCTTGAGCAAAGTAACACAGTAACAACAAGTAACCATTTTAAATAATTTACTTTATATTTATCGGGTTTTTGTTGTATGTATTTTCTATAATTTGATATTGATCCTTATGAAAATGAATATAATAGTCACTTTTAGCATTTCATCTAGATTGAAATTATAGTTCACTGTATAACATTCTAATAAATAATTAAGGAGATGTCACTGATTCGAAATGACCTAGCCTACGAGCGGCATAGTATGACCGACGCGAACGGGCAGATGACTTTGACGGTTTTGTAAAATTTCATACATTTTCGAACTACTGTTAATTTTTATGTAATTATTTGCTATTTATAATTATTTATACCTTTCTTTGGTTCTTCGCTTATTCGAGGAGCAGATTAGTTAGATTTTCATAAATTTCTTGGTGTGGTGTAAGTTGCGGCCCTGCGCGGCATCGGTGTAATATTATTTAAGTATTAAGGAGAGAATTGTTGGTTATTTCATCTTGGTTGGATGGTTATCTATACCGTTGTTATACACTTAATAAATTGTGGTTTTAGTTTTATATACTGGGATTTTATTTGATATTGCTCGCAAAACTTATCATATTTAATGTAGAAAGGACTTTAGTTATTTCATATAGTATCTATGTACGCGCGCAAGGAAAACGAGTAAAAAGATTTTTCCCGGGTAAATCAGTAAAATCGATCACTGAAAGTCCAATAAAAATTAGTTCAGTTATTCTGGATATTAGCTCGGGGAAATAGAAAGACAGAAAGAGATAAAATTATTAATAATGTAGCTGGTTTTGTTTAGTTTTTCTATTAATATTTTACTATGGTTACGTTTACTTATATTTTTTATATTTAAATTAGTTACATATTTTCACAAACAATTTCCTAAATATATCTATAAGCATTCGTAAAGTTTAAGCGGGCGAAGCCGCGTCCGGGTCCGCTAGTAATATATATAAATAACAAATGCTAATGTTGTTCTGAATTAGTAATTTTATTTTACTTTTCTTTGATCTTTGAACATTTTTCATGTTCTTAACCTTAAGTAGGTTAAGAACATGAAAAATATATATAAATATAAACATAATAATGTAAATAAACTCTTAAACTACAAGCCATATTTTTCTTTTTGAATTTGAATTGGAATTTTGTAAAATAATAAAAATACCTATACATATACTGATAATCTGACTTTAAGACTCTAGATAATGATTTCATTATCTAGAGTCTTAAAGTCAGTACAGTCTTAAAGTCAGTACAGTCACTTTAAGACTCTAGATAATGATTTCATTATCTAGAGTCTTAAAGTCAGTAAGAGTCAGTCAGTAAAAATTATGAAGACCTTGCGAACAGAGTTGCGAGCGCCGACTAGTTTTAAATATACATAAATATCCCCTCCTGATTCAAACCCACATTTATCGCATATATGTAGATATCCTCAAACTTTGCTATGAAAGTAATAATAGTATCAAAGCTCGTTATAGCATAGTTTGAGAAGCGGAGGTTCATCTGTAGTTAACAAAGTAAAACTAAGACATGAGTAAAGTAATTAAACAGGTACGACTAAATGAGTGTGTTCACACACTTGCAACTTATGAAACATCTATACTAATATACTGTTAAGTGGGAGAGTTTGTTGTTTGTTTGTTGAACGTGCTTACCTCAGGAACAACTAGTTTGAATTGAAAGATTTGGCCTGCATGCTTCTTGGGCAGTGTAGGGGAACACTATAAGAAGATTTCCCGAAATTCCTACGAGGGAAGCAAGAAGCAAATATAGGGAAATAAAAAAAAAACACTGATAGAGATAAGTAAGGTAGGTCAGAAATATTCTGTTTTTTTTACCTTACAATAATATAAAATTACTGACACTTAAGAAAAAATAAATGAAAGAAAACATCACTATAATATTTAAATTTAAACATAATTTATGTAATGAAGAATAAATATAAAGGAATATGAAAGTTCTGCGTAAGTTGAGTGACGTGACAAAGTCAGACAAAGAGTCTACAAACAGACCCAGCGAAATATTCAAAGGTAAAGTTGCTACGGCAATATGCGCTTTAAGACAAAAAAATAGAGACGAAAATACAACCACTATTAATCTCTCTTAATGTACTTTGCTGTAAATCATTATGGAGAAATTTGAAAACGGTACACATCAGAGGGAGTATCTTATATTTATTGTTGACAACAAAAACAGGTAGGTAGGTACTACGGGCGCGCGTCACGTCGCGTCACGTCACGTCGCGCATTACACGAACTCCACAAGTGGCTACAAAAGATAACGTCCACATTCCCGGAATGTGTCATTTAACACTTCCACGCGCCCACTGCGCTTTATATCGCCATATTATTATATTTTTCATACGCGTCACGTACGTCGTGTTTCACATCATACATGCTGCAATTTTCTCTTTAATACATATTTTAGTAAACACGCCGAAATCGTTAACTGAAAAGTAAATTTACAACAATGTATTTAAAGTCCAGCGCCGGTGAAATAAATGGTCTCTCTCATTTAACAAAGTGGCGCTATTCAGGGCGTCGTCGTTTGAAACACTCCACTGGGCGCTGTGCTCACGAGCGGTGCGGGACACTTGTTGATACGCTTCTAATACATGCGAGATAAGAATTGTTCGGAAATCTCCCTCAGAGATATTAGATGCAATTTTTTTTTCAAATTTTTTATGGAACTAACATTTCAAGATAGAGAAGGTCGGTGGCTACTTTTTATGTTTCAATTCCAACGGGATTGGGATTTACGCTGAAAAATCATGTTTGTCGTGAGCGCCTACCTATATAAGTACGAAATAACTAAACATTTTCATATTATATACAACTATTTTCGCAAGCAAAATCCCACAAAAATAAATTACAATTTATAAAGTGTATAAGAGTATAGACAACCATACTTAAAAAATCATCCAATTATCCCTAAACACGCTTAAATAACATTAAATAAATATTAGTGTTGTTCAAGCGGACGAAGCCGCGTTGGCTCTAATTGTTAATAAAGAGGAATTCTATATTTGTACACAATTCAGAAACAAACTAGTAGTTTCTATACTGTAACTACCAAAACTGGCATAAATAAAATATTTTACATTGCGAAATTTCAACTATTTTATAACACAAGTAGAGTTTCTATGAATAGAGCTCACCAGCAGCGGCGGCACTGGACGCGGTAGTACGAGAGCGCGGCCGTGTAGTATACAGTTAGACTGCAGTGCTATTCATATTTATTAAAATGCTAACAAACGGACAAATGAATAAAGGTTTCAAAAGGAATATTCATATTCTGGTGGTCATTTCAATAAAATATGACTAAAGCGGGAAAAAAGCATCCGTCGTGGCGTCAACATTTGACTCTACATGCGATAGACGATAATATCGTATTCTCATCTTCTTTTTCTAGTGACAAACCACGATTTTGACTTTTTCGACCTAGATGAATTGACTTAAAAAAAAAAAAAAAAACAAAATGTCTACACACACACATACATATTGTGTTTTGCTCAAAATGCTAATCCTCTCAATGTGAAAAAATGTAGATCTAAAATACACATAAGTAAAAAAAATTGTAACAATGAAATAAACAACATTTGTATAGAGAGTATGTATTTACTAAGACATGAAAGTATCTAGTAGTTGCGTAGAACAATTTTCAAAGGCGCTAAAGCTCTCGGTCTCATCTCAAAGGCGGTGTATAATAACATTAATTACGTGCTGCGGTCTGTCCTCAGCGCACCCTCTACACCCACTACACCCGCTACACCCGCTACTGTCGACAGTTGACGAGAAGCAAATACTTGCACTCTACATATTCATTTTACTTGTCTATTCTTATACAAATAAATATATTCTTGCAATTAAATGTAACCTTTGTAAAACCGTTTAATAATATATAATAGTATATTTATTATTTAGATATCTTACAAGACCAAATATGTATGTTATAAAATTAAATGTAATTTTAGAAGGACATTACATGATATTAATATTATATAATATCTGAAATATCCTTCTTAAATTATATAAAAATAATGAAATTCATAGTTTGGATATATTATTTTTAATAAAATTTTTAGTAATTAATATTTTTGTTTTTAGTGAAATAAAATAAATGATAAAAGATAACGGCAAAATAGATTTTTTCCACGAGGTCCAGGGTCTGACCAGCGCAACTATTTTAGTGGTAAAAAGAAACTCGGTTAAAGTTCAGCTTCTTAGCTGTGTCATATGTCGAATAAGAATAAGAATGTAATGTTTTATATTGATGTCGACGAAGCTACAGATAAAAGCTAGTAGAAAATAAATGTAATTTTATAATTCTCGTCATCTTCATCTTCAATCTTCAATACCATTCATATCAACTCCATTTACAGTATAGTGCGTCTTAATTTAGTTTCCAATTGAAATCATCTCTCCTCCTGTTTCCACAACATTTGTTAATGTATTCGTACATTCATTTAAAGAGCGCAAACAGAACGTAAAACAAAACTAACGTTAACCCGACGCCTTGAGACGCCGGATTCAATTTCTATTAAATGAGTGTAATACAACAAACGAGAAATGAAATTGTTTGGCTTCTATCTTCTACACGATATAATATTACACGTACTTGCTTTGTGGGTGAGTGATATAGATCTGAGTACTGGATCTTGCCTGTGAGCGTCGCCTTTTTGCGGTACTATGCAAATAACTAAGAATATATTTGTTTTCATTATTAGCTAAGAGCTTTCCAAGATAATTGAAGTACATTTTTCGGCTTTATAGCCTGATCTACTTATAACAGAGAGAATTTAATAATAGGCACTCTGTTCTCTCTTTCTTTTCAAAATCGAGACACTGTGTGTTCAGACACTGGATTTTGAGTAGCGGAAATAAATGCCGCACTGTGCCTTATTGCCAAATCGAGAAAACGAAAACAATTCATTTCACCAAGTAAGAATTAAACTCTCTAGCGATAATGTATCTGCATTAAATCTTTGGTAAATCTCTTCAATCCTTTGGGAAATATGTGAAGATGAAATATTACAGATACATAATTAATAAGAGCAAAGACAAAGAGAACATAACCTGGTTGTGCAAACACGCGCGTCTCCACTCACCCACGAGGCCGACGGTGGTTCGTCATTATTAATTAACGCTCCAAGAGTACTCTGCATACAAGCCTCACGAGGCCTCACGAGGCCGCACGAGGCCTCACGGAGGCCTCGAATAGTTCCCTCTGTAACGTATTATTTAGCAATAACTTGTGTTAAAGGCGAAATTTCAATTATATGTACTTGCAGACGATGAGAGGCGGAGGAGGCACTTTGTGGACGCTCAAAGGCCGCCTCATATAATAGCATTAATTAAGTTCCGGCGATCACCTGCCCTCCTAGTACCTCGAGACAAGCTACTTGATGCGCGCGATGTTACTTTGATATACGCTTCAGTACTCGCCAGGTCGATATTGCCGACGTCCAAAATATGTTCGTTTTTGTGCGTTTCGTTCATTTTTTTACATATGACACTGTTCTTAATGCAGTTGTAATTTATTACCACGAACTCGTCACATCAATGTCTTATCTCACGAGAGCACCTGCGGGTGTCACGCGCGGCAGTGAACAGAGTGTAGTGTCTGACATTTTTAATAACTACCAATGCTTGTTAAAATCGTCGTCTCGCAGTGTCACAGTAAATGTCAACGCTATAGTGTAAAATTCTAATAGACAAAGCTCGACGTTGAGCTCCTCCATTCATCACTCAATGTCTCCAAAATTCGGTGGTAAGTGGGAAACTGAAGTGTCTTAATGGGTCTCAGGTTCCCTCTACCTACCCTGCTATATGCGAGATATAACTTGATAACTTCATAAAAAAAGTGAAGTAACAATTATTTAAATTAACATTCTATTAGAATATTCTGAAAAGCGATATATATGATATTACAACGAGAGACTACTATTTAATTTATTTCATATTTCTTATTTAGAACAACTTCATATTTTTGTTTCAAACTAAACATTCACCAGAATCCAATACCAATACGTATCCTCTCGAAGTAAATATACAAATATTTTGGAGTTCGATATAGTTTATGAAATGAAACAGGAAACCAACTCAAAGTGTATTTACTAAGGGTTCAGCTTGTTGGGCGTTTGCGTGTTTATTTAAAATCGCTTCACTTGTATGGACTCAGTTTTGACCTTTCCAGCAGAAGTTAATATTTTTTTGGTAAATTTAGGTTATATTATTTTTTCTTCTCTCTATTTAGAAAACGTATTTTTTTCATACAGAGATCAGTTATACTACATAAATATTACAACAAGATACATATTATGACATTATTACATATTATAATTTCGACATAGCTAGATGAGAACGTATAGCTTATGGTCAGGGCGCTAATACAGTCTCTAGGAGGCGCGGGTTCATGTCCTGCTACGTTCTTTTTGTACGTTTTCTAAATCATAATACGTTAAAAAAAATATAAATATTAGGTTATATTATTTAAGAATAACTTGACTCTACACGATGCTTGTGGTTTGTAATATAGGGATATTACACGGGGGAGAGTAAGTATTTATAATTTATTACACATATATAACTGCAGACTTTGCTAGCTAAACTGACTCTGCATATCTAACGGAGAGGTCGCAGTTTCAAAACATTAATATTTCTTTCATTCTTTACCCGTAATGTCCTCGTTTCATCTACTTATAACAACGTCGGTACGGCCAAAGGTGTAGCTGTGCTGACGTTTCGCCGTCTCATGAATGCAGCCAAGGCACCGCTAACTTTGTTACCGACAGCAATACGCCTTTCCATATCCATTTCGTATATTTTGTTTCTGCTGAACATACTTCCCGGATGTATATTTATTTTAATCAAAATTGATTTTGTCTAATTCTACGTACAGGAATATATATTCAGATAAAAGTAATTAATTAACCTTGTAAGTAAGATACTTGATGAAACTAAGTGTTAATATATAAGAAAAAAATATAACACTGCATCCAATAATTACATTTATTTTAGGTCTAGAGACCCAACATTGGCTTTAATTGTTCTAAGCCTGTGGCAAAGGAATTCCTGGAGCCAGAGCGAGGGTCCGATACGGCATGAAATACGACGCCCCTCACGCTATGAGTTATACCCACAAAGGATTTATCCACTCCCCGAGTGTCATCTGAATATGTTTTATTATAATCTTCGCTTATATTTGATTATTTTAACGAAAATGTATATATTTCTCTTATTTAAATATTTAATTTGATATAGGCTTATTCTACGTTCACTTACGGTCTATTATTTTTAGAACGTTTGATAAGATTACTCAAAAAATGTGTTTTTTTGATTTTTCGTCCTATTAAGATGCAGGCCAGTCAGGCCAGCCAGTGAGGCCAGTCGTGACGCAGGGACACAAAGTGTGCCTGTAAATCGACTGGTTATGGGTTCGATACCCACTCGAGGAGATGAAATATTTATTTACATTTATAATTTAATTTCTTCGCTCTGGTGTCGAGGGGAAAGTGCGGCGTTGTGTATCGCCACTCAATATGAATTGCCTCCAGAAATTGGCGAAAAATGGGGAACAGAGTGTCTTAACACTAGGTTCCCTCTGCCTACCCTGATGTGTGCGGAATACAGCGTGACGCTGGATAAGATAGTCAAATGAATCTTATACAACAAATCCAAATTTTAATGAAATAGATATGGAACAAATACTAATATTATTTAGTTTGGTCGAACGCGTCAACGTAAGGTTCGAATGACTGTTGTATGGTAAAGTTTATTTATGAAAGAAGATATAATATGACGTCCATCGCTTATATAAACATCACTTTTAATATCTCCCAGTCCATACATTACAAGCGGGTTGTCCACGTGTCGGCAATATAAGTGATCAAAGTAATCAATAAAATGTTCAAAACAAAGTGTAGTGAGCTCGAGCGGCGCGTAGTGTCTGTTCACTTGTTCCATAGATTGCGCTATTCTATTGTCAATTATTAGATCATATAATTAGGCTATGAATCATCAGTCGTTGGTCGTTGCCGGAGAGGTCTCTGCAGGCCTCTACCGGACTCGCCCCGGCCTTGCCCGGGGCCCCCGTGCCCGCTCCGGGTAGTGAATGCAATGGCTAACTCCGCCGGTATTGTATTCCTGTTTACAAGTAATATTAATGATAGTAAGAAAACTAAACCAAATAGCGTAATTCGAAAATCATCGACTGTACATGCGGTAGTTCCAAATTCAATTTCCAGTCAGACAAATGTCAATTACTTGCAATATTTTTTGATTATTTACTTACAAATTTTTAGAGATCCAAATTTTCAATCTAAACTATTTCTTATATTTAAAAGATGAATGATAGAAATAATTCAAAGTAAACATCCTTTTTGCTCATATCGCTTACAAAGAGCCATTATCCTCAAACATATATTGACATTACAACACAATAATATATTTAAGCTTGAATAAATAAAATTTACAATATATTTGTTTAAATAATAATTATAGAATATCATTTCAATTAAAATCTTCTAAAATATTAATTGAAATGGTATTCTATAAAAGATAATTATAACTACAGTATATGTGCAATGTACCTACTTAAATATGTAATGTATTTAATTGGATTTGTAATAATACTGTATTTTTTTAAAGCAGCTTTCTAAATATATTTTTTAGTTTTGTAATATGTAAAAGACAAATATGTGTGTGTTAAGTTACAATACAAGCAAACTTTCTTTCCCTATATTCCCTTTATTCAACCATCTCAACCCCGTTTTTTTGCGATATAAAGTAGATTATATCCTTTCCCAAGCTAAACTCTATATCTGCAATTTAAATTAGTTTAGTAGTTACAGTGTAAAAGCACAACAGACAGACATAGTTAGTTTCCTTTTATAGTATTAGTATGGATTTTATAATATAACGCTGCAACGAGCGGAAAATACAATAAGCTTAAAGTATTTCAAAAGTTTGTAATCCCATCGACGAAGACGCGCCGACCAGAGATAATATTGAAAAATGGAATTTCTGGAATGAACGCTCTCATCTCAACATACTTTACTGCTATGGAAGTGTCGGCGAGTGTCGGCGAGTGTCGGCGGGTGTCGGGCGTCTAGAGTGTGTAGTGTGGGACTCTTTCATTACAAGTTTACTTATTTTGTTTATCCGATTTTAAAGCAAGGAGGTTATCAGTTTGAAATGTATGTATGTGATATTGTCGAAATAGATGTCATTTGAGTGTAATGATTTAATTTGCGCTTCCAAATATAGATGCTAAATTTTGTAAGTGTATGTCTGCTTGTATGTTTATAAATATGTTGGTCTACAAATACCTCGGCAACTGAAAGTTATATTAACATAATCCATTTTAATACCTATTAAGAAAACGTATAAAAAAATTTACGTAGCGTGATTTGAAATTTTTTATATGTTTTTTTTAGTGCTGCTTTTTTTAGTAACACTTTAAAATGTTCAAAATAAACCAGTTTATTTAAATACAGGTAAATTCTAACCTACGGAACAGTTTGAGTTTCTTTAAAAACATGACAAAATAAACAAAGACATGCAGATATTTTTCCTTTAAAAAAAAACAACTACACGCTGTATCCCGCACACAGCAGGGTAGGCAGAGGAAACTAGTATTAAGAGACTCCGTTCCCCACTTTCCGCCGAATTATAGAGGCATTGTGTGTTGAGTGCGAAACTCAACATCGTACTTTACCTCGACACCAGGGCAAAGAAATGAAAATATACATTGAAATAAATATTTCATTTCTTCGATTGGGGATCGAACCCACAACCAGTCACGTTTACAGGCAGACTTTGTGCCACTGCGCAACGACTGACCTTAATGTGTTTCTTTTCAGTTGATACGTATTTGAAATCTGTATTTTTTTATTTTACTCGTTACTACCTAAATTAATCTATGGGTGTTTTTGTAAATGAGAAAATAACTTTGAGAGGTTCATGTTCTAAACAAGAAACAGTCTTTGTAAATAGAGATTGAGACACTTACTAGTGGAGACGAGAGACGTTGTTAAAATATTTGTAACGGTACTTTATAAAATATATAATATACGCAGTCGTGGCACAGTGGTATAATGTCTGACTACAAACGTAAGGGTGATGGGTTCTATTCCCTTCGACTAAAAATGAAGTCATTATATGTGAAAGCTTAAATTATAGGATAATTTTCTTTTTTTATATCAATGTAAAATGTTATATCATTTACTTAATTTTTCTAAATAAAAAAACATTATAAAAGTTTCAGATTATCATTTTAGTAATCTCTTGACTTTAATAAATCACTTTCGCGTGGCCACTGACAACACAACGTTTTAATAAAACCCACTTAGTTTTGACAAAAAATCTAGGTAAAGTAAATATTATAATAAAAATGTTCTATATCATAATAGAGGTCGTTTTGGCGCTTTGAGAAATACGTTTCACCGTAAACCGGACGGTTATAGGTTCGATTACCACTCGTGGGAATAAATTATTTAATATTTTCACTTCCTCGCTCAGGTATCAAGGCAAAGCAGAGTCGAGTTCCGCCACTCAACAGGCAATGCATCCAGGAAATTAAGTTTTTTAATACTAAGTTCCCACTACTTACCTACTTAAGCTGTATCCCGCATATAGCAGGTACGCGGGGTACAACGTGAAGTTGTATAAAAAAAGAAATAATATCCTATATCTATGATATTTAGAAATTTTAAGAGATGCCCTCAGTATGACAAATAGAATAGAGTATAAATAGTTTCATATATTTACTTTACACAATCCGCCGTCAATGTAATAAGGTGACACATTAACCGACTACAGTACACGTAATGTTTGTGTGAATTGAAATAATGTGCGCTTATCTGTATGAGTGTGTGTGTGTGTGTGTGTGTGTGTGTGTGTACGGTTTGAACGCTCGCCGAGAGTCAGCAGTGTGTATGGTGTCGTTAGCAAAGTTAGCTGTTAGCAAACTTACACTATATTTGTGTTCTGTTGTTGCAATTATGTAGACTATAAGTATAGTCATTCTCCATGAAACGAATATACTTAACACCAGGTTCCCTCTGCCTACCACGCCTTGTGCGGGATACAGCGTGAAGCTGATTTATAAATATATTATCATATTTCATAAACGACATTCTATCGTTAGTAATTTCTTATCTATATGTAACAACATATATAACATTTTTGCTACTGACGGGACTTTCCGATTCCTAACTTATACTACACAAAAACAATGCAACATGCTCGTTGGACTCCAAAGGAGCGACATTTGTCGATCGGAAATTGAACAACTAGGGCCAGCGGAGAGAGGACCGAAACTTAATAATATTTCTAAGACAATCTTTTATAATAATAAATATAAGCGAAGACAAACATAAAGCAGGGCTCCACGCCGTTGTGTCGGGACGCGCCGCTAACGAGGACCGTCTCTACATCTAATTATTTCGGCCACGTGGAGACGCTTCCCTCAAAAACAACATTTTCCTTAACAAATGAAATTTCAATTTTTCGCATGATGCTATCTTTTTAATTATATCCTTTGATGTTAGCAGCAAGAAGGCTTCGGTACCTGTAGGTACCCCGTACCTATAGATATAGCTACGAACAGGCAACGCGTTTCTGTTTTGTTATTTTTTCCTGTTCTAAGTATATAAAAAGCTTAAAAGCTTTGCGTTATTTGGAAAACAATAATAAAAGGTAGGTACTTTTCATTCTGAAAAGGTTAAATACGATTTGAAAATAATTTAATCCCGGATTAATACACTCGAAGCACAATTTTATTTTATTTATTCAAAAACTAATGTAGAATTTTTTTTTCGGTAAGACTCTGCTGTTCCCCACTTCCTGCCCAATTCAGGAGGTATTAAGTGTTGAATTGGTGGGACTCAACGCCGCGCTTTATCTTGTAACCACAGCGAGGAAATGAAAATATTATAAATAGCATTTCCTTGCACACTTGTTTCACAGCGCCACGACTGGTTTCTATTCAGAAGTTGATGTATGACTATTCAATCTATTTTACAGTAGATGAAGATGAAGAGACAATGTTCTATTTTACGAGGTGACGACGGCGGCAGCCAGCACTGCGCTGTCGGACGCGGGCGGGAGTAGTGGCGGGACTCAACCCGCGCCTCCTGGAATTAGACATCGCGCTATGTTCAAATTTTTATACGTTTTCTAAATAATTATTTTTCCTTTCTAAGTGTGAAATAACACTTTAAAAACTATTAAAAATATTTTATATTATTTCTACTTTGTTCAGTATTCATATTAAAATGATAAATTATTACGAGTATAAGGTATATCTTCATTTTCTGTTTATAGATAGATTATATATTTATTAAATTCTATAATCCAGGTAAAATTTTGTTCTTCTATCAAAAATAAATTATTAAATTCGCTAATAAGAATATCATTATATTTATAAGTATAATATGTTAATTAACGAGCTTCTCGTTACAACGAATATGAGACTATAGAATAATATTAGTGAGTTTACCAACTGTAGGCTCGTGGCACCTCCCCTCCACCTCCCCCCCGGGGGGTGCTCGCGCTCGTGTCTTACTCTGTGTTATGTCTAATTACGACTCGTGTTTCCCTTCAAGTATCTAGGGACTCATACTGGTGTGGAGACAGACAGACGTTATTACGAAAATATTTATTGAATTATAATATATTGATTTTGTTAAATATGTTTATGAAAATCCTCTATGTGTTCCACGTAAACTATTAACTGTAATTTTAAATAGTGAGGCCATTGTATGTAGATCTCAAAAAGTACGGAGAGACAAAAGTACTACGGAGCTAAGAAAATTGTGGACAGATATAATACATATATATTTGTATGTACATACACTTACGAAATATAAGAACCTTGGAAGCAAAGAGCTTGAAGCAAGAGTGCTTGGAAACTCAAATATTAATCCAATTTCAATTTAAATCATAATATTATACATACTTATCAAACTGATAACCTTCTTTTTTTTAAATCGGCTAAAAATTCAAATGCAAATCTGAACACAAAAAGAAAATACTACAGCCTCGCCACGTTACTACTTTATGCAAAAACAGAACTATGAAGTCGAAATATGGAAGTTCCATAGTGCGAGCGGGAGCGGGGGCGGGAGCGGGGGCGGGAGCGGGGGCGGGAACGGGGGCGGGAGCGGGGGCGGGCACGAGGGCGGGCGGCGGTCGCTGTCGCGCTTTTGTTCCATTTGCAAGACGTTTTTTTTAAAACATATGTCAAGTTGCAAGCTGAACTAACGAACTCTACTGTTTTCTTTGCTTGTGTTTGTGACCCGTGACCCGTGACTGCATACACGCGAGTGTCATACAACTGCGCAGTGAGACAACACTGCTCGTGGTAATGGTGTTACGCTAGTTGTCTATATTTGGTTTTATTATAGGAGGTGTATTAATGTTAATGGGATACTAAACTTATAGCACACGGAACAAACATTTATATAATTATAAAAGTAATAGAACAATAACCAAAAATACCTTGAATGTTTAATATTACATTACAAATAAAGGACATTGCTTTACCAAACTTTTTGTATAACTAACAATTACTTGAATCAAATATATCAATCAAATCGCAAAACGACGCGTACTCTGACTTCAGGGAGCCGAAGCCCGATAAAACAATGGGGCAATCAAGAAAAGACGTATTTCTCTTGCGAAAGAAAAACAGAGGGAAATCACAAAAGTTTCGCTGAAAAGGAAAAATAAGCAGTTATAATGTAGTCGAGGAAAGTGGACGAGGACTTGGATGAATATTGAGAAGCGGAGTGTACTTGTGCTGGCCAAACGGAAGTGATATCATTTACAATTCTATTACAACATTAATGGTACTCGTGGGTATCCTATAGGTAACTTTATTGTGTTTTAATTAAAATACATGAGCAATTGAATTAAAAATATATTTCCTTATTTTTTTTTTATATTCTTAGGGTTCTGTATCTCAAAAGTTAAATCTCTGAAAAAATCAAACTTCTAAGCCAACGCAATCAAAAGATACAGCCGTTTATACCGCAAATTTTCGAAACTCGCTAGGAAATCAAACCCTATAGGTTACTTCCCGTGAACTCAAAATTTTCAAATTTGCTACAAAGCAACGTCTTCCATCCAGATAAAAGAAAAGTGGAAAAAACATGACAAACTTATATTTGTGGTTCATTTCATAGAAAATTATTATAGAAAATTTAAGATCAATTTTTATAAGTTGTACTTCCCGTTGACCTACAATTCTGAAAATATTATGGTAGCCTCGGCGGGCGAGTCCAACTCGCACTTAAGCAATTTTTTGTAAAAAAAAAATCAGCTTCACGCTGTATCCCGCACACAGCAGGGTAGGCAGAGGGAACTTAGTGTAAGACACTCCGTTCCCCACTATCTGCCGAATTCTGGAGGCATTGCGTGTTAAGTGGCAGAACTCAACGCCGCGCTTTGCATAGACACTAGGGCGAAGAAATGGAAATATAAATTTAAGTAAATATTTCATCTCCTCGAGTGGGGATCGAACCCACAACCAGTCAGTCGGTTTTACAGTCACACTTTGTGCCGCTGTGCCACGACCGGCCTCAAATTTCAGTATTAGGCTTCAATTTCTTGTATTACGGCTTTTACCAAATTTTATTCAAAATATAATTAAATTATCTATATATATCTTCGAACTAACGTAATATAAAGCTACGAGTATATAGTATAGTACGTACGTATTACCGTCGTATGTAATACATAGTGGCCGTAACGAGGAGGTCATCCTATTAACAATTGGCCGCTATCGCCGGTCAGCTAATTACGGCGCCCGCAATCCTTCTAAACACCGCGCACGACCCGACTCGACCCGACACGACCCGATACGACCCGATACGACCCGGCCTGAGCGATCAGACGACGACGTCATTGTAAACTATTTAGTATATTTTGTAACTGACAATGTACGGCTGATATTCCCTTTAGGGTACTTCCCAATGGTTTACGTTTTATTTTTTTTCAGCTTTCCTAATATTACATACCGTTTCCTATTTCTACCAAATTCTGGAGGCATTGGTTGTTGAGTGGCGGTACACAACGTCGCGCTTTGCCTTGACATAACAGCGAAGTAACATAAATTTAAAATTTCATTTCCTCGAATGGGAGTTGAACACATAACCTGGCGCGTTACAGAGCACACTTTGTACCCCTGCGCCACGAATGGACTTGTGATTTATTGTTAAATATTTATAGCTTCACACGTCTCCCGCTTGGCACAGCAGGGCAAGTTTCATTTTAATAAAACTATTTTTAAATAAAATATATGACTTTTATCTTACTATTATAAACATTAACCGCTTTCGATTTCTAACATTATAATACAATATTATAACTATAAATATGAATAAGAATAAGATATAGGAATTCAGCTTCACGCTGTGATCCACACACAGCGGGATAGGCAGAGGAAACCGAGTGTTAAGACACTCCGTTACCCACTTCCCGCCCAATTTTCCAAGCATTGTGTGTTGAGTGGCGAAACTCAACGCCACTCTTTGCCTCGATATACCATACCGAATACATACATATACATAAATTCGTGGTATTTACGTAGGCTATTTCATATATCAACCAAACATATCCAAATCTCAATAATAAGAAAAAATATAGGCTGTATACAACGTAAGATATTTTCACTTGAACTGGAATCCATCGAGCACCACTAGTCTCCTACACTCCACACTCATATTACTGTATTATCACGCGTAAGACGATCTCGTATTATTTTACAAAGAGCTTGTCAGTCCCGTCAGTCTCGTCAGTCGTCTCTGCCCACGCGCGAGGTGGAAGTAAGCGGCGTATACATGATATTATGTACGAAATAAGGATAGGATAAGAATCGTCATATTTATATTAAGATCGTATTACGTCATACATGCC
Source organism: Heliconius himera (assembly GCA_021202915.1). NCBI lineage: Eukaryota > Metazoa > Arthropoda > Insecta > Lepidoptera > Nymphalidae > Heliconius > Heliconius himera. Next base: position 71,695 of record JAJHJA010000147.1, on the reverse strand, counting down.
TTTCATATTTGGTATATTTTAAAATAAATATTAATAGAATTTCACGGAGAAGATATTTTATAAGAAACTATCACTTACTTGCAGCTTGTGCTTACTAAAAGTTTCGTAATATCACGGTTGAGTTCCGCCATTCAACACGCAATGGGTCTAAAATTCGACGGAAAGTGGAGAACAGAAGTGTCTTAACACCATGTTCATATCCCGCTGCCTACCCTGCTATATGCGGGATACAGCGTGATATCATAAAGTCTATATATAAATAATCTTGAGAATGAGTTCTTGAGATTAGCGCGTTCAAACAAACTTTTCAGCTTTATAATATTAATAAAGAAGTACAGAGAAGTAATTCATTCAGAGAAGTTACTTCTCATAATAAGTATATAGGGCTACTTAAACAGAGTCAAACAGAATATCGTAATACGTAACATAGAGACGCCGATGCACTTCCGAACCAATGGGATATTAATTTAACATTCTGTTCGAGTTCGAGAGCTCGTGACTGGAGGAGCGACGCCAATGAGCCAAATAAGTTGAAACTTATACCCATGTATAGACTACCTATAGGGCCAACGGTACAGTACTAGTTATTAATTAAAATACTTTTTGTAAAAGCAAGTCTTAAGAATTATTTAATATTTTGATTTCTTCGCTCTTGTCGAGGGAAAACGTGGGGCTGAGTTCCGCCACTCAACGAGACACACACACACGAGACACAAAGACAGTGGGAAACGGAGTGTCTTCACTTAGATTCCCTCTGCCTACAATGTTGTGTACGGGATACAGCGTGAAGTTGATTTATAATAAATTTAAATAAATATTAAATTTATATAAATATTAAATTTATTATAATAAAAAATATATAGTTTACATAAATTAAAACATACTTTGGCTTTGTTAAACAAAAATAATTAAAAATCGGTAAAATTTTAAGTCGGTGCCAAGCTAATGCTACAACAATTTTACTACAATATCAAATTACTAAATCTGTTTATTTTACTTAGCACCGACTTCAACATAATTAAATTTCTTTTTAATTATTATTTTTTAACAAAATCAAAGTACATTTTAATTAAAATAAAAAAAGAATCATCAGAATCGGTTGGCGTGATATTGAGTTATTCATCCATTTGTCGCCCACATACCTAATGCAAATTTAGGACTTATGTGATTTTCTCATACATACCATTGTCAGAAATGGACTAAAAAAAATGGGATCACCCGGAAAGCACTAGCTTTCAAATAAAAAAAAATCAATCAAATCGGTTCAGTCAAACCCAGTCAAAAGTTCTGAGGTAACAAACATAAAAAAAACAGTCGAATTGATAACCTCCTTTTCTTACAGAAGTCGGTTAAAAATCAAATAAATAGAAATAAGGATATTAAATGAAAACTAAAAAGCAAAAAATATTTTATAAATTAAGAAAAATCCATTTAAAAACAAGGTTCTATTCAAATGGTCAGTTGTATTAAAAAGAAAATAATAATTGCAAAAGCTTGTAATGCATATAAAAACAGAGAATTAAAACAACAGCGTGTTTTTCGAGATACAAGCTTTTTCAATTATTATTTTTAATTTGTTTTTTTTCCCCTTCTTTAATATTTCATTTAAAGACTAGTTTTACAGCTTTTAATATAATTAATGTTATTAGTAATTCTAAGACTATTTCCAAAAGGACCATTAAAAAAATGGATTCCAAATCAATTACAATTACGGTACGGTAAAATAACAGCGTTAATCTCAGACAACCCAACCTTAAATTGGTTCAGTCACTTAAGGAGAATGCCGCGCTCGGAGGAACTTCCATTAAGTAAATCGATTTCTCAAAGAAAGACACGTAAAACGCTCAATAGAGGCATTTGGCTTGAATGATTAGTTGTCGCCGGGCATTGTTCCCGTCATTAATTATCCGGGGACAATCGTAGCGGCGTCGAGTCCCGGCGATGCCTAATTGATACATCTCCCGTACACACTCCTGGAGAAAGAGGAGATCCATCATACTCCGGTTATATATAAGTCCTTTTAAGTTTTGAAGGAAAGTTGTGAAAGGTCGGATTTCTACCGAGGCCAGCGCTCTGTCTGTATGTCATTTAATATTTTTTTAATATATATTTGTTTTGTATGAGAAGAATTAAAATAACTGTGAAATTTAACTTAGGGTAAACAATAACTTTGACTTTGAAGAATAAAAATACATAAATCAGCTGTATTCTGCTCACACCAGGGTAGGCAGAGGGAACCTTTTGTTAAGACACTCGGTTCCCCACTTTCCGCCGAGTTCTCCAAGTTCACAGTCACATTTCGTATCCCAACGCCACAACTGGTCTCGCTCTCTACACTCTCTATACTTTCAATGTTATCTAAAAATTAAATTGCTTTACAGCCATTAAGCAAGTAATGAACATTGTAATCTGACATGTCGTTTTACTAACGGCCATTAGTTTTAATCACACTTTTCTGACTTTATAAGGAAATATTCAAATAACCTTGTAACTGCTAATGTGTAAGCACATATATGTTTAGCTTCACGCTGTATCACGCATATTATAGTAAGGTAGGCAGAAGAAATATATTGTTAAGACACTCCGTTCAGATAATGCGTATTGGGTGGTGGAAGCATAATCGGGAAAATATCTTTGTTGATAAAAAAATCTTGATACCATCATCAAGTGGAAATCGAATCCTCGACCATCGCTTTAACTACCAGACGTCACGATGATGGCCTTAAAAATAGTTATGTGCAAACTATTATACAGTTTTTTAATACAATGTAATTTCAATTTAAGAAAGCACAGTGTCAACAATTTAACTCAGTCGGTGTAAAAGTCACAATGAATTATTTAGCGTAATAATGGAGTCCCCCCCCTCTACCTCCCCCCCCCCCCTTCCCGCATGTCTCGCGGCGCTCGCTTGTGGAGGAATTCCTTCCGATATTTGTTAAACGAGTGACTGAAAACTGTCTCGGAATGCATTATTCATGTGCCCGCCGCGACGCGACACCTGCTGGTGGCGCGACACCGCGACACTGCGACACTGTGACACTGCGACACTGCCACACTGTGCAGGAGGGCCAGCTACGCCGTCCTCGCAGAACAATATTGTTTTGTCACTTAAACTTTAGGATTAGTATCAAAAAGTCCATTGAAATTAGCTATTTGTTATGAATACAATTATCAAGGACATTAAGCATTAAATATGTTATAATGTCGTTTAATTTAAAACTTTTCTTTTATAAAAATTAAAAAATAACTTCTGTCAGGCAAAATAGCTTGACGTCGATTTGTATGCGGACCGTATGATTGTAATTGCCTTCCAAGTATGTAATGATGTAGTTGGCAAGGCAGCGATTATGCTAATATGACACATTCCGTATATGCGGAACTTCCGTCGGCCGACTCCGACTCCGACTCCGACTCCGACTCCGACTCCGACTCCGACTCCGACTCCGACTCCGACTCCGACTCCGACTCCGACTCCGACTCCGACTCCGACTCCGACTCCGACTCCGACTCCGACTCCGACTCTGACTCCGACTCCGACTCCGACTCCGACTCCGACTCCGACCCCGCACCACGCTAATTCGATTACCGCCCGTCATACTGACGCGATGTTTTGTTTCACCAACAATGACTATCGTGTTTGTTGGACGCGCCCAGTTTTTGTTGGGGCCAATTAATCTGCCATATTTTACATATTACATATATTAAAGGCATGTTCTATGGATATATTTATATAGACCGATATTGGCCGAATATAATATGTAAGCGGACCGTCGTGGCGTTCTGGCACAAGCGTGTGACTGTATACGCAATGATTGTGGGTTCTATTCCTGAATCATATGAATTATTATTTATATGTATTTTTCTTTCTTTGCTCTGGTAAAAAGGCAAAGCGGCGGCGTTAAGAATACCGCCACTTAACAAGCAATGCCTCTAAAATTCGACAGAAAGTGGAGAAAGGAATGTGTTAATACTAGGTTCCCCCTGCTTGCCCTGCTGTATGCGGAATACAGCGTATATGTTGGTTCGCGGCGGCCGTTGACAGTAGTCGCTTGTGTGATGTCGCCGCGATATTGAGTGACACCATTCGGAGTTACTTGAAAAGGCCTCTCTCTTCCGTAATATGTCACAGTGCAAATGTCGGTCGGCGACTTTCTTCGCCATATTAAATTCCGATAGATACACACAGTGTGGGCATGAGGAGGTGACGAGGCAGCCATCAATCAGAGGCCGGAGGCGGGAGGGCTTGTGAGAATGGTTCGTGAGAAAGTGGTAATGACGTCAGTATAACTCCGAAGTCATATTAGCGCATTACTAGCGTATATTATCATTTACTTGTAAGAAAATGTAATGTCATTTGCTGATTTTATATATGTTTAATGTTTAGATCCACCTGTTGTGGCTATAGTTGGATACCACTAAGAAGTGTCTGGTAACACCAGGTCTTACAATTCTTACAATAAAATAAATACAAATTCGACACTGTTTAAATATTTAAACGGCGACGGCGAGTGTCGAGTGTCAGCGTACAAACAAGCGACACTTTCCGACATCGTGTGTTCATAGTTTGTTCATACAGAGCTGCAAGGAGGAACGACGACACAACTGACATTTTGTATTGTTCGGAAGTATTCAAATGTTTCTTCCTTGATTAGTACCATAATTTTATTAAAAGACTAGCTTTCATCCGCGGCGTCGCTCTCGTGGTGTCTTGGATATCGTCTCTTTTTAGAGACGATATCGAAACGACTGACGTCATACTCTATAGGCTTCGTCCATATCCATATCTAACACAAAAATATTTTTTCATTTTGCTAAAGTTGATCCTGGAATATATACATAGCGCTATTGTTAAATAAATCTACGACTAAATCGACAACAAACATTGTTACAATGTTAGCTCTAGTCATAGACGCGACACAATATTTTCAAATAAAATACTTTTTCCTATTTATAGCTAATATTCATTCTTGCTGACATTTATCAAAGTTCATTCAAGCATATTGCGTTATTTAATACAAAATAAGATGTTTATAGAAACCACATAAAATACAAAAGCTTTGGACATAAAACATGTTTTCGCACAGATGATAAAAAGACTCAGAGAGGGTCTCAGAGAGGGCCGTCCTTTCAATGTTACCAGATTTTATTTGTACTTCTACTTATATTGATTTGCATTGACTTAATTTACTCCAAATAAAATTCAAGGGGAAAAGAGTCCGAAATCGTTCTTTTGAACAGAAGTCGTTTAGGAAACGATTTTTATCGACGAATGAAGCCACCGAACTGTTTGTCGAATAAATGAGTTCGATTCATTCTCTACCACCCGCCCCGGCCGGTCCGGGGCAGTTCGAGGCGGTCCGGGGCTGACTGGGGTAGACCAGGGCAGTGCGGGGCTCGGACCGGGACAGGGTAATAAAATGTGAGAGCGACAACGGCAATAAAGAAAATATGAGGGACGGCCAACAAGGTGAAGCCGAGATCTATTGTTACAAATGGTTACGGCGGCAATAACGCGCGCAAGTATTCAAGACCGCCTTTATACGCGACGATAAATCCACGTAAAAACCTCCGAGACCCCTCGTCCTCCTCCTCGCTCCTCCTCGCTCCTCCTCACTCCTCCTCACTCCTCCTCACCGTATTCCTACTTTACCTACTTACGTACGTGCTCGATGACGAACTGTCCCGCGAAAGTAAGTTACTTTCATATTTCTATACTTATTTTCTGTACTTTACTACTGCTGTACTTATTAAATAAATAACTACTAATATTTTTATATATTTTTTTACTATAATTCAGATTTCATTGTTTAATTTTATAAGAAAAATACAGACGGTAATACCTTACACAGATTTACTGTCCAATAAACAAAGTATATTGTTACTAAGGATAAAAGACACAATAGTGATGTGTAAAAAAGAGATATAAAGATTTAATATTGAGGTTTAGAGTAAGTAGCTTATACTATACAATACAGAGAACATATTATAAAGAAATGTAAAAGATTTTTACTTTAGCATCACGCTGTATCACCCACTCAGTAGAATAGGCATTGGGAATGTATTAAGAGACGTTGTTAGGTGACTAAACTCAACGACGCGCTTTGCCAAGGAATAAAAATATTAAACATGTAATTTCCTCAAGTAGAATTCGAACCCACAACCTGTCGCGTTATTGTTGCCACGGCTGGCCTCGATATAAAAATAATATAAAGCAAATATCATCAGCCATCAGATGATGTGCAAACACTGTTATTCGCTTTAATTACATGTATATTAATGTAAAAAGTTCCGTTAAAAATATTTGCTGTTAAAACGGCAGTAAGTCGCGAGGTATTTTTGTAAATAATGTAAAAAAATATCGTATAGGTTTATTTTAGAAGAATATAATTTAATAAAATAGCCTCGAGAAGGTAATAATTGCGAGATTTGTTTTCGATCGATGAACGATCCAAAAAAGCCTCCCGAGAATTGATGAGTGGATCTCTGAAACCAAAGACGTGGGTCAATTACAAACAAATATTTGAGGAAACTAGAACCTTCGAGTACGTGGATTCAATACGATGTGATAGGATAACTTGTTATCATTTATTTAGTTAAGCGTGTGTTCTTTACAATTGAAGAGAAAAATATTTTCATGAATATATATATATCCCCACTCGAGGAGATGAAATATTTACTTAAATTTATATTTCCATTTCTTTGCTCTGGTGTCGAGGTTAAGCGACTCAGCACGCAGTCCTAAAGATTTCGACGGAAAGTGGGTAACGAAGTGTCTTAATACTAGGTTCCCTCTGCCTACGATGTTGTGTGCGGGATACAGCCTGAAGCTGAATTGATTTGATGAAAATTAAAAATAAATAAGAATATATTTATTTTTAATTTTTATCATAAAACACAGTAAAAATATTTCTATATCTATATCCTTTATTTACTTAGAAACACTCATAAACTTATTAACATACAACATACAAGATGCTCTACAGACAATAAATTTCAGTAAACCGATGAGTTTAATTTGCCAAAGAGGGTAATCCCCTCCCGCGAGTTTTGTTCACAGTTTATTGAACACGTTTGTATTACAATATCGATATATATTATTTACATTACATATTACATTTGGTTTTAGTTACTTAATTAAGTTTTGATTAATTATAATTAAGCATTGTTTAGTTCATAAATGTTTTTAATTACATATTTAGATATTATAATTAAGAATAGAAACAAAAATACGTTTCGTTTGTATAATTAATTAGTTTGTACGGTAAAGTATTCGTAGTTACTAATTTTAAAAATATATATATTTGCTAACAGAGCAAGCGGCTGGTCTCGACCGTTAGCTCCGAAATTACAAATCTAGCTCCGAATGAATTAAATTCTCAATAGAAATTTCCGAATAGCCTCGCTTTGCGCGGCGTTGTTCTCATTCCGCACTCCCATTACAAAACAAATTTGTTTTCAACTCTGCATACACAAAGATTTCGCTAAAATTACTTCCAACACAACAATGCTCGCAGACCGCGGCGGAGTGCCGGAGAGCGCGGAGAGTGCGGAGAGCGCGGAGAGCCGCGCGCGCTCCCTCTCGCCGACCCACATATATGCTCATTCAAAAACTACACAATAAAACCATATAATGTGAAACAATACGTACTTGTTTCAAAAGGAAACTGCAATTAAGCGTTAGTCGTTGAATGCGTGAAGCGAGGCGTGACCGACTGAGACGCTGCAATACAACGACAGCGAAAAATCTCTTCTGTCTTTAAGAAATATCTCATTTTATTTACGTTACTACTTGTTATAACAGAAACTTCGAACATTCCGTTATTGATAAACTAACAGACGAACAACTTCAGATGGCTGCGACCTGTTCTTTGATAACTAACGAAGGTATCTTCTTCCCTTATTGTGGACATTAGAAGAACTATACGACGTCAATCGAACTGACCAAACTACTCGAGTTCGACCCTCATAAAAAAAGCAATTCTCTGTAGCCCTGTAGCCCTGTAGTACCGTAGCCTCGTAGCACACAGTCGTAGCGGGCTACGAGGCTACAACGCTACGAGGCTACGAACCCAGCTACCTGTCGCACTCTATTACGGTCTGATAACGTATTTATTGGCACTCGACCGCAACTGTCTTCAAATACCAGATCCATTTCGAGCATTCAACGTTCATAAATATTATTTCCGAAGAGAAATATGCTCTTGCGGTATTGCCGATAGCGACATGAGAGTGCTTCAATCTGAACGATGTCATTTTGCTCATATTATGAAATGTATTTGTATAATACTTTAGAATTGATTCTTTTAAGAAAATTTAATATATAAAATTACTGCTTAAGAAATTTAGGAGGAAAAATAGGGTGCCGAAATATGAGGCCACTCGTGGCGCAGGAGAACTAAGTGTGACTTTAATCGTGACTGGTTGTGGATTTGATACCCACTCGAGGAAATTAAATATTTATTTAAATTAATATTTTATTTTCTTCGCTCCGATGTCGAAGCAAAACGCAGCATGGAGTTCCGCCACTCAACACGTAATGCCTCCAGAATTAGGCGGAAAGTGGGAATGGAGTGCCTTAACACTAGGTTTTTTCTGCCTACCCTGCTGTGTGCAGGATACTCCGTGAGGCTGATTTATTTATTTGTTTTTAAATATAGGAAACATATTTGTACTAATGCGATTTCAGTAACTTTTGTAGATTTTTGAAAATAAAGGATTTAATATTTAGGATTAAAGATTAAAGGATTTCTAAATTAGCAAATCGAAGAATATTAAATAGGTAAATCTAAATTTTAAATTACATATTATAATTATTTAAAAATTCTTAGAAATAAATATATTTATAATAAATATTTAAAATACTTACTACGATCTTAGCTTACAGAATAAAAACTTAAATCTCGATACGTACTCACAGACACACGAACTACGGCGGTCGCACTACTTCACGTGCATTCACTGTTTTTGGCCTTCACTAAAATGTTTACTTAACATCCATAACTTTATAAAAGTGACTAATATTTATGTAAATATTTAAAACTACTCTCCGTTGTATATCATGATAAAAGTAACTATTCGACGTCACTGTGTACCGTAACGGCGCGGTGTCGGCGCGCGGTAGAGCAGCGCGCGGTGTCGCGCGGCGGCGGTCGGCGCGCACTGCCGGCCGGCCGCCGCGCGGACCACACCGTGCGCGCGCACGCCGCCGACACCGCGACACTACACAGACACCACGCAGACACTAGACACTTCGCCGATACCGCGACACTACGACAGGAAGTGATTTTGCCATATTAATAAAATGTAATTCAAACCGATCATTCGTCTCGTAGCATTATATCTACGATATATCATATGCAAAACTGCACATTACTTATGTCTCTTATTATAAATATGTAACAGTTTACTCAATAATTCTTTGTGTTCTAATTTCAATATTTGAATGATGTAGAGTCGATTTTATTTCTTATAGGATATTGCCAACGATAACTACTTAATATTTTATTTATCATAGATAAATAAAATAAATAAATCAGCTTCACGCTGTATCCCATTCACAGCAGGGTACGCAGTGGGAAACTAGTAGACACTCCGTTCCCCATTTACCACCGAATTTTGGAAGCATTGCGTGTTGAGTGGCGGAATTCAACGCCGGACTTTTGCAAACTTTTGCCTTGGTAAATGATGCCAGAGCGAAGAAATTACAATATTAGTAAATAATAAATCACTCCCTCCAGTGGGGATATAACTCACAACAGTCGTAAGCCTAACGTAAATATGTTTTAATGTGTTTTTACCTTCGACACTTTCGACACTTCATCTTGACTCTTGACAAGACCTAACTAATAAAAACTTTCTTACATCTTCAACGATTGAACGTTTTCACTTTTTACTTAATTCTAAAAAGCTAAAAGTAAGCATCACATGTTATTTAGGAAAGATGTAGATCTGTTCCAGATAACTTTTAAAATGAAAAAACTGTGAAATATCCGTAAAAAATTGAAAATCATTTTCTACAGGTATAGGTTTTTTTTATTTTCGTAACTATTTGCCTCCAACTACATGAGGAGCGGAGGGCTAAATTATCATGTTCAAATTGTGTAATAATTTTTATTTGTTAATAAATAATAATAACGAAAAATAGGTGACTTGTTACATTACATTTTAAAATGTGACATAATTTACTATATTTTAAGTTTAACTAAGCTATTATATTTTTTAATCAGATTCAAGAACAGCTAATAAATAAAATTTTGACGAAAAACAAACCGACTTCAAATAAACTAAAAAGTATAAAATAAATTTACTTAACATAAAGCAATAGTATTTTGATTTTGTTAAAAAAAAATTAAAGAAAGATTTTATAATTTTCAAATCTGTTCAGGCGTCTTCAAATAATCGCTTCACATACATAAAAAAATTGAGAACCTCCTTTTTTTCGGTTAGCAATTCGGTTCGTCGGTTAACAATTACCATCACAGTTAACATTTTTTGTTAAGGCAGCTTTTTCTCTTATTTTTTATAGTTTAGGTAAACTATAAATATAATCTTAAATCAAGTGTAACAGTCTTTAAAAGTAATAACAACCTACGAGTATTTTGTAGGGTCTATTTATTGGCCGGGTCTATTTGATAAGTATACAACAAAATAAACATTCATTAAAATCCATCCAATAGTTCCCAATATGTGTACATACGGACAAATGGATAGACAAATAACAATAAAATTCTACTAGCAGTCCCGCCAGAAGTTGTTGTTCTTTAAATAGACGAAACATTTATATTTAAGTTTTCCTGTCTAAGTTCCTATAGAAACTGTAGTTTAGCTGGTATATCACTCACACATGGACTGCGGCGCCACCAATTAATAGTATTTTAAACCACTTAGGAACCTATTCAAATAAACACACTTAATTTTGTCCAAAACAATCCAGTAGTTAATGAGCATTATTGTAACAAACATACGTACAAAAATAGATATATTCGTACTATATGTTATGTATAACGAACGCTCTTTTATTATCTCCCTAACATTATTTTTTTATCAATATATTCAAAGTACAGATATATTGGTTTCTGTTATTATGGTATAGATCTATGACAGAAAGAGGCTGACAAAATATTGTATATATAATTCATTTATCTAAGCTAAGATATTTTTTGTATTGTAAAAGTCTTTTATCGTAGAAATTATTAAACTTTTTCCACGAATCAATTAACTTAACCAAACACATGAAGTATGATTTTTAAAGCTATTATTAAAATTTACCTATCTACCATCCTAGCCATCTCATAGACACGTCTACGAACAAAGTGAAGCTTAGACAAAAGAAACAATATTTTATAAAAGCTTCTCAATGATTGGACGTTTTAAAAGTAACAGATTTTCATGACACTGCAAAAAACACAGCGACTAAGATACACTATATCGCCAGCTTAATTTTCTTTTGAGTATTTTTTTTACAAATATCAAAATATACATATACCCTTTTAAATATATCCTTAACATATAAAACACGTCCTATTACGCAAATATGAACACATTCAAGTACACTACACTTGAACAGACCAAAACATTCCGTTGTTTATGAAACTCATCCATTTTTAAAACCACTTTAAACACATAGATTACTGTCACGTGCAATTTATATATTAAAAAAAATCAGCTTCACGCTGTATCCCGCACACAGCAGGGTAAGCAGAGGGAACCTAGTGTTGAGACACTCCGTTCCCCACTTTCTGCCGAATTCTAGATGGCATTGCGTGTGACAGAACTCAACGCCGCGCTTAGCCTCGACACCAGAGCGAAGAAATGTAAATTAGATTAAGAAAAAATATAAATTTAAGCAAATATTTCATCTCCTCGAGTGGGGATCGAACCCACAACTAGTCGGTTTTACAGTCACACTTTGTGCCGCTGAGCCACGACTGGCCTTATTAATATATTTTTAATAATATATGGTATTAATAATACGTATGTTATTAGACAGACGACCATCAACCCCCGTGAGACAGGGGGGAAGGGGGAGGGGGGAGCCCTCACGAGAGCGGTTATCGTCGTATCACAAGTTTCCATACAAACGATATCACAGTTGGCGAAATGAGTCGCTGACACAAATTGGAAGCGTACTCAAATGTCAAGTCACTCCGCTAACCACGTAAAATATTTTGTGATGGAAAAATACATTCTGTTCCAACTTTGGCACTTAATTTGTGGCATAAAGTGAAATAGGAGCGTTTTACGACGCGCGTCGACCCGCTTTTATACTGTAGCGGGGTCGCGCCGTAAAAACTGTAAAACAACGAAACATACGTCGTACATACGTATGTGTCGTCCGCCGCGAGTCATTTAAGATGACACCCCTCATCAGAATGCATATTAGCGCCCGAACGGTGCCTGGAGTGGGCAGAGTCGGGTTGTATAGATAATAGTATTTTTTTAACCTTATCCTGTGAAGCTACATATGAGGAACCTAGTGTTAACACAAGTTCGATCCGTACTTTCACATTGCGTGTTGAGTGGCGAAACTCAACGCCGCGCTTTGTCTTGTTACCGGATCACCCACAACTGTCAAGTTTAGAGCCATGCACTATGCGACGACGGCCTCTGGTACGGAATGAATGTAATAAAATGGCAAATTTATTCAACTAAATACTAATATTTTCGTGCCTAATATAAAAGAAGGCGGTCAAGTGCAAGTTGGAGTCACCCATCAGGGGTTCCGTACCAATTTCGTGATTGTTCCCATACTTCAAATTTAAATTTCTCATAGATTTTGTCCAAAACACAAATTTTAAATTTGTACAGCAAGTTGTCGCTTCTTAGCAAATTTCGTAATTGTAGGTCTATGGGACTTATAGGATTTGATATTAAGTTAAAAAATGTGAAATGAACTACAAAAATAAATTTGTAATATTTTTTTAAAATAAAATTTTAAATAATATAAAATTATTAATTAAATTTACCTATAAATTTTATTATTCTTTCCCTTTATTTATATTATAATTTTTCACTTCGTGTCCAATGTCATAACTATTGGTGCAAAGAAAGTACTCGAGATAAATTACTCGCATCTCGAGATAAGTAGTCTTGATAGACGAATAGACAGCAAACCAAGTGGTTCTCTAAGGGTCTCGTTTTTTTCCTTTTGAAATGCGGAACCCTAAAAAGACAAAACGTCACTGTTTTTATTGAAAGCGTTATCAAGCGCGGCGATAGCGCGTCCGCCTCTTCTCGCCCGCGCCGCGCCTCTCGGAGAGGGCGCGGATATCTCGCGAACAAACAAACGTAGCACAATTAACTAAGATAAATAAGGGCTATTTGTTTGCACAAAATTTTACCAGTTCAGTGGTTTTTTTGCCGAGTCTTATCTTGGGACCGCCGACGCTCCCGTGCGGGGGCTTAACTTATGTTCACAACCACAAAAAGGCTTTAAAGTTATTTTTTTTACTTAATGAGTTTAGTATTGTATTATAATAGACCTGTCGTAGCGCTGTGGCAGAGATGTGCGACTGTAAGAGCAACAGGATGTGGCTTCTACTCCCATTCTAGAAAATTAATTATTTAATATCGTTATTTCTTCATTCTAGTAAAGAGGCGCAAAGTGAAAGACGGAAGTGTCTTAATGGGGCCAGTGTAGTGTCTTAACAAAAAACAAGTAAAAAAATTATATACATTTGTACATGGTAAAGTGGGGTAGAACAATAACCTATAACAATTTTGCTCATATCCAAGCATTGTTAATTAAATGTTTAATATAAAATATATTTACTTGTATTGATGCATCTAATATAATAATGCAGTTGTTGAATAGTAAAATAGACAAAAAAACGAAGCCTTCATAAAAAATAATATTTTTGTCAATTTTAATTAGGCATCGGTAGCGATGACTCTTTGTTGTCCAATCAGAGAGGGACACCCACCGCAGCCACCAAATGCGCATCAAAATTCGAAACACGTATCTCCTCGTATGTAAACGACTACACTGCTTGTCCTGGTCTCACCCGCATACCAGTTATCTGGTTTTACACTAAATAATCATATATAGAAATGGATTTAAACGCGTTTAGCTCTCATTTATTCATAATGTAATTGACAAATGCTAAATTTTTTACAACATCAGAATATTTTTAACACTTAGGTTTAGAGCATCACTTTATGTGGACTTATCTAAATTGAATGCGATAGTCACTAAAGTAAAGTATCATTATTTTATAGAGGTAAAGGTACCAAATATAAAACTAAAATGATTTTTGAAACATATATTCTCTTTATAAATAAAGTGCAAATATTTTATTTTTGGAAATAAGAAATCTCCTCTTTTCAGCAAACCGCTGTCCACTTGGTTGTGAGCTCGCAGCACTCTGTCACGCTGACGGACGTCGAGGGTGCTCGCCGTGCCGCCGTGACGTGCCGCCGTGACGTTGACGCTTTCAGGTACATTCCTGCTCACTTCGGTCACGGCCAAGTTCGCTTTACGTTGATTTTATAACTTTACGTGACCCCTGAGCTCGGTTCGCTTTCAATTTTTCACTGCTGATAATAAAACAGTTTAAAGTTTGCTCAGAAATTGGCGCAGTTAAAAGTCTCGAAGTTCCCCTCTACACAAGGTCGGTCGCCGTTTTTTGCAATTTGAGTAGGAGAAAGTTGACCCGCCCGCTGTCCGAGACCGCGCCATACTCAAATACTGAAGTAATACATTAATATATTCATTTAAAAGTAAACAGAATCCTGTAATAGTACTTTTTTAGAAAACGTATAAAACGTAACGGGATTTGAGCCTGCGTGTCGAAAACATATTTAGTAGAGATGAAAGACACAAAATGGACGTGGAAAGGCGTATTGCTGTCGGTAACAGAATTAACAGTGCCTTAGCTGCAATGATGAGACTGTGAAGCGTCAGCATATCTGCACGTTTGGCCGTACACAATACAGTGTTGGTACCGACGCTGTTATACGACAGCGAAACGTGGGTATTATAGAAGAAAAATGAAGGAAATATATATACTGTAGAGATTTGATCTCTTCGTAGAATATTCTGAGTGAGCTTATCTGATCAAATCCATAATGAAGAAATACACAGAATAGCAGTACTAGTGAGGATGTCACGAGGAGAATATAGAAGATCATGCTGAGGTGGTTAGGGCAGGTCGAACGAATGAGTGATGAAGGAATGGCAAAAAAGAAAGGTGGGCCGTAAGAGAGATAGGACATGAAGCAACATAAATTAGTTTTAATGTTTTTTTATACGCTTTTAAAAAAATCTATGTAGCTTGATGAGAGCGTATAGCATAGTAGTCAGAGATGGATGGATGGTTCCCAAGAGGCGCGGATACACATCCCGCTATGTTAATTTTTTTATAAATTTCCTAAAAAATATTTGAATAAGTATTTGCGATAAAAAATTAAGCACAGCACTCAACACGAAAAAGGTTTGAAACTGGTGAAAAATGAAGAATGTCTTAATTAAATTAGCCCAAACTCTTATAAAGAAAATTAAATAAGTAAAATGAACTAAGATTTAAAAAATATGAGTATCTATAAAATACTCTATTAAAAGTGTCGCCGCGGTCACTCGCACTCCATCCTTCCTCCTCTGACACTCGCACCCCGCGGCGTCGAGGACGCTCCTCTTTACGACTTATATCACTTCTAACACTTATTACAGCACCTCATATAAGCTCTTTAATTAAATGCCAATGGATTTTTATAAAATGTTGGCATGATTTTTGTAATATTAGCTCAGGACTCGTATTATAGCTAAGTTAAAAGTTATCAAAATTTCTATTAGTATTTAATAATATTAATATAAGTATCTATTTTCTATGTTCATTTTCTAATCTTATTTAAATAAGAATAAAATTTTCAAATAAACAAATACATTTAATTTTATTACAATCTTTTTTTGCTGTCCGTTCAAAATGCACCAAGCGGCAGGTAGTTGCAGGTGAAATGCAATAAAGCAGCGCTTTCCCTGCCTGCTCTCGGACAAGACGCTAAACAAAAAAAAACAGTCTACTGCTTGTTTCACGGAAACCTCACCACCCGTCGAAGCCAATCGCGTAACCAAGCCCCCCACCTCCTTCCACAGCCCCTGGTGGGGGGTCCACCTGCACCGCCGCCTCGACCCGACAGACGTAGCGCCCATCTGCTCCCGCTTGCCGCTTCCTTCTAGAGAAATGAAAAATTGACTTATATCCGATTTGATTATAGGATTTTTAAACATAAATATCTGTTTTATAACTTGGCCTCAAAGATTTTATCTGAAACAGCCACAAATAAGGAAGTCAAAAGTTACGTTCAAGATGTTTTTATTACGTAGATATTTACTGTGTAGAAGGAGTTGTTTGCAACTTTATAACAGTATGCAGGTGCTTTAATATTATATATTTTTAACGAAACAATTAAATTTGAGTCGAATACGCAAGGTGTAACTGAAATTAAAAAATAAATTCAGGTAAAATTTCATAATTATTTAAATATATTTACATGAAATAAATCAACTCTTAAATCACTGTACACCAGGGTAGGCAGATGGAACCTAGTGTTAAGACACTCTTTCCACCTATATCCGCCGAATTAGCGGAGCGAAGAAATGAAAACATAAATTTAAATAAATATTTCACTTCCTCAAGTGGGGACCGACCCCACAACCAGCCGATTTAACAGTCACACTTTGTGCCTCTGCGACACGACTGGCCTCACTCCCACATCTATATTTTCATAACTTCCATATAATATTATAAAAATAAATAAATAAATACCTACCCTGCTGTGTGCGGGATATAGCGTGAAGCTAAAAAAAAAAAAATAATAAATAAATCAGCTTCTTGCTGTGTCCCGCACACAGCAGGGTAGGCAGAGGGGACCTAGTGTTAAGATATTCCGTCCCCCACTTTCCGCCGCATTTTGGAGGCATTAGGTGTTGAGTGGCAGAACTCAACGCCAATTAGACTATAGATTAATATTATGCTTTGTTATAAAACCAAATCAAATCTTCGTTATAAAAACATAAATATATGTAATAGTCACTCGAATATATATACATATCGCCACTTCTGTATGGCTATTGGTACTAGAACCTACCTAGTGCCTACATATGAAGGTTATGTAGGCGAGCGTCAGATGCGTGAGAGTTATGAATGCCGGCGTCGATGGAAGCAAAGTTAAGAGAAGCAATAAAAGCATGTCCGATAAAGAGAAACAATGCCCGCACCGCACCCCCCGTACACTGTACCCTGTACTCTGTACCCCGTACCCTGTACCCTGTACTCTGTACCCTGTACCCTCTACCCTGTACTCTGTACGACGTACGTGCTCGCTGCAGGCCGATAGAACATAACTGCACTGACCCGGATCATACAGCGAAATAGAAATGCTCATTATTAAAATTGTTTGGTGAAACTTCGATATGGAAATACATAATATAGAATTTATTTCGGATTTATTTCAGCTCTATGCCTCCACTAGAACTCGAGATAAATGATCTTGACAGACGGAGAGACGGACAACAAAGTGATTCTGTAAGTTTTTTTTCTTTTCAGAAGATATAGAACCCCAAAAATTGTTCAAAAGTGAAGCTTAAATCAAAACGAACAAAATCTAATAAATTCAGGCGAAGTACTGACACGGCGTCGATGTGTGCGGACGAGGCACCGCGCGGGAGGTAAGAGGTAAGTAAAAGAGTGAGCAAGAAATCGAGTGAGCAGTAATTGACTCGGAACAAAGAGACGCTCGCGTCGCCAATAAAAGCTTTTAGCGCGAGATGCGACGCGACGTAAAAAACAGCGGCGCTGCGAGGGGCGAGAGGCGACCTCCGATAGAGACTTGCTCTATTTGTTCGACGACCGCCGGCACTTGTGCACTATGTGTGCACTGTGTGTGCTGAACCACGCCACGCCAACTGACAAGAAGTAGATGATTAATTTTTTGGGTACCGTAATTCGATTTGTGGTCTGGACCGAGCTGAAATAATTTTATTTAAATTAATATAAAATATTAACATTTATATTTATAGTTCATTTCATAACAAAACATAAGAACTTAGCTTATTTGACAACTTTTTAAAGTTGTACTTACTTCCTATTGACCTACTCAAATTGGTACGGAACCTTCCGTGGGCAAGCTCAACTCGCAATTGACTAATTTTTTTAATCTACAACAACTATACCATATATTGCAATTGCTTGTATTAAAAAAAAAAACATAATTCGAAAATGAACCTTCGTATTGTTGGGTGAAGCTCTCCGACGCGACTGACCACTCTCTCTCCCTCCGCGCCCTCCGCCCGGGCCGGTACTCGCGGCCACTCCGGGGTCCACGAGGCTCCTCCAGGCTGACACAATGTCGTCCTCACTTGAATTTCGCTACAATAGACACAGTTATATCGCCCCATTGTGTCGCTTATGTACGCTATCAGTAAAAGCTGTCGTTACAAGAATTTGCGATCTTTCAAACAGAAATAGATTTGTCTCGAACTTAAAGTTACATTTTCTAGAAATGTCAATAATATTGATAAAATGGCAACATAAATATTACAAAATTCCATCAATAGAAGCAGATAAATATACATTGGTCTTATTAATTATAAAATATAACTTTTAGGATTGACTTAATATATAATTATACAAAATCAGTTCCGGCTATAAAAGTCATAAAATTTCTTATTAATAATTGCATGCATCAAACAGCTCTTATAAAAATTCTTGGAATCACAATCAACTACTGCTTTTACTGAAGAAACACTACAAATTAGAATTACTCGTGGTCGTATCATGTTGGTACTTTATTTAATACGTATTTTTTTGTGAACAACTCACAGAATTGTGAGGTACTTATATAATTCCTGTATTTGTAACTAATTATTCAATTTGTTTCCAAATAAATCGTTAAGTAAAATAAATGCCTTAAATATAATAATACAGCGGGTGCAACGACATTACAATATTTTTTTATCAGCTTCACGCTGCATCCCGCACACAGCAGGATAGGCTGAGTGAACCTAATGTTAAGACACTTCGTTCCCTACTTTATGCCGAATTCTGGAGGCATTGCGTGTTGAGTGGCTGAACTCAACGCCGCGCTTAGCCTCGACACCAGAGCGAAGAAATGGAAATATAAATTTA
This sequence comes from Heliconius himera, assembly GCA_021202915.1. Classification (NCBI taxonomy): domain Eukaryota; kingdom Metazoa; phylum Arthropoda; class Insecta; order Lepidoptera; family Nymphalidae; genus Heliconius; species Heliconius himera. The sequence continues at coordinate 52,571 of JAJHJA010000147.1, read as the reverse complement.
AGTAAATATTTCATCTCCTTCTGGGGATCGAACCCACAACCAGTATTTAAGGCTTTACAGTCACACTTCGGGCCGCTGCGCCACGACTGGCCTCACAGTACAATATAAACAGTGATATATATTTCGTACAAGCATCATGTCGTCGTCGTGTCGTCGCCGTGTCGTCGTTGTGTCGTCGATCAGATCGTGGGCGCCACTCGCAAGTCGCAGCGTGCTTTATAGTACGTCGGAGACGCTGCATACTAATCAACCCGTTATCAAGCAGAGCTTCGTCTGCAGGAACCGCTCCTACCAACTACGGCAGCCTCCCTTTATTCGGATTATCGGCTTTGTACCTACTTGAAAACTACTTGTGTATTATAGTAGCTTATGTTATTGCAATAATTTTACATTTATATCAGACTCAAAACATGAAATTAGAATCCAAACATTTATTAAAGAGTAATCATTTAAACATCAGATGATCACTATTCAGTACATATTATTTGTATTTTAAAGAATATATTTTAAACGTGATATCTACTTACACACGAATTTGCACCTACTTTAATATGAACATATTATATAGTTATTGTGAGAGATGTCTCGCTATAGAGCGTATTTAGTCTACAGAATTTACAAAAACCGTTGCTCTTATTTCGTGACTAAAGGTCCAGCAGCTGTCGCCACTCCTCGTCCACCGACCACCAACCACCGCACCACATGCCTCGTCAGGCGTGCTCGGTGCTCCATGCAGTTTATATACGCCCGGGTAAATGCTTCAAATTCTTACCTGGAAAGCAGCAGCTACATGAACCCATATAAAATAATAGGAAATATATTTATTGCCGAACTTTTTATTGTAATAACTTTTATCCGTACCTTTTTATCTTGGACTTGATATATCGCACAATCCATTTAACGTTACGAGGACAACTAAAGAAGGGATCCCTTCTATAATATTTTATTGTAACACTTAATTTACGACATAAAAGTAAAAGAGAAGTATTTTACGGCTCGTGTCGGCCGCATTTTACGTCGTCGGTGGGGTCTCGTGGCCCGACGCCGACACATTGACACCGACACCGACACATGGACACAGGGATACATCGATACATCGACACATCGACACACCGACACACCGACACACCGACACACCGGCACTCCGACACCGACACGTCGACACACCACCGACAGCCATTTGTGGAAAAAACAAGCGCCTGTGAAGCGAGCAGGTACTGCGGAACAGCTTTTAAAAGTACAATGGCGCCTCTCCGGACGCGGACGTCGGCTGCTGACTGTCCGATTTATTGATAACACATTTAACCGCTTTCTATGTTCTATTGATGGGGAAGGAAGGATTTCATACATCCGGGGGACCGGGAAACAGCATCAGGGCAATGAGCCCTCTGGCTGTAGTCTCACACAGCAGACATTAATATGCCTGCGTCATCGGGGTATGGCCTGAGAGCCAAGGGAGAAATCAGGATGAGATGAGCTATAGTGCTCCCTGGGCGGTCAGCCCAGCCAGGTGAGACCCTTGGTTGACCCAAGGGAGGCCCAGCTTAGACGACCAGCGACCGAGGGAGGGAGCTTTCATCCGAGATAATGTTTGTGGATGTGATGATGTGATGATGTGATGATGATGTGATGATGATGATGATGGTGATATGGTATATTGATGGGGTGTTAGTAGAGTCACATTATATATACATCTATTACAATACATACACACATACACAATGTACGTATTGAAACCATTGTCCTAACATTTATTATAAGCTAAGTATAAGCATAACGCTTAAACGCTCTGGTAACGATACAAAACGCGGTGTGGAGCTCCGCTACTCAACGCGTAACGCTTCAAGCATTCGGCGGAAATTGGAGATCGGCGTATATTTATAGGGAACGAAGTGTCTTAACACTAGGTTCCCAGGTTCCCTCCGCCCTACCCTGCTATGTGCGTGTTATAATACTCTACTCCGACAGGACTACCTCCCGTGAAATAACCATTGAATAACTTTCAGTTAGCAGACTAGAAACAATAATATTATTTAGTAACCGACCGAAGATTCGGTTTCGGTTTCGACCAGTTTCGGCCAAAAATTATACGTTCGTTCATTTTCATAGTTGTGATAATCTCTATAGCTTTAGAAATGATAGGAATAAGAGCGTGGTTGATTATTGTCTTTTTTGAATAAAAGTTATTACATATATTAATTTGAGAGCCCATTTATTTGATACGCTACATGATATAAATTCAAAACTTATGTTATTAAAACAAAACTCGAATAGTGACAAAAAGTAACACAGACCATTCAAAATATAAATGTTTACTCATAAAAAAAAACAACATCATCATCATCATCAAAAACATCAGTCATAAAAAAAACTTATACGTATAAAATAAATATTACAATATATGACGTTTAAAAATTAGAAATATTTGAACCTGCGTCAATTGCAAACCGTCTAAACGCTTTCATTAATAAGCCATATGTTCTTATCAAGATTTGTAATCCTACAACATTCAAATTTTAATTATATTATTTCAAAAATAGATAGAATAGGCCAGAATTTTAATAAATTGAGGTTTACTATATAATACCTTAAAATAAATAAAATTTAGTAAAATAACATTATGGAACACAATTTTGCGGCATGGTAGCTTAAAGTCAATTTTGTAAAAGACTAGTAATTGTAGGTACTGCGTCATGTTTTTTTTCAATTGTAAAAAAAAACAAAAAAAAGTAGATACTACTTTATATATTTTATTTGAATTTTTAAATAATTTGATAAGTTACTGACTGACGCTGACTGTATTCTTTTTCTTTTAATTTAATTTGGAATAAAAATATAAGAAAACGTAATATTGTGTTTAGTAACGACATCTAGTATAAATTTATATCAACTCTAAATCCTTATTAACTCGCGTTATGCGATAGACGGCGCTAGTTTCTATACAATTGTTCTTTTCGTTTCAAAGGCGTGGTGCTGCCACCCTCGTGCTCCACATGTTCATTAATAGTATAGTGGCGCTAAGTGACATGAGACTTGAGAGTTACTTAGCGCCATCTAGTAACACTCATAGAAACTGACGATAAGTGTTCAAATAATTGAAAATATAATACAAAATAATCTTATTTTTTTTCTTATACATTAAAAATAAAATAAAATCGTGACATTTTTTAAATATATAATAATATTATTTTGTGTATCACTCGTAACTAGCCGTATTTTTAATCTGTAGTTATATTTTTAGAATGACATTAGAACATTTTCTGTAAGTCGGCGGGGGAAAAGAATTTTAAAAATTTATTTGTTGGTTTTGATTGTCCGATCAAATTTATAGTTTGTTATTTTTGTTATAAATATTTCTTATAAAGAAACGAACAATAGTATCTAAATTAGTTATACTAAAAATGTGTAATTATTAATTAATAATATATTTTTCGAGTAAGTATTTAAAATAAATATTACTATTTAGAACACACCAAATACGTATATCGTATTTTGAATAATTTTAATATATGTGAAATAGAAAATAAAGGAAGTCTATGGCCACAATGAACATTGAAATATTTTGAAACACAATTTCGAGATTTATAGACTTTTGAACTTATTCCACCTTACTAAAAAAACGTTTTTTATTTTTCTCCTTCTAGTGGATATGTATATTTTAGCTTGAAAATGCGACGTAAAATTAAAATCAACAATGGTTTGCTCGTACCTCGTACCGTAGGTATAAAAGCAAATTTTACTATACAGAATTTGAAATGAACTATGTCTAAATATATTATCTGACATTAAAAAAAAAAAAAAATATATATAAAATTATATTATATAAAATTTTTAATCGTTCCTATAATTATATTATAGATACAAATTTGGAATAAAATACTATATAAAACAAAGGAATGTATGGAAAGTGCATCGAGTGGCAAGCATTGACTGTGATAATAAAATATGCCGTCGACAAGGGGGTACGAGTAAATATTACGGCACCTTACTGGTTCATAAATAAACTGAATACGAATACTTACTACAAAATCCTATTAAGCGTATGTATGTATATAAATGATAAATAAATAAATTACAATATTAAAATATATACATAAATTACACATAACAAAAAAACTATAAATATAAATAATAGTTCCCTACAATTACTTTGGCTTACCCCACTATATGCAAGATATGTCAAGCTAAAAAAATTAATATATATTTTTTCTTACCAGTGAACAATGTCACAAAAGTGAACACCTGTAAACATGATAAACAAACACCTGAGCAAGACAACTTCAGACTGCCTCTCACAATGAACCGGTCACTAGTGCTTCCAGTTGTCCTTTACTGCATTTACAGTGAAGTGGACAGTGCTCTGGAACACTCCAGCATCACACTGGACAACTATTGGAGATCTGAGCTTCTGGTGTAAGAGGATTCACTGAGTGTATTGAGACTATATATTAGAGGACTGCCATTTTGGCTGGAGTGGGCTTGGGGGTGAAGTCAATTTCTAGGCACTACAAGCAAATTAGTGATAGAGACTGGTCACTATTTCTGTAACTCCAGAAAGTACCATATATTATTTTGGTAAACATGTACACTTTATTCATTTATTTAAAATATACATGTGTGGCCCCGCACACTACACAATATTATTGACAATATTTCGTAGTAAAATCTGATGTAGTCGCTCAGTAGATTTATTTGTGCATACATGCATACATGTTAAATCAAAAATAAGTATAACGAAATAAGGCATTGCTTTAGTTATTGCATTTAACTTGCTTACAATAAAAAACAATAAAAAAAGATTAATCAAAGACTAAATGAGAAAAAGAAACTGAGTAAGAATTTTAATATTATTAATGAACTAGAACAGAGGCCATTTGTGACCCAGGTACACAAAGTGTGACTGTAAAGGTTGTGGGTTCGATTCCCACCCGGGAAAATTATATATTTAATATTTTCATTTCTTCACTCTGGTGTCAAGGCAAAGTGCAGTTTCACCACTCAACATACAAAGCGTTCAGAATTCGGCGGAAAACGGAGAACAGAGTGTCTTAGTACTAGGTTCTCTCTGCCTACCCTGTTGTATGCGGCATACAGCGTGAAGCTCATTTTACTAACATAGAGTGAAGCTTCTTTAATAAAAAAAATTTAACGCCATATCCGGTATTCAGCAGAGTAGGCAGAACGAAGCTAGTGTTAAGACACTCCGTTCCCCAGTTTTCGTCGAATTCTGAGCGGCAGAGCTCAACGCCGCGTTTTGCCTCGACACCAGAGCGAAGAAGATGAAGATATAAATTAAAATAAATATTTCATTTCCTCAAGTGCAGATCGAACCCGAAACCAGTCATTTTTATAATCACAGATGTAAAATACCGACAACATTGTATAACATAAAATATCATGTTCAATCATTTAGTGTCTTAGTGTCATTAATAATGTATTAAAACCTCATTCGATATATATCGCGACACGCGCCAGCGCATGCAGCCAAGTTAAAAAGCTGGAAACGTGCAGCTACTTTTGAGATCTTCGTATCTCGTAAACCAATTGGTCTACATTTTTACATAAATATTTGTTAAGTCAAGATAGAGTGTCGACATTTCAACAATTTAACTCAAACGGTTATTGCTATATTAACGTTAAAAAACCAGCGTTTTTGTGATTATGTGACTAACTTAGTCATTAAAAACTTAACTCACTTCTAGGTCACCTAGAAACTAAATATTTGATATTAAAGTAGACTATTATACATTGTACACATAAACATAAAAATCCGAAAACTGATAATTATTATTGATGATTACCATCTAGAAGGTAAAAAAGTAAAATATGAAAATTGGAGCAAGATACGAAGGAATAAAGCGATTTTAAAAATTACAAATAATTTCTTTACTTTGTGTGTGTAAATGAGAGCAAAGGTTAATGTTAAGGACTTGATCTGTTAAGGATTTGACTTGAATTGACTTGAAGTATATTTCACAATTTATGTTTTTGATGAAATTGTACTATCACTAGATTGAACACATAACTGCTGCAATCATTAGTAGATATATTATTTATTATATAAACAAGAACAATCAACTAAATGTCATAATTAGAGCAACTATCAATAAATATATTTAGTAGTATTTATATTTACAACAAGACTCACTTATGGGTACAACATGCGGTACGAACGTATCATTAATCATTTTACATATTTCGAAGGTTCTACATTACATTTATATCTGTAAGGTCAGTGTAATATAGATTATGTTAGACTTTATAAACCATTGAATTTAAAGGAAACTTGGTGTCAGAAAGTAAGCAGCCAAGTTTTAGTGTTAGCTCTAATTCATAATCTACGATGCTGTTGTTACAAATTTGAGCTTTAAAAAGTTTGTTAAGTTAACAAAAAACAGTTAGCGGCGCAATATTAGTGTTCTTGTAGAAATACTTACTAGTACTACTTAGTGTATGCATTTTTTGAACTTGCCACTTTGTATCGGATTAGGTAACTCCGGACTACGGCACTCAACTTCTACTCTTTCCTATATTATAATAGCGGCACTGACAGTGACAGTACCCCAGGGGAGTACCAACAACTCAGGTGCTGAAGAATTCCTCCTTGAGTAAATGAAGTCGAGCCACTGGTAGAATTCTTGGACACAACCAGCCTTAATATTTCTGACGAAGTCTCGCTTGACCAAGACTGAGCCTATATTCAATACCTGGGCTATAAAATATTATGCCGCGGTCGCTGTATTCATAAGGAAGGACTTGAGTTCCGTCCGTTTCCGTTTTTTAACAACTTTAAGGATCAGGTCCTGTCTTAGGACTTTACCTCTATACTGCTAATAAGTGGCAAGTCACAGCTGCTATCAGCAACCTAGATTTGATACGTCGTAGAAACCCTTACTGTACAGGCTCTAGCGCAGTTATTACGTGGAGTGTTCTGGGGAACTATTTTATCAGGTGCCTGATGCCCGATTTTCTAACCGCACAGTACGCCACAAGCTCAAATATCCTCATTAGGTGGATCACAAACACAAAAAAGTTTTTTTAATTAATATTTTTTGAGTTGTTCGGTGTCGCTGGTGTTTCTTTCGTTAAAAATAAAATAATGTACACACCTATGCCTATTTTTGTTAAAATAAATGCATCATCATATTTTATTTGACCTCTCGAAGAAAGGATATTTGTGTATTCTGGAAGATAGTAAAGGAAGGTACCTTACTTAATGCTTTGGAGCATACTTACCTGTAACATTATGAAGTTGTAAAGGCTTTAAGCTATAAAAATATTAAGAGTTTCAAGAAAAAAAGTTGTAAAAGTTTCGTCATGTCGTAAAGAATCCAATACGATTATGATTTAGTAAAATTTTAAATTGTAAAAAAAACTACGCAATTTGATGAGATTTTTGTAGAAGTATCTTAATTAGCATTTCCGACTTTAAATATATTTTTAATGTCCCTCACTGATTCCGCAAAACCGCAATTTTGATTATAGATTTATAATAATAATTAATATAGAACACTCTGTTATTATGGAACGAGTCAAAGTAATTTACATCATGCTCCATCTATCTTTCCATTAATCTAATTGTCATTATAAATGTTATATCAGGAACATGACACAGTTGAGGCGGTGTTTGTTTTCCCGAGTACTACTTCTCTTTCAGCAGAAATATGATAAATAAAGAGTTCACCGCTATTGAACCCTTGACATCAATTTTGCGCATATCCAGAGTCTTTGGAGTAGCTCCAGTTAGTATTGATCCTATTCATGAAGTCAATATTCGGGAAAGATCATTTAAAAAACATCGCATTTCCGTTTCCCAATACTGGAATATTACAAGCTGCATCTTTGTATTAATAATATGTAAGTTATTTTTATTAATGTCTTTTGATTACAGATAATTTCAAATATAAGTTGGTAAAATCACAATCTAATTACTAGCTTGATTTAATTTTACCTAACAATACATATAGTAGAGATTTTTTTACTAATCGTACCCAAATGTACATTTTATATACAAATGTAAATTGTCTTTACATTTATTTTAGTTATAGATTTCTGCTTCTAGTGGTAGGAAACATCGCCAGAATTATATATAATAGATCTTACGGAGTTCGCGGAAAGGAACAGACTATGCGCACCTTGTTCTCACAATGCGTTTACTTCGTTACTTTCATCAGTTACACTATTATAATGTCGTTCGCTGTTTTAAGAGGACGGGACAAGATGAAACATTATATTGAATATCTCACGACTTTAGAAATGGTACGTTTTTATTTCCAGTACAATTTTACTGTTAACTTGCGTCCATTTCTTGGTTCGAGGCCATGATGGCGAATTAGAATAGAACTGATTGTATACGAGACAGTGGTACGTGCTAGTGACAACTTAAAGTCTAATTTCAGGTAGTAAATAATGATAAATACTAATAGTATACTCGTACATTAGTATTTGTCAGTATTTACCACAATTTGGAAAACATAATACCTATAGCTCATTCGAACTGAGTTGTTGTCATCCGTCAGTAAAAATAAAGACTTAAAGACAATCAGCTTACAAATTATAATAAAGAAATAATTAATATTATTTATTTTTCCTTTTTAGATTAACTTGCAGATGAACAGTAGTTACACTAATATAAAATTTACAAAATTCAAAATTATTTTTTGGAGCAGTTTCTTAGCCATTGTTACCATCTCCTTGCTTTACTTCCGTAATTTCTTTACATCGTCGATTGCTTATTTAAAAAACAACGGTAGGTATTTTCTGATATATCTTTTCTTAGAAATATTCTGTATCCATATCCAAGGTAAAAAACATAAACTGTCGCCGACGGATCCACCATACACCAACTATCTCTGTCGGAGAAAGGAAATAAAAAAACATATTCCTAAAAATAGGTAGTCAGCGAAAATAATTTTCACTTGATATAAAAATTGTACATATAAAAAAATCTGATGAACAGGAAACCACTAAATTGCGCTTTGAAGGAATTTATTAAGAAACGGAACGGAATTTGTTGACTAGAAAGACTAAAATATTTAATTTATTTATTACAGTGCTTACTGCAATAGCGTACTTCGTGTACTACTTCGTCAATATCGCAATAGTGATGATGCTGTTTCAGTTCGTGTTCGTCGTGTGCTTGCTTAATGCAACTATAAAGATTTTTAACAAACATATTATGAGCAGTATGTACAGATTATTTCTTTTTTATTCCTTTTTTGTGGGGAACGGAGTGTCTCAACACTAGGTTCCCTCTGCCTGTACCTGTGCGAGATACAGCGTAAAGTTGAAAAAAAAAACGTTTTATGTATGACTCCAGTCTTGCTGCAAGGGATGTATTCGTACGTGCGACTTTAAACGCGACAGATTGTGGGCTCGATTCTTCGGAGGTTCGAGGAAATTAAATATTTAAATTTCCTCGCTTTGGTAATAAGGCAAAGCAACACTAGGTTCCCAAGTTCCCACTGCCTCCCCTGATGTATACAGGATTCAGTGTAAAGTAATATAGACATACTGTACATTGTACGTGTTTATATTTTCAAGAACATTAACAAAACATCTTTAAAGAGCATGCTATACTATTTATTACATTCTAGAAGGGTCACTTATGGTGAGAGCCAGAGTACTACAGTAGAATAAGACTCGTTATTTTATAAAGGCTGAAGGTTTCTGTGCTCATACTCCGATACCGGTGAGTACTCTCAGGGAATATGGATATTGGGCGGTGCTCACTGTGGCAGTTATTAGGTGACGAAGATGCACAAAATAGTACTTAACTTTCGTTAAACTATAAGGTTACATCTTTTAATACTACTACTTCCCGGTGTTGAGTGTATGTGCACAGCTTGCTTTGGCTCTGGGGTTATTAGCTCAGCTTCTCGAAACTATGTCCTAGAAATATCACGATGCTTTATAACATTAGGCAATGTAATATGTTACTAATTGTAATGTTATTTTTTAGATGTATTTCAAAATAACGGAAATATTACAAATATCAGGCTAAAAATAAAACGTTTTCGCGAAATGCACGAAACAATGTGTAACCTGATTATACAGATTAATAAACAAGAAAGCACTCTCATTTTGTTTATATTTTTGTACAAAATAATTGATATTATGGATGCTTTGTTTATCTTTAAAACATGTAAGTGACATTTTGGAAAAAGAAACCATATAAGAATGACAAACATAGTTAATATTCAGATCTAATATTATAAGAAAAAAATCTTCTAGTGTCACTTCAGCATTCGTTTTAAAGTAAACATTTTGAATAAATATATATATTTAAAAAAAAAAAAAAAGATGAATTGCGGTGCAGTTGTTAGCGGTACAACTTCTAACAGAAGACGCGAAGATTGTGAGATACACCATTCAAGTATTTTTTTTTATTTTGATAATTTAATGACTTCGAAATTAGTACTGGTTGCTGATATAGCAATAGTCCCCAAGCAGTGGTCCACAACAGCCAAAATATAGTCCGCGAATGGTTTTAAATTTATCTTGCGGTGAGCCATTGTTCGCTGCGCGGAGAGTGCGGAGAGCGGTGGGTGGTGGAGCCAATGTCTGCCTTTTTGAGGTTATTTCCTCAATCAAACATAAAATGTGTTGACATTTACATCTATTAAAATACGTCCATTCTTAGATTTTTTATATTTTCTCAGGCATTTCTACAGTTTTAATACAAAATTACAGAATCTTACCCTAAAATATTATTATTCCTCTTTATGTATCTTCCTATTTAGTTTTTTCAAAGGAGGTGTCAGATGAAAGAGCTCCGGCTAAGCTAAGGTTAAATTTTATAAAAAGGTCGAGACTTCCAATTTTTATTCGAACCTCAGTGGGCGAGACCGACTCGCGCTTGTCCGGCTTTTTTAGCTATACCTATATTATATAATGTGTTATTTCATTTAGAAAAGAAATATACTTCTTTAATCTTCGGATGGTTTCTAAGAGGCGCGGTTTCAAATCCCGCTACATTAATTTTTTTATATGTTTTCTAATATATTAGGTTGGTAATCTGTTACTAATTTTAATTAACTACTAAATCGTATCTTATATAAATGCATGTACAAATTGTAGGGGATGCTACGCAGTATGAACTAGGTCCGACGTTATTGGAAGGCTCTTGGATCATTTATAGAGGAGCTGCTTTGATTCTGTTAATAGAACCTTGTCACCAAACTCAGGAAGCGGTAAGCACTGTATATTGACTTCGTAGTGGTTAATTTTGAGCCTGTTATTAAGGCTATGATGAACGAAACTTCAATTACAATGAAAAAATATATTTATAAAAACAAAAACCCCGACTACATAAAACTAAAAAAAAATAAACAAGCCCAATACTTTATTAGGATTAATGGGTAAAAAACCATTTGCCCAATTTCAGCGTAACGTTCGAGACATTGCTATTACTTTGTGGACGAACAGAGCTACCGCTACCGCTATCGCTGCGCTATGTCTTATTACAAAAAACACAATCATCGTTTATAAAGTCAAATTAGTCTCTTTCGTGGCTCATATCCCTGAACCGGACTCACTATATTGAGGATTTAAAAAAATTATAATTTCTCTTCTAAAAGCTAAATATTCTACTCTAATTTTTATTAATTTGTTAACTTTCGTATCATAATATAATAACAAACAAATATATCTGTGTAATCTGTGAGAGGGTTATTTATAAGTCTAGGCGCCCTACCACGTGGGACCACGTGACTTCCGGCAGATCGCTGATTGGTCGCAAACAACAACCGGAAGTGAAAGTCGTTGGCTGCTAAAAGAGAAGTATACAGCGCCCTCTCACAGATGCTGTGCATCGTCTCTCCACAATAATACAAGTTTTATTGTTGTGTAAATTAAGTTTCATAGTATAAGTACCATTATAAATATATATCTACAAATTTTTGCTTTTACAGCTTGAAAAAGTTAAAATTTCAATTAGTCATCTCCTATCAATGTCAACGAAGGGTTATGTGAAGGAGGAATTATATTCTTTTTCTCGTCAGGTCACGTGTTCTGTACTAAATTTTTCTCCTCATTATATAATAACATTTTCAAGGCAACTCTTGCTAGGGGTAAGTTGCTCAACTAGCAGTTTAGCTTTACACTGTATCCCGCAACATAGTAGGGCAGGCATAGGGAACCTGGAACCTAATGTGGAAGACAATCCTTTTCTATAAGATACTTCAGTTCCTCACTTTCTTTCTTTTCGATTTCTGGAGGCAAACCCAAAACCGTCGGTTTACAATCGCATATTTGTCCTTACGCCACGACGGCCTCATCGATACATTTTCATGAATAGAGCTTAGGAAAACAAAAATACTAAACACATTATCAGAGCGATAACCTAATTTGTAATAGAAATGTTAAATGTCGGCTGATTTAAAGTTATTATGTTACTTCGAAACACACGAAGAAGCAGTCTCCTAATTTAACTTTGGGTATATGTGTTCTGTGCTGTCATCTATCACTCATAGCGTCTTATAATTTTGCCGCGATCGGATGCAAAATTTATAAATAACAAAAAATTTTTTGAAAATCATTAATTTTCTGTAAAATATTTTTATATAAAGGAATATAAAGGAATTGTCTCGCAAAATGAGTGTATATAATTCAGAAGTACAGGAAAAGGAAAGTTGCTGTTTTCAGAATTCAAAATGGTCAACGATCCCTTGAAGTTTCTAGCAATTTTTTCCTAGCTTACTAAAAATGAGAAGAAAAAAGCGCCAAGTAAGCCCTCTTTACTATATAAGAGTTCAAAAGTAAAGTACAAACTTTGATACTTAGAAAATTAAAATAGTAGTCTAATTGAGACTGGTAAGTTATATTTCAGCATATAAGCTATTACATAGCTACTAAATTTTATTAGAGATTTTCTATATGATATTTTGACAAAATATTATACATTAAAAATGTCAACGCTCAAGATTATTTTGAAAATGTCTTTTAAAACATTCTATTTAACATGGGCTAGGTTGCCTAACACTTATTAAGTGACTTTACTGTACATTATATACAGAGATAGATCTAAAATGTTTATGATAACTATAAAAAAGTAATAGTAAAGCTTATTATTCTATATATAATTACTTGCATTACAGAGTGTAATAATAACATGTACCTATGTAAATAATAATTTGAAGCATAGCTGCAATTACATTGTTTTTAAAATTGTAACTTTTATTGAAAATAACAACGTTTTTTAGCTCCTAGGCAACAAAACTGTTCCTTGGGCCAGTGGTGGCTCTACTATATTCAGTTGACAATAACTGTCTATTTAATACTGAAGTGAAGTATATTTGAATTTGAATTTTATTTGTAACAACACACAACAACATTTTGTGTTAATTTTATTTCTTATAGGAATTTATTATGATAATCCTGTATTATCTATAACAGAGCTATAGCTTAGTGACATAAAAGAATGTAACTTGTCGCTAAAAATGTGTATGAACAAGAATGGTAGTATTGTGATAAACAGACAAGAGGTTGACTACTGTCAATAAGTGACTACAGACTACAGGAACTGGGAGTCTGTAAAGGTTGTGTAAATTTACTCCAGCTTTTAAAATTAGTAGTTAACAAGGAGTTGTGTAACTTTAATAAAATGAAACTAAATATCATCTACTGAGAGAGATATCTAACATTGAACAAAATTGTTTGCTTGGGCTAAACAATTTGGTAAACTGGCTGACTGTGACTATTCCACATTACTTGGATCCAGGTCTTCAGAAGAATTAAGTCATATAACGATAGAATAAAGTGTTTGATTTTGTATATTTAGTGTAATATGTGAAATTAACAGAGTTTTGATAAAAGTTTAAAATAAATAAACTGACAGTAATACATTGGAACTCATAATATCTTCTTACATAAAAAGTGTGTAACCTAAAATAAATTAATAAATGAAAATTTAGAAATCTAATTAAAAAAAAATCATTAAAAAGAAAAGAACTAGGAAATGCATTAGCATATATTCCACTTCTTTGACTTGCTGGGAGCTTCCCAGACAATTACAATGGTTACCAATTGTTGATGGTGGTAGAAAGGCACAGGCATATCACCTGGCATTTATATGTTGTTGTGTATCCCAACAGATTTATGATGGCAATTGATCAGGACATATTGACATTAACAATTCATATTTCGGAAATAGTAAACTAATGCTACATTTTGGCTGCTGAGTTAATCATTAAACATTGAAATATTTTTGATACAGCTACAAATCCGAAATTGCTTTCAGTAAACACAATTCATATAAAATATATGAGATTATGTATTATTGGTTGTCTAAATGAAGCACTCAAAATTAAATTGTGTGTGAAATTATGTTGTGTACTTTCCAATGAAAGGAGTTGAGTGTGTGGGTTGTTATGGAGCACAATTACTTCTGCGATTGCCTTTGATTGTTAAGGCAGATGTTGGAAAAGTGGATCTTTATGCATATTAACCAATACCTTTATTAGTCAATAGTCACAGTCGGCCAATAACTGACTTAGTGGAAAGTCAAATCGTCTCAAGTAGACCACAGCACATGTGGGTTGAGTAGTTTACCTGACACAGTTGCCAATAACAGACTTAGTAGGAAGTCAAATCATAAGAATTGTATCCGTAGTCTCTATACAACACCTGTAATTCTATTTCTCAACAAAACCGCAGTGTATGTAGGTTGAGTAGTCCACCTGAATGTGCTTTATCTCAGGAAAGCAGGTTATGAATGAATCAGATGTGATAGATAGCATGCAGATTAATGGAAATGTTCAATATTTATTACACTAAGCACAAGGAAAACAAGCTTTCAGAGTGTGAATATGGTACTATATCAATGGGTCAAAGTAATTTTATTTTATGGTATATTTGAAAATTAAAGAACAGACCCAGGTATTAACTATTAAACTTGCTGATATATCTGGAAGTTGGCAGATCGCCTGATCACTCTGACGGTGGTATATTTATCGAGAGATATAAAGCTGACCACCATTTACATGCCGTATGCATCTGTTGCTCCAGGCTCCGGCGGCCTTATTTAATATGGAGCGTCCTAGACGTGGATCTTTCTCTGTCTAAATGGTCGGCCGTTGTGCGACTAAACGTCACTAAGGACTTACAGCTTATATTTCCAAAAAATGGGTGAGACGCAAGAGACTGAGATACACTATTCAGGGAAGTCATGTCTAAAGAACATCTGTTGCTCCAGGCTCCGGAGGCCTTATAAAATATGGAGATCCAAGATGTGGTGGACCATTCTCTGTCCAGATAGTTAGCCAACTATCTGGACAGTCCAAATGGCCGTTGCGCGACTATACATCACAAGGGACTCATAGTAACATTTATTGTTCCAGATCTAGGAGGATATTATATTTAAACACATAATTATTTATTCTCAATCACTTTAATAACAATAAGTTCATGGCAAGTGCATTATATCAACTTACTCTACTTTAATATTACTTTTATTATAAAAGTGACACAAGTTGTGGGTACCTTAATAATTCATAGTTAATTATCAAAACCATATATAACAGAGGACAAACTTTATACTATAGATACTTAGTCACTGAGCACTAGGGCACTATATAAGAGACTTACATATTGAGAACCTAGGTGAAGGCTAGTGCACTCAAATAGAAGGATCATGAAACAAGTCCGTTAAATATTAGAAAAATCAGAAAGATACAATATAATAAAAACTGAAGGTGAGACGATCAAGATACACTTTTGGCTGTAATGGTATTATTTTAACAGAAATTGAAATAATAAATAAATATTAGAAATTGAAAGAAATACCATATTTGATTGTTATTAAAACAGAAATTGGAAAAGATACCAGATTTGATATAGACAAAACTGAATGTATATTAGAAACCAAAGCACAAGGAAATTGTGGCACACCATAATATTATTTTGTTGTATTCTCACATTGTGATGTATCAGAACATCTAATATATCAGTCAGTAGTCATTTTATTTTTAGGTTCAAATGCTTGAAGGACCAATCAGTTTTGATTTTTATGTAGACATTTTTATATCAATAATGAATTTTATTAAACCAACCACTTAAATGGTCTTAATTTTGAAAGAGGTATTTTTCTCTTGTCAGCAAAAAAGCAGCAGCAGCATTTGATAATAATAATGATTAAATATATTTATTAATTAAATGATGGGCTACATATTCAAAGAGACATCAACTTTGACAACAAAAGAAAATTTTAAAAAGATATAATAATGATATATTTCAGGTATACTGGAAGAATTAAAGAAATTTGAAAGAATGAAAAATTTCAGATAAGTTAATAATTTCAAAAGAGGTTTTTTGTCAAGTAAGTTTATTAATATATAATGGGATGATTATGTTTAATAATCTATTATTAAGTTGATACAGTATGGTTTATTATATAAACATCCTAAATTATTTGAGAGGATATTTTGGTATTACTATACAATACTTTGTTCTAACTTAGAGAAGAGCTTATATCATTAAATAAAGGTTTTATGATGAAATAATTAAAAGAAGAATTACCAGTAAAACTTTGTTAAACAGTATTGGTAAGAGATGTCTTATTAAGGTTATTAGGTTACTTGAAAAACTTTAATGTTTTATAGGTAAATTAAAAATTCACTTTTAATATAGGTATATAAAGTTAATTTTCTTTAAGATCACATAGCGTCTGCATCCTTTGTCTGCATACATTCTCTTTCACCAGCAGTAACCAAACAGGTCTTCAATCAACGCTGTGTGTTTCGAAGTAACATAATATAGCTGTTTTGCATTACAACAAAACAGTTATTATGTGTATGAAGAAACACACAGCGTTGCAGCAAGGTTCTTGCTGGTGAGTTATGAAGACTTCTATGAGTGACAGATGACAGCACGTCGCCACAGAGAATAGATGACGAACGTCACTGCAGAAGTGAAAGAGGAAAGTATTTCGAGGATTATTTGGTTAGTTAAACAATTTATATATGAAATAGGCGAAATTAGGAGACTGCTTCTTCAATCAACGCTGTGTGTTTCTTCATACACATAATAACTGTTTTGTTGTAATGCAAAACAGCTATATTATTACTTTTATTTAGATTCACGAATGTGTAGTATTAAGTTATATATTTGTTTTTAAACATTTTTAAAGTGTTATTCCACAGTGTTATTCTAAATAAGTATATATTTGTTATATATTCATATAACCGATGACCTATTTCAGATTGCTGGGGTATTTATTTCGTATATGGTGATTATAATACAATTTCACCTTGAAGACCACGAATTTTGATTTGAATTTTGAACTATAAAATAAAATGTTAATATTAGTAAAATATAATATGATAAGCGGGGAACGTAAATGTCTTAATAGAAAGGGAGTGTCCTAGGTTCCCTGGTTCTTTCTAGATACCTTACTCAGTGCGGTATAGAGCATCGAGCAAAAAAAATAGAAAAAAAGAAAAAAGAAATTCTAATAATTATTAATAACTTAAACTTTTACAACTACTGTTTGTTAACTTTAAATTAAGTGAAAATGTATAATTAATGAAATAAACTAAGTAATAAAATATGCATGTTTTACTGTTAGAATCAATTTTATCTAAAACAAATCAAATCAAATGAGCTTCACGCTGTATCCCGCACACAGCAGGGTAGGCAGAGGAAACCTAGTGTTAGGACACTCCGTTCCCCACTTTCTGCCGAATTCTAAAGGCATTGCGTGTTGAGTGGCAGAACTCAACGCCGCGCTTAACCTCGACACCAGAGCGAAGAAATGGAAATATAAATTTATTTCATCTCCTCGAGTGGGGATCGAACCTACAACCAGTCGGTTTTGCAGTCACACCTCGTGCCGCTGCGCCACGACTGGCCTCAATTTTATCTAAATAGTAAAATTAAACTTTTACAGACCTATAGTAACCCTCATTAAATAAATTCCACCAAAAACAAATGTAAAATGAGAGCCAAGTTCAATATTATACCTATGTATGCCTTGGTTTTCAACGAAAAATGTGATGAAAAATCTAAATGGGTGCCAAGTTCAATGGTCAGTCACAGTTTACTTCACAGTTGACGAAGTTAAAACATTATTCTGACCATCTTCTTTCTTACTTTTAAAATGTTGTTCAATATTTAGATCACGTTGATCTAACATGACGTAATGCTTTATTTTTAATAACTCGAAATAGTCGTCTTCCAACTTATTTTTTTCAGAGTTGCCAATACTTTACTACACAAAAATATATATTGTCAAGTCAGTGCGTTTGTTCACGCTAATCTCAGAATCGGCTTAACCGATTTAAATGCATTTTTCATAATTGGATTCTGGCAAGCTTCCCTTAACATATAGGGGTTGTTTTATTACAATTTATTTTCTAATTAAAATAAAAAAAATAAAATATAAAAAATGTTAAAAAATATATTTTGACAATAGTTTTTAGCTTTATTTATTTACTAGCGGCTCGCCCACGGCTTCGCCCGCTTAAAATACATGATTATTGATTTAACAAGAATTAAAAATTATTAAAGAACTAGCGGACCCGGACGCGGCTTCGCCCGCTTAAACTTTACGAATGCTTATAGATATAGTTAGGAAATTGTTTGTGAAAATATGTAACTAATTTAAATAAAAAAAATATAAGTAAACGTAACCATAGTAAAATATTAATAAAAAACTAAACAAAACCAGCTACATTATTAATAATTTTGTCTCTGTCTGTCTTTCTATATCCCCGAGCTAATATCCAGAATAACTGAACTAATTTTTATTGGACTTTCAGTGATCGATTTTACTGATTTACCCGGGAAAAATCTTTTTACTCGTTTTCCTTGCGCGCGTACATAGATACTATATGAAATAACTAAAGTCCTTTCTACATTAAATATGATAAGTTTTGCGAGCAATATCAAATAAAACCCCAAAAAACTAAAACCACAATTTATTAAGTGTATAACAACGGTATAGATAACCATCCAACCGAGATGAAATAACGAACAATTCTCTCTTTAATACTTAAATAATATTACACCGATGCCGCGCAGGGCCGCAACTTACACCACACCAAGAAATTCATGAAAATCTCACTAATACTCGAATAAGCGAAGAACCAAAGAAAAGTAGAAATTAATTGTAAACAGCAAATAATTACATAAAAATTAACAGTAGTTCGAAAATGTATGAAAATTTACAAAACCGTCAAAGTTGCAGATGGTCCGTTCGCGTCGGTCATACTATGCCGGTCGTATGCTAGGTTATTTCGAATCAGTGACATCTCCTTAATTATTTATTAGAATATTATACAGTGAACTATAATTTCAATTTAGATGAAATGCTAAAAGTGACTATTATATTCATTTTCATAAGGATCAATATCAAGTTATAGAAAATACATACAACAAAAACTCGATAAATATAAACTAAATGAATTAAAATGGTTACTTGTTGTTACTGTGTTACTTTGAGCAAGCTTCAGAAATAAATATGGTATGTGTATCGCGGACTTTTTTAAACATTATTTAAAGGACAATATTTTTGTAAAACATTATTTTTATGTATCTCATAAGGTTGAGTCGGCGCACGCCATGTATGCGTTAAGCAAGCTCATTTTAGGTGACGTTTGCTTATAACAACAAATAAACTTTGCAATCAGTTGCTTAGCAACGGTCGGTTGTTATTAACATGGCGGAATAAATTGCCTGTCAAATTGAAAAATATTTTAATATATTAGTATATATCGACAATATTACAAATATGAGAAAAAAAAGTAGCCTATGTTCATCCGGAAACCCTAAAGTATCTCTATATGAGTATTTTATCATAATTGAATTAGCGGTTTGGCCCTGATTGCGGCACAGACAGACAGACAGACAGAGTTACTTTCGAATTTATAATATAGGAATGGATTGATTGACAACTATAATGACTTCTAATATGATTTTTTTACGACACTATCGTTAAAGAATTTTTGATTGTTTTACAAATATTACTTGCAATTACTTATAAATAAATCTTATAAAATCAAATCAAATCAGCTTCACGCTGTATCCCGCACACTGCAGGGTAGGCAGAGGGAACCTAGTGTTAAGACACTCCCCTCGTTCCCCACTTTCTGCCGAATTCCGGTGGCATTACGTGTTGAGCGGCAGAACTCAACGCCGCGCCACGCCACGCCACGCCATGCCTCTTTCTTATTGGGAAGCCTCTAACGGCCATGCCAACTCCTGATTGTCAAGACAGCCCTACCAGCTATTTGAGCAGATTTCAAAATTTGGAGCAGCTCCGTCAACATTTTTGGGTCAGGTGATCCAAAGAATATATCAGTGAACTGCAGCAATGAGTAGAATGGCGCTCAAACAATTCAACGTTGTTGGTACCTGATAGTTTAGTTGTCATTAAATATGACAATCTTTCGCCGTTAAAATGGAAGATGGGCTGAATTGTAGCTGTTCATCCTGGAGCTGATGGCATCAGCCGTGTGGCGGCCATCAAAACTTGAAACGGTTAGCATTTAGTAAAATATGTCCCTTGTTTGATCAAATTGGTTAAAAGGCGAGCTTTCAACGTCCGGGGGCATGTTCGGGCCGAACGCTTGTTATAATTTAATAGCAATAATTTTTAAATCACAGATACGCTCATATGTGATATAAATCATGTATTTTATTTTGTCTTACAATCACCCTACCGTGGCATTGTAATATTTCTTGCTTATTCAACTGGAGAATTACACGTGTCCACACCTAAATTTGCTGTTTTAATTATTACTCCAAGAAGTCAACCTGATAATAAACTGAACGAATGTGCGTAGGGCATATGTGTGATTTAAAAATTGTTGCTATTAAATTATAACAGGCGTTTCGCCTGAACATATTATATAACCCTAAAATCTATTATTGTACAAATGTGTGATTCAAAAAAAAGCGATAATTTAGAGATGTATTTTATTTTTTCACTTTCTACAACTACTACTACTACTACTACTACTACTACTACTACTACTACTACTACTATGATATTATTAAATTCAGAAGTATATGGAGTATAGAGAATTTATATTATATTTACATAAGTTCGCCTACTGAAGTTCAGATTAACATCAATAGATGTCGCCACTGTGTGAATCGTATATGAGTAATAATATTAAATTTATTTGTTAACTTTAATATTATTATGTTAAAGTTAATAAATAAATTTTATTTATAATAGTAATACAATAAATATATTTACCACAAATAATTTAATATGTAGCTCGTAAATTAATCAATTCTTCACTATCTGTGGTAGTTTACTCCGAATGACTGTGCTCTGTGGTACTCTATAGTCTATTTACGTACGTCACGTAGTAAGCAAGTATAATTATAATAGTTTCAAATTCAAAATATGATATTATATTGATGGTTTTGCTTACTTGTTGACGTCGTTATTCAATTACTGTATCTTTGTAGTGTAGTTTATGCGTTTTTGAGTTGAGTTAAGCTCGAATTCCTACGGTAAATTAATTTTACTGTTACAACTGAATTTCGAATCATTCGTGCCGTATGAAATTGTATGTCTTGGAAGGATTAGATTCTTTAGGGCACATAATGTCTTTATACAGACAGTGCTGTGTTCCTGGGCGCAAGGAGAGTGGAAATATTGTTGATTTTAACAATAAATATGTATATGGTGCATAACTGTTTACACTATTGTACCTATAGTTTAAAATATAAATACAGAATACAAAACACGTATCGTATCGTAAAACATGTTCTGTGGCTTCTACCTTTAGTATTTTCTAGGTCAGAAAGGAGCACTTAGTAACAGTCACTTTTCACATTTACTATTTACATCTCACATTTAATAATAAACTAAATTACTATATGTGTGGCGGTCATTGTTTCGATGAAAGTTTCTATGCTTACCTCACAATGTTTAAACAAAAAAATGTTGATGATAAACAATTATAAAATAACAAATCAAATAAAGAGTAACTTTGAGCTTACCGTAAAATATATCAAAAGTTAACCCTAGTTTCATATTTTGCTATTAATTTTAAACCATTAACATGAAATACAACACAAAGTTATCACAATTTGTAACAGCAATTAATATATTAATTTCAGATCCTCAAATATTGATAGACACAGACAAAAGGACATTCTTCAAATATTTTCAGTTGTGAACACTCGGTGCCTGGTCAGTTGACAATTTGTATTGTTTTAAATATCTACTGTACAAGTAAAAGTATAAGAAGAACATTATTATTCTTATTATATTTTTACACAGGCAATTGTAAGGTAAGCTCCTACTAAGTACTCCTCCTTAAACGTTGATAAAATTAACAAATATTTTTCTCTTTTATGTTATACAAACAATAATTTTGATTTAGATATAACACAGTTGAGTTGGGATTTATGATAGTACTTGCCGCCTACCCAATTGTTATATCTAATTTAGCACATAAAATTGTTTTGCTGACATTTTGTTGTTCCAGAGCAGTTTGTCGATAATTTTTTAAAGTCAATTCTAAAGCGGACAAGGAAATTTATAAAAGAATTGTTAGAGCTACAGTAAAATTAAGCAAAATGAAGAATAAATTGAAAAAACAAATGGCTGAGATCAAAATTTCAAAAAATTGTATATAATGTTAAATACTTTTTGATTAAGTTTCTTTGAAAGTCAGTGTAGCATATCCAGAGAGAAAAGATTTTATATCTATTGATTATCTTTTAATTTCATTAACACATCATTCAATAATGAAACAAATTAATAGAACAACAGTAAGATTCTTCATTTAAAAAGTTGAAAAACTTGTAATAATTATTTTTTATAGTCAATTTATATAATACTGTGCTGAATGAAAATAAAAAATATATCTCTAGTCAACAGGCTCATTATGGCAGTAGTAAGATTCCAATATGATTATTCTATCATAGTTTATCCCATTCTTGATCATGTAAAGTTTAAATTTATTAACATTTTATTATTATCATTTTCAGATAAAGGAATTCTACCTGTAGAATGCACAGAAATAATAAAAGGATTTCTATATTTTTGACTATACAATATTTTTGACTCAATAGGTGGCAGTAAAACTTAAAATTGTTCAGCCTTGGGGTATCCAAGTTGAAAGCAAAATATATATTTAATTCCATGAAATTTTCGTCAAGCAGTGAAAAAGTAGAATCTGTTCCCACTCTGTGTCAAATTGGGTGTGGACACCGAATGGAATTCGAAGAAACCGTTCCTCGTATTATAGCAAGCACCTCTGCGGTATATGTGTGGATATTTTTTAAAAAAACAACAAAAACTATTTTTTTTCAATCATGCATAATATATACTAATTCTTTGTCATCAATACTTTGAGCATTGATACATAAAGCTAATTATTTGCTAAACATATATATTTTTGTAACAATACATTCTTTTTACCTATTTTATGTAAGTCTTATCATAATTTTAAAACTCTGTTAAATGTTCTGATAGGATAATCAGATACAGCCTTAAATGTTAAATTATTAATTTGGGTAAGAATTAATAATAATATTCTATACTAGCGGCTCGCCCACGTCTTCGCACGCTTAAAATACATGATTACTGATTTAATAAGCACAATCGATTGACAACTATAATGACTTCTAATATGATTTTTTTTTACGACATTATCGTCAAAGAATTTTTGATTGTTTTAAATAAAAAATACGACCATTGTTGATATTTGATATTTATAAAATATACATAAAGCTAATTATGTATTACACATATATATATTTGTAACTTTATGTTCTTTTTACCTATATAATATACATCTCATCATAATTCTAAAACTCTGTTAAATGTGCTGATGTCAGTAAATAATTTAATTTAGGTTGTAGGATTCATAATATTCTTTGTAAAATAACTGTATTAATTGCATATTAACTCCTGAGGGCCTAGCCAAGTATCAATTCTAACTTTCTGTACGCGTTGGCAATAATAACTACAAAAAACGATAATTTGGTAGCCAATGTCACAAACGATGACACTTTAGTGTCTGACGCGTCTTCTACATTAGAGTACAAGACACTCGGGTTTTATTATCTATAATTATCAAATGTTTTAATGTCAATTGAAGGATTTGACAACTGTCACAACAAGTCGGTTAGTGTTACGCGCGGTTTTTATAAATTTAGTGTTCGGATTATTATTTAAGGTACGTAGTTTTTATATTTTTATCATTATAATTAGCTTTATCATGAATTTAAAGTGTGAAATTTTACATTTAAAGATTATTAAAACACTATATAACCTATTAAAAAACATGCTACCGTTTTAGGATGGACACTAGGCCGAGAACAAGCCCGGAACAGTTTGCTGTTCTCCTAGTTTATGGAAACGTACGTAAAATAATAATTATTTTGTGAAAATCTTTCATTCTTAAATTAATATTTAAAACTGAGTTGACCCGAGACATGCAGGAGTATCCACTTAAGAAACACTCAAGTGACTTCTTTCTTGCTTTATAAATAAATCTTTTTATTGGTTTAATATTTTAGTAATATAAGAATAAGAAATACTCAGACATGGAGATATAGCTCGGCCTCAAAAAGGAATGCAAGGCAGAGTAAAAGCCAATCTACTTTGGGACAACCTATTCAATCTGCTCAATTCTGTTGATGGAGGAGTATTTAGGGAAAAAGAAAAATGGAAAAAAGTAAGGCTTATATTATTTATTTTTAAAAAAGTAGTAAACATAACATATATGTATAACAGCAATAGTCTTCATTCTCCTTCTGCAGGGTGCTAATCTCTTTTGTTGATGATGAATGACCTTCACCATTAATTCCAGGGTTATTGAATATAAAGTGTATTTGCTTAGTAAAAACACTGGATTATAATATATGCTTAAATAACCCAAAGTAACTAACATTCATATTTTTAGATTTGGGCAGATTGGAAAACTAAAACAAAAAAAAAGGCTGCATTCCTACAGAAAACTATAAATCGCACTGGTGGTGGTCAAAGCAGCAGCAGACTCTCACAGACTCATACAGAACTTAGAATATTGGGCATAAGGGGAGTAGCTGCTGTTGTAGGTCTCTCAGTTGTAGAGCAGAGAGGCTTTGATGTTAGTATATCTATAATTACTGGCTTATAAATATTTACTCAAATTGAAATTGATTAAATAACAATCTTAAACATTTTTAAGGCACCACCATTGTCTACACAGTGTCAGAGGCAATGTTAGATCCAGAAGGTACATTTATGTTTATTTTATAACATGCTAAGTGTACTCTGCTGTTTTACCTGAATTTTTATAAAATAGGAAGTAACTTCATGCCAAATTACATTTACTACATATATAAATCCACAGAACTTATTTATATTACATTTTTGAATATAATTATATTTTATAAACTGTTAAGTTCAAATGTATTTATAGTAGTATAAGTAGTTATTTTAGAATTGTCTGTCAATTGTGAAGAGATTTTACTTTAAAATAATACTAACACTCACAATTATTAAGTTTATGTTACAACATCCTAATTGTACCCCGCTGTTTGACTGTTATTTTCTTGGATAAAAAGGAGTCCTGTGTGATTCTGAGATCAATGATTACTTAAAAAAATATTTACCAGTTTTTGCTTTGTAAGAGTAAAAACCATACAACTAATAAACATAATAACTATACAATAAAAAAATATAATTGCTATTTATAAAAAATAGTTATATAGTATTAATCAATAGTCAATACTATTTAAGTAGTTATTTTAGTAGTAACTACAATGGCACTGCTGCCTGCTGTTGCAGTTGCAGCTTCACCACTGACAAGCGAGAGCAATACGCCGCCGCGTCGCCGACCTGTCTGCGCGCGCCGGCGTCTTACTCCCTTTGCTGCCAACAAACAGCAGCAATTGGAACAGAAGGAAAGAGGAATAAAATAATTTGAAGAAATTAAAAGGAGCAATCTATCACAACTCTTAAAAATATAGACCAAGGCATAAGTAATTTATAACTGAGAAGAGAATAAATACATTATTTATTTATTCTTTTACATTATTTAGGCCATAAATTATATTTTTAAGTATTGTGATTATTTCTGCTTAATTTTTAAATTTTATAATTTTTTGTTTGATTTATTGTTCCTTTTTAATTTAAGAAATTGTTTTTAGTTTACTGATTGTTATTAAATTGAATAAGATATATTTTATTTTAATTAGAGAATTTATTACTATTTATAAAAACAATATCAATGTCAAGCTGTATCCCATACACAGCAGATTAGGCACTTCCTATAGTAGGGATCGAACCCACAACCGTCGCGTTACCGTCACACCCATGTGCCGTTGCGCCACAACGGCCTCTAATTTAAAATTAAAAAAGTAACAAAGATATTTTGATTTGAAAGATTTATTGTTCTTTTTATTAATTTAAGATTGTTTTTTACTTTTGTTGATCCATTGTCTTTTTAATTTAAGAAAATTGTTGTTTTTAATTTACTGATTGTTATTTAATTGGATTAGATATATTTAATTTGAGAAATTATTGTTTTTTAAAAATAAAAATAATATATATTGTTACTTCAAAGAAATTAGCTTTGTTGTTATTTAAGGTTTAATAAGGTTTAATTTGAGAGATCTACTATTTGAATTCTATTGGTTTTTGTTGTATTGTATTTAAATAATGTTATTAGATCAAGAAAGTCATGTAGACAAGTAAAATAAATAATTGTATAACACAAGCGGGGGCCCCCACTAGCTACTAATAAATTAATAATTATGCGAGTTTCATAGTTTTATTAACTATATATGTTACTCCCTGGTCCACTTTCTTTTTGTGTTTATTAAACTTATGTTATCTAATATTTTAAACTAATAAAATTTTAACTACACACATTTTTACTTTTAAACTTACTTTTTAATTGCACAAGTTATTCTAGTAAAAAAAATGTGAAAGGGTATACCTTTCCCATTTCTTTATTTTACTTTTAGTGATTTTTTTAGTAAATAAATAGTTCAAAGGTTAATCAAGGAAATACATTTAAAGAGATACATTTATTAATATATCAAATAATTTATTTAATTTTACAATCAAAATACAAATAAAAATGTAGGTAAAATAAATTAAGAGCAAATAAGTAATTATAATACAAAAATATTGAAAATCAAATTAAATTAAATGATAAAAATTATAGATTGTATGATAAAAATTATAGGAATCACAAAAATATAAAAAAATCTAAATAACACAGAAATTGATAATCTAAATAAAATTAAATTTTGAAAAATATAGGTAAAGTATAAACTAAACACATAAGTAATAAAGTTATTATAATACAAAAATTAAAAAAGAAATTAAATCATAAAAATTGTAGTGTAATAAAATAAATAAAAATGATTTTGTATAAATATATCTAATGTTCATTTTATAATCTGCTTAATAAGCCAGTCAACATTGCTCTGCCCTGGACAATATCATTTATATTTGCAGTGGAGGTGGAGGTGAAGGATGAAGGGTATCATCATTATCATCCTCTTGTTCAGCAGGAAGTGAGGTTGGTGCGTGGCAATCTGGCTTTTAAGGCCATGTTATGAAGTGCTGCACACAACATGCTGCTATGATATTTCCTGTAACATGAGGATGGTAATGAAGTACTCTGTGTCTTAACAAGCATCTCCATCTTGCTTTGAGTAGCCCAAAGCAACGCTCAATGCAGTTCCGGGCTTGTATATGCCTTTGCATATATGTGTGTTCCCTTGAATTTTCCACTGCATTTAGTATAGGGGTCATGAGCCACGGCCGTTGTGGATATCCTGAATCACCTGTAAATTTTATTGATTTAAAATATTGTTTATAAGCATGCATAAATTCATAGATTTATTACTTATGGACACTATGATCAAATTATTTAGAATTATTTTGAGAAATTTGTTGAAATTGCAAAGTTATTTGTTTTGTGAGTGTTTGTAGTGATATAAATTAAGGAATATGAATTGTATGAATAAGTAAAACTCACCTAATAACCACACTTGTTCATTTCTTAGATGAAGCTCACGCATATATGCTTCAACTCTGCTTGTTGACCATATATGTGAGTCATGTGAAGCGCCACCAAACTTTGCATTCACATTCAAAATTTGCAAATCACTGTCACAAACCTGGGATAAATTTAAATATAATTATTTAAAATCAATTCAAAGGCCATATAATCAGTAGTAAATAAGAAAAAATATTAAATAGATTAGTAGACATATACATACCATTTGAACATTTAGTGAATGATAACCTTTTCTGTTAAAATATAGATGTTCATTTTCTGTCGGTCTCACTAATGATATGTGAGTGCAATCTATGCACCCTACCACTCCTAGCAAACCAAATCTTCTATGAAATCTGAAACAGTATGAAAGTAATATAGGTTAAAAAAAAACAGAATTAAAGATAGCTTTACGAGATAGTTTCACTTATATGTTCAGAGACTTACTCTTGTTTTTTGCGATCTCTGTCTTGTTGGGTTTGTGGAAACTTTATCCACTTTGCCATAATGGCAGAGTGGTTCAATCCTTCCACAACTTGCGAAATACAACGGCTTACGGTGCGATGCGTAAGCTGGGTTGACACGCCAACAATACCTTGGTATGACCCAGTGGCAAAAAAACTAAGGGCACACAAAACCTAAAATACGTATAAATATGTTATTTAATTCATGAACATTAACTGAAATAATTCCAACTAGAAACAACTTATCAAAGGGAAATTTCTTACCTTGAGCTCTATTGGAATCTCATAAGACCCTTTTAATTTACCTAACTCTCGTAACTCTTCACACAGAGTTAGGTAAAGAGTCTTGCTCATGCGGAACTGCTGCACAAACGTCTCCTCCGGCATTTCTTCAATTTTGAGCTTGCCATAACAATTTAAACGGTGCATTTTAAAAATAATAACTATTGATTCTATAATACCGCAAGTACACAAGTTCCAAGTCGAGAGTCTGCTCACAAGTGACTAAGGGCCGCCATCCAGTGTTGGTTAAATTAAATCTAATATTAATATACAATTACTTATTTTTTAATATATCTATTTTCCTTTTTAATGACTTCTGATAATCTCCAAATTGTCTATTTTTAACTGTACAAATTTTTTTTACTGTTATGTGGAAGACACTATTACATATAAAATCAATATTTTCTTTGAAATGATCCTCACACTGGGCAAGAAAACTAAAATTTACATCTTCTTCCAATTTACAGATTACCAGTTTTTTGAATATGAAAGGTTTAAAGAATATGATAATGTTTCATATAAATTATTGCAAATTGTAGCACAGTTCTCAACATATCTAATAAAATCTTCAGATACATAGTTTAAGTTCTTTTTAACATTATCATATTCTTTGAAGTCCATAAAAGTGTACAATAAAATATTGTCAGTATGTCTAGCTTTTAAAACTGAATCACAAAGCCTGCATTTATTGCCAAGGCTCTTTAATAAAAATCCACAGACATATGCACAGACTTGTAATTCTTGTGCATCAGAAACACTTTCTCGAAAGGATGACTCCACCAATGAGAGCATGTCTGAAACAAGTGGTCTTTTTGATTCTGTGCATGTGCAGTTGTGGTTAAAAATTCCTTATAATCTGACATAGAACTACAATCATCTACATTACAATTTTCTGACCCCAAATAAGCAAGATTGGATAGAATCTCCGTCTTCAGGCCAGCAACAAATTGCCCAGAGGTTGGATTATAGTTTGATCCACAGTTTCCTCTAATAGTACCAAACAAATTTTCTAGGGAATCTTGCTGAAGGCGGCGAGTACATAAAGCTTTTATTTTATGTTTTATTTTAAATTATTATACAATCTTAGGATACCTTTAATTGTCCATAACCAACCTTCCTTAGATGGGGGCGAGCCATGACATCCTACAAATGTACAGTTTTCAAAAAAATCATACATTTTCTTCAAATGTTCCAAATGGGGTGAATTGTCAGTCATGTTGGTAGAGTGAGGTTTTCCTCTCTTTCGATCTGGGGAATCACTATTTAAGCAGTCAAATAATTTATCCATATTTGATATTAAATTTGCAGTGACTGCTGCCTCCCCAGATAGCAATCCTGAAAATTACAAGAGCTAATAAAGGTCATGTTACAGAAACTAAAATCAACATGTTATTGTTAGATAAAAAACAATCGTCGCCGGTCTGAGGCCACGCCACGCCCGCCACGACCGGACCGGACCGGACGGACCGGAGGCCGGTCGTGGCGCAGCGGCACGAGGTGTGACTGCAAAACCGACTGGTTGTGGGTTCGATCCCCACTCGAGGAGATGAAATATTTACTTAAATTTATATTTCCATTTCTTCGCTCTGGTGTCGAGGTTAAGCGCGGCGTTGAGTTCTGCCACTCAACACGCAATGCCTCCAGAAATCGGCAGAAAGTGGGGAATGGAGTGTCTTAACACTAGGTTCCCTGCTGTGTGCGGGATACAGCGTGAAGCTAATTTAATTTAATTTTTTAATTTTAAAAAACAATGCTTCTTGTTTAACAAATTAAACAATACCTTGAGATATTTTGGCAAACATTCCTGCAGCAACTGAGTGACTTAGCACTTGAGCAGCAAGGTTCACTCTCATTTTTTGCTTGGCATTTGGACATATATGGTCTTGTTTTAATTTTGGTGCGAAAACAAAATTTCCATCACCAGTCTTTTTGGAAGAAATGTTCCATATATTTCCATTTGGCTCGACCTACAATGTAATAAATAGCATTTTAATTAAAAAAATATATTTTTATTTAATTATTAGTAAATGGAAACCAGCCAAACTTGAGGCCAACCATATTGCAGGGGCACAAAGTGTGACTGTAAAATCTACTGGGTTGTGGGTTTGATCCCCACTTGTGGAAAAGAAATATTTATTTAAATTTATATTTCCATTTCTTCTCTCTGGTGTTGATGCAAAGTGCACCAAAAACAATATTTAAAATTTACCTTAATAAAGTGCAGTGTAGTTCCACCACTCAAAATGTAATCCCTCCAGATTTTGGTAGAAAGTGGGGAAAGGAGTGTCTTAACACTAAGTTCCCTCTGCTTACCCTGCTGTGTGCAGGATATAGCGTGAAGCTGATTTATTTAATTTTATTTATATATAAACTTGCACATTTAACTGGACTACACATTACACGATAAAATATTATCTTTTCCTTCAATATTGTTTGAAGTAATATTTGGTTATGGTTCTTTAGTTACGGCGTTCCAAGCGTGCCAGTAGAGCACATATCACTTCGTAAATGTCATGTTGTATGGAGAAAACACGAAGGAGGTTGTACGGAAAAAGAGAAAATGTGACACAATAGGAGAATGCATGTTATAAAAAAAGATCCAGTTAAAAATTGCCTTCACCTATAAAAAACAAAAAAAAAATTTGCATGTACATTATATACATAACATAGAGGTTTAGCAATAAGAAATATAATACAAAGGTGTTAGCTTACAATTTAATTTTGTTATATCTAATATATTTACATAAAAATTTCCTCTATGTAAATATATTAACTAAACACAAACATTAAAAAACATTGAACTTTAAGGGGCCACCCCCTTTACTGAACTTTATGAGGAAGGACATCATATAAGGGACGAATCAGCTTAGGTCAAGTGAAAAATATGTGAGGAGGGGAACCGTCGTCTAGGCCACATTCACACAGTGAGTGGTCCCTGACCCTGATCGTAGCTAGGTGCACAGGTGTACATGCATGTCCAAGGCGCAAGCGACAAATAGTTGATATAATCCTCCGTTCAGTAAATTTTTGGGAAGAAAACCAAGGTCACCTGGGAATATTAGGTTGAATGGAAGCATAAAACTTACCTTTCTGAAGTAATATTTGTATTGCATTTTATATTATATTTTAAAAACAAACTTCTGAACCATTTCAGTAAGAGGTACATCAAATATTGCAATATATATTGACACCACCCATATCACAAATTGTAGCTGCAATATTTAAGCCATTTCTGGAATCTAGAATCTGGAAATAAAAATAAAACAACTATTATCACAAAACTTTACAAATAAGGCTTTAAGTTAATGTTTAACGATTACTTACCGGTGTAAATTGGTAGGACAAGGATTAGGGAACCTATAAAATGTAATTTTATTATTATCAGCTTCACGCTGTATCCCGCTAATTTTAATTCTTATAAACAAGTAACAAAATGCAATAGAAATTCGAATATTAAATAACAGTTTGCGTCGCCGAAAGAAACAGTAGGTTAGCCATTTGCAAATTATAATGTTACCCCATATCAAAAGATAATCCTACTATTGCGCTTAAAATACCGGTTACATAAATTGTTTCTGATTTCAATTGAAAACTTTATAGAACTAAATTACATTGCAAATTTTTGTTTTCATTTTTTAATTATAATTTAAGATTAACTTCTAATCTTTTCAGAGTTACATTTTACTATGGTACCTTGCATACATGAAACTTTATAAAGAAAGTTATTTATTAAATATTAAATAAGTATACCACAAAAATATCATGTAAATCATTCAAGAAAATACTTTTAAAAAACTACTAATTAGTAGTTTTACTTTAATATGGCAGCACTAAGTATCATAATTAATTTTTCGGGACTTATTTACAATCCCCCGTAGGTATGTCCCACATGCCCCTTAGGAAGTCGACCGGGCCTGGGGTATATGTGTTCTGTGAGTAAAAGTTACTCCGCGGTGACCCATGGTTTAACGCTTGAGTAAGCATAGATTTGTGTTCTATTTCCAACTTCCATTGCGATATATATACTAAACATAACCTCAATACATTTTTATATTTGTTTGGTGTTCGTTCGAGTACTTACGAGTATAGTCCGACATAACCGGTATTGCGTATGGGAAACACGCGCGGTAGAATTGCGCAGAACGCGTATTTTGATATCTGCACATAGACGCCCCCTCACGCCGCACCGATTCCCCGCGAGGGCTTGCGGGGAATCGGTGCGGCGTGTGGCGGGGCGGTCACAACACTACGGTACAGTCAAGCGCAACGCTGTTAGTTCAATACTATGAAATATTAATATATTATTATATGATAGCGTCATATATACAAAATAGCGCAGTAAAGCATATTTATCTAGTAATATTATAATAATTAGTGTGTTAGATTAAGCAACATGCTCAAGTTATGGATAAGCAAATTTAAAATTTTAATAAAGTACTGAATTGTAATTATTATAATGGGGCCACATTCAAGTCTTCATCAATCCAAATTCAATAAAAAAGTAAAATTGAAAAAGTACCTTTAATATGATTTTACATAAAATAATAAAAATAATAAAACATGCAAAAAATTATAAAAAATTAAGTTTACATAAATAAAATGTTAAATATAAAAGCAAAAACTAAAAGGAATGGCGTTCAGCTACAGTGTTAATTTACAAAAATTATTAGCAGTAAAATGAAAATAAAATCAAAATAGGCAAAAATTAAGACTAAACTTTGCTTGAAATTTGATTGAATTATTTAAAAAAAAAACATATAGTTACTACAGATACATAAAATATTCAAAAAAACTAAGCAAATATCCACAAGAAGGAAGATCTATTACGACAGATGCGACAAATATAGATCCGTCACTTACTATACTATACTATTTGAACCGTATATATATATATATATATATATATATATATATATAAAAAAAAAACAAACAAAAATATAATTAAGTGTATTGATGAAGATATCATTTATTAACTTAATTAATTAAGTAAGACCTTGTATATCTATATATATAGCGTGTGAGCTCGATTGTACTTATAAAGATGTTTGGGTACGAATTTTCTGTAAGGACGTAGCGGTCACACTGACGCACCGTAACACTATTGGCAAAGGGATACCAGACTTTAATTTTTTGTACCTCAAAACAGATTTTTATTATTTACCCAATATTTTTTTTAATATAATCTTTAACTAGTTTAAATATTGCCAAATAATTCTTGATTTTAAAAAATAGGTCCCGCTGAGTTTCTTGCGCCGGTTCTTCTCAGGTCTGAGGCATTAATTTTAGTGAACTGGTGGTAAATTTGACGTTCAAAAAATGAAGCATGTAACTTCTTATTTTGAATAAAATTATTTGAATTTGAATTTGATAGAGATTATTTCATTGACGATTTGGAAATGATAGAAGAAAATGAAGAAATATTACCATTAACGAGGCAAGTGAAATTGTATAAACCCCGCAATAACCCTTTTGAAGATCTTACAGAAGATGAATTTAAATATAAATATAGATTTTCACGTTCAACTGCATATTGCATTACTGAAATGTTGAAAAATGATTTGGCTGGAGATGCAAGAGGAGGCTTTATACCACATCATCTCAAAGTTTTAGCTGCAATAAGGACTTGGGCTCGTGGGGAGGTAAATAAATTATCTCAATATACTAAACTGTTATAAGGCTAGGTCCCCGGCTTAATTGTTATATACTTTCTTGCTTGCAGTCCATTAGTAGCCAAGTTTGAGTTTAAATAAATATGTAGTATAATACTAATTATTATGTATTAGATGTAAATATAGTACTTAACTATTTATTTGTACGTCACACTTCTATCCTATTAAACAACTGCATATAGATAGTACAATCTGTTTACAAAAATTGCTATACTTTGTGTTACAAACATTAGTAATAGAATTGTTAGAATCTAGTAAATTTTGAAACCATACCACTTATCTATTTTACAGATTCAAGATGATGCAGGAGATCTGAGCGGGTTTAGTCAGCCAACAATATCCCTTGTGTGCAAACAAGTTGCTTTAGCAATAGTTGGACACAGGCATCAATGGATAAAAATGCCTGCCTCTGACAGTGAACAAAACAGTGTGATTGCTGATTTCTATGCAATATGTGGCTTTAGACAAGTTCTTGGGGCCATTGATTGTACACATATTCGAATCCCAAAAATTTCAGGAGATATTGGTCAATACTACATAAACAGGAAAGGATACAGTTCAATAAATGTGCAAGTAAGTTTTTGTTTCTGCTACTGAAGCATATTACTATTTAAAGGTTTCTACCACAAAATTTTGTAGAATTTTATGATATAAAAGTGATTTTGTCTACATTGTTACAGATTGTCTCAAATGCAAATTTAGAGATAATCGATATAGTTGCACACTGGCGAGGCAGCACACATGACTCCAGGATATTCAATGAGTCTCGATTAAAACAAACATTTGAAAGAGGAGAATTTAAGGGAAGACTATTAGGAGATTCAGGTTATGCCTGTACTCCTTACCTATTTACACCAATATTGCATCCAGCTACTGACAAAGAAAAACTATACAACCATGCTCATATACATACTCGTAATAGTGTTGAAAGGTGTTTTGGTGTATGGAAGCAGCGGTTCCAGTGTCTTCTTAGAGGGTTCAAAACCAAGTTGGATAACACTAAACTATATATAGTTGCATTGGCAGTATTGCACAATATTGCTATGCAGAAAAAAGATCTGGTACCAGAAGCAGAAGTGAGCAGTATTCC
This sequence comes from Heliconius himera, assembly GCA_021202915.1. Lineage (NCBI taxonomy): Eukaryota > Metazoa > Arthropoda > Insecta > Lepidoptera > Nymphalidae > Heliconius > Heliconius himera. The sequence continues at coordinate 17,098 of JAJHJA010000147.1, read as the reverse complement.
AGTAACAAATGCCTGTGTTGTAAATAACACATTGAGAGGAAGGAGGCAGCATTCATTAATGAAAATTTTTAATTTTATAAACTATATTTATTTATTAGCTTCACGCTGTATTCCGCACACAGCAGGGTAGGCAGAGGGAACCTAGTGTTAACACACTCCGTTCCCCACTTGCTGCCGAATTTTGGAGGCATTGCGTGTTGAGTAGCAGAACTCAACCTCGACACCAGAGCGAAGAAATGGATTTTTAATTTTAATTTAATTTAATTTTATATTTTTTTATTTTATATAGTATATTTCAACAGGATAAAAATTTCCCACTTCCATGTGGGTCTCTACATGAAAACTAGGCAAATCCATTGTTATTGTATGGCTCGTAGTAGTGTTGAGTTGATATAAAGTTATAAACCACAGGATTAGCGAGTAAAAGTTTATTAAGTTAGTTACAAAGTTCTAAGTTTAAGTTGGATGCCAATCCGCGGTAAGAGCCGCCCGTCAACTGCCTTTTAATTGTATAAATAATTGACTTAAATATATTTCGTTCTAATGCGTCATAAACGAGGTCGCGGTGTCAGCTATATAAAATCTGTACGTAAACCGTACATGCTCCCGAGACAAGATAATAGGATGGGCATCCAGTACAGTAAAACAAATACAAAAGAAAAAATTAAATGATAAAAATAAAGATTAAAAGCTTAAACATTAAAAGTAAAAATGAAAAAGAACTAATATGATTTGAAATGCAACAAGGTAATTTCACTTTGAGATATCGTCAAAAGTAAATGTTTTTGGCAGCTCCAGAGATGCCGTATGTCGTATCTCACGCATTTTGATTTCTTCCCTACTCTTTTTGGGTTCTTCGAACAATTGTGTTTCTTTTGCTTTTTTCTTAATCCAACTTTTTACTATGTAATAAAGAAGAAACGTAGCAATCGCTCCCAACAGCAAAGAAGTCACTGAGTAAAAGTATACATCGTGAGATGTGATATTTGAGGTCACGGGCAAAGTTTCGTGCTGCTTCTGATAAGCTAGTTGTCGTTCGACTTTTTTAACATCTGTAGCTGGAATATCTAACTGCGTGATATTCAACTGTACATTCTTCCAACTAAGATGAGATATGTTGTTAATGGTGGAGTTTAGAGTAGGAATTGTAATATTCGAGTTCATGTTCAATTTGCTTCCCAGATGATTGTACGTAAACAATGTCGCGTCTTTTTTCTGTAGTAAGCATTTAGGCTTTAATACGATGACTCCAGCCAGTCCCGTCAATGACGGCCGGCGTAACGTGATCGCCGCATATGACGCGCATCAGCTGTTTGTCGCACAATGTAAATAGCCAGACGTTCGGTCTGTACAATTTTATCCAAGTTTCTTTGCATGTTGTATCCTTGATGATGCACGATAATGACGTTTGTTGACTGAATACCTTCGCTTCACAGGGTGCATCCTTATTGTGGAAGCTGTATACAGGCTGGCTCGAAATACATGTGAATTCATCGTCTCCGTAAGAGGTGCAATGTTGCATATCTTCTTCTTTTAATGTTATATAGAAGTTTTTTATCAAGTTAATCGCGATGAAATTCGAGAAGAGTTGTACTATTTTTAAACGACCTTCTTTTAAAAATGGAATAGGTATTATTCGATATATTATGTAATTATCATCACTCAGCAACGGAATGTGCAATTCAAAAAGTAAATAATTATTTGTGATTCGAGCCTTCACATGAATTAATTGGAAAATGGTTTGAAAATCTCGCTGTATATCCTTTATTGGTAAAGATAATCCTTGCGGTAATCTTCCGGAGATAATGTTCAGTTGTTCGATCAGTTGAGATGCGGGAAATAGATGTGTGTCGAGATGTCCTTTGAAGATGTCAGCGAGAGCGTTCATCAGTAGTTCTTGAATTCGATGTAATTCGGTTAAAATTAAAGATGACGTCACTGCAGCGGAATTAATATCATTTATTGTGTACAATATATGTGCTCTATTTTCAATTTTTGTAATAGTGCTGCAAGTTTGATTCAAGTAGGCATTTATTGCTTGAAATTGTTTATCAATAAAGTCAGTATTTCTTTTCACTAAGTTATTTTCGGCTTCTAAAATAAGCGTTTGGTTTTTTATAACTTGTAATAAATAATTATCGTTATTTTGTAAGTTTTGAATATCCCTTTCATATTTTTGAGCGAAATCTGCGTCTAACACTCCAAAAAGTGTTCTTGATAATTTTCCAACTCCATCGAAATAGCCTCTCTTCTGCCGTGAATGCGATGACAATATCATTGTATTATATTCAAGTAAATGATGCAATTCATGATGTAATTGATCGACGACTGTTTCGCATGGCTTATACTCATGTGATATTCTCTGACAAAGTCTGTCTATCTGGTCAATATAAATGTTAATTTTACTCGAAGCTTTCCAGTATGATGTTAAGTTATAATAAATCAAGAGCGTCCATTCGTCATGTATTAACTGTAGTTTTCCTGCCTCGTCGAAATACATTGGATGGTTATTTTGTATGAATGTGACCTCATAGTTATTAATTGTTGGTGCTGAATTTGCAATTCCCATAGTTATTATTGTCATAAGGAATAAGGACAATAAATTTGCTTTCTTTATTTTTGTACAACCTCGCTTTCGTTGCTTTTTAAGATTTTCAGTTTGCATTTCATCTTTGTTATTTATATTATTATTTTCTTCATCGTCTTCATCTTTATTACGTAAGTTTGTTTGTTGTGGCAATGGTGACAGTTTTGTTATAGGTCGTTTCAGTAACCCCTTTTTGGTTTTAATGGTGACTACTCGGACCCTGTCGTCGGCGCCTTTATCTAGCTCTATAACTCTTCCAATGGCCCATCTCCCTGGAGGTACGTGTTCATCCTTCACCAGCACCAGATTTCCTTTTTCTAAGTTTTCTCTTGTTTGCTTCCATTTGCTTCTTACTTGCAATTGATGTATATATTCATTCGACCAGCGTTTCCAAATGTGTAAGTTCATTTGTTCTATCAATCTCCATTTATTTCTTAAATCAATTTGGTTAAGGTTTTCTTCTTCCTGTGGTGGGGACAATAAGGAACCACCGATTAGAAAATGACCTGGTGTGAGATATTCCAGGTCTTCCACATCTTCAGTTAATAGACAAAGTGGGCGTGAATTTAAACAAGCCTCAATCTGAGTACGTAATGTATAAAATTGTTCATAAGTCAGCTTCTGCTCTCCTAGAACTCTTTTTAAATGATATTTCATTGGTTTAACGGCAGCCTCCCAAAGTCCACCAGCGGTTGGCCAAAAAGGTGCGTTAAAATGCCATTGAATTTTCATGTTACTCATTTCATCATAAAATTCAGATGAACGGAAGGTGTGGGTTCGATCAAAGTCTTCTTGAAGTAGTTTAGCAGCTCCTACAAAATTGGTACCATTGTCTGAGTACATCTGTTTTGGTGTACCCCTGCGTGCACACATTCTTTTGAAAGCGGCGAGAAATGCTTGCGTAGTTAAATCCGAAACTAATTCAAGGTGCACAGCTTTTGTAACCATGCAAATAAAAATAGCTATGTAAGCTTTGCATGTTTTGACTCCTCTCCCTTTGTTAATCTTCACATCAACGTGCCCGGTGAAATCTACACCAGTGTTTGTAAAAGGTCTCGTTGGAGTTACTCTCTCTTTCGGCAAGTCTCCCATAATTTGTTCGTTCCGATGGGTTTTGAAACGATGACATCTTACGCACTGCCGCAACTCTTTCTTCACTGTCCTGTTACCCTCTATGATCCAGTATTTGAGACGTATATAAGCTAAAGTTAACCGAGCGCCGCCATGCAGGGTACTGCGATGTGCTTCTTGAATAATAATCTCCGTTAATCTTCCTGTAGAAGGAAGTATAATGGGATGCTTTGTTTCAGGAGGTAAATATGCGTTAATAAGACGCCCTTTGACGCGTAATAACCCCTTCGCATCGAGAAATGGAGTCAACTTCAATATGTTACTTTTCGACGGTATTATTCTATTCTTCTCCAAGTGTTCAATTTCTTCTCCAAAATATTCCCGTTGCACATTTTTAATAATTATATCTTCCGCTTCAGTAATTTCTGATACAGTTAAACTCATAATTCTATTTTTATTGTTGTCACAGTCGGCTAAGTTATAATTAAAGTTTGTTGACTTCTTGCGAATATGGATATTTATTATTCGTATTATCCAGCCAAGTACTCGAATTACGCGCTTGTAACTGCTATATTTATGTAATATAATGTTTACGATTTCACACGTTTTGTAAATCGCCACGCAGCATTTTGTTGACTGGCCATTGTTTGTTAAGTAGGTCAGGTTTTTATCTTGACAATTTTTGATACTATATGTTTTCAACCAGGCTGGCCCTTCCCACCAAAGTTTGAATTTTTGAAGTTGTGTAGGGTATAGCCCTCGAGTGGCACAGTCAGCAGGATTTTCTTCCGATTTTACATAACTCCATTGATTAGGTGATATTATATTATTTATTTCGGAAACTCTGTTAGCAATATATCGCTCCCATCGGTTAATATCTCCTTGTAGCCACGCTAATACCACTTTTGAATCACTCCAACAATTTATTTTAAGATGATTATCGAATAGCGTCTTCTTGACTTTATCTATCAGCTTGGCTAGTAATAAAGCTCCACAAAGCTCCATTCTCGGTAAAGATATTTTCTTGTTGAGCGGCGCGACTTTTGTTTTCGCAGTTATTATGGTAATAATGTAGGTATTATTTGTAAGTTTCACTCGACCATATATGATACCCGCGTACGCCTTTTCGCTGGCATCGCAAAAACTCAAAATTTCGAGATTTTTATTTGTACATTGCAACCATCTTGGTATTGAAATTTTACTTATTGATGGGAGGTCTCTTTTTATTGTCTCCCATTCCATAGTTACTTCAGAGTGTAGAGGTCCATCCCAGTCGATTTTACTGATCCAGATTTTTTGAAACAGTAATTTTGCCTTTATAGTTACCGGTGACAAAAAACCAAGAGGGTCTTACAGCTTGCTTATTTCACTCAGTAAAACACGCTTCGTAAGGTTTTTCTTGTGAGGTAAACTCCAGCTGTAGGTAAAAGTATCTTGAGTTCGATTCCAGTTCATACCTAACATTTTTGTATTTGAGATTTGTTCTGGGTTAAAGTTAAGGTTATTTTCCATGCTTCTTTGATCATCTCGCAAATCTTCCAATATAGTTTTTTCATTGCTTTTCCATTTTCTTAAGTTAAATCCTCCTTTTTTGAGCAATTTGATTAAGTTGAGAATCAGTTGCTTCGCCTCTTCTATATTATTATGCCCATAGACTAAGTCATCCATATAAAAATAGTTTTGTAAAATTTTCACTGCCTCCGGATAACTATCTTTCTCATCTATTGCAAGCTGATGTAAAGTTCGCATTGCTAAGTAGGGTGCGCTTTTTATTCCATAGGTTACAGTACATAATTGCCACTCCTGGAGAGGCTGCTTTGGGGAAGATCTCCAAATTATAGTTTGTAAGTTTTGTTGTTGTTCATCTATCCAAATATTACGATACATTTTTTCTATATCCGCCGTAAAAACGTATTTAAAAATTCTCCAGTTAATAAGTAGTGTGAACATATCTTTTTGTAAGTTAGGACCGGAGTACATTAAATCGTTGAGGCTGTTGTTATTCTTCGTTTTATAAGATGCGTTAAAAACTACTCTTAATTTTGTAGTAGTGGACTCCTCCCTAAGTACGCCGTGGTGAGGTAAGTAGACTTGACTCTTACTCTTCGTTTCTTCTGTTATAGGTTTCATATGACCCAGTGCAATATAATCGTTCATAAAAAGGTTGTATTCCTTAGATAAGTCGGAATTCCACCGCATTTTTCTTTCGAGTTGTAAAAATTGTGCTTGAGCCTGTGGCTTTGTTGCTCCTAAGCACGTGTCATCAATCAGTTTCATAGGCATCTGAACCACGTATTTTCCGTCGTCCAATCTTCTAGTAGTTAAGTTGTAAAAATCTTCACAGTATTGTTCCTCGTTTTTTAAAGTTGTAGAATGAGTAATTTCTTCAGTTTCCCAAAACCGTGACATATTCTCAAGGTCATTAAGTGTTACACAACAGTTAAATGTTTTTACATTTCCACATAAAATCCAACCCACTTTAGTTTGTTGAGCCACAGGGAAATCCTTGCCCCCCCGTATGACTCCATTTAATAAAAGTTCTGAATATATGTCGGCACCCAAAAGTAAGTCGATCTGGCCCGACACATTGAAGTGTGGATCGGCTAGTTCTAAGTTTTTTATATAATTCCAATTTTGTATGGAAAAAGATGAAGTCGGTAGTTTTTTGATAAGTTTTTTCATTATTAAAGTTTGTATATTGAATTCGTATTCCGAATTAATCGATTTGCATTCTAAGTTAATAGAACCTTTGCAATTACCGGACAATGGCCCGATACCCGACACGACAGCGCTCATTTTTCGCCGCGGTAATCTGAGAAGTTGTGCGGCATGCTCCGTAATAAGGCTAACTTGTGAACCTTGATCAAGTAAACCTCTTAAGTTGATATAATTTCCATCGATCGTCTTCACTTTTAAAAGTACAGTCGCTAATAAAACTTCTTTTTCCTCATTAATAATATTGTTCACAGCATGAGATGTAGATGGTGTCGGTAGGAATTTATTTATTCGGTGCTCGCTGCTGCTAGGTTGCTCATGTTCCCCATCATGCATGAGAGTGTGATGTGGCTTATCACATTTTTTGCATCTTTTTGTCGAAAAACATCGCTGTTCTCCATGACTGTACAAACAATTCGAACAAACACGTAAATTGCTTACTGTGTTTTTGCGTGCATTTCCGTTCATTGCAAGGAATTTGTTACAATTCATCAACACGTGATCTCTTTTGCAAAGCGGGCAGATTTTTGTTGTTGCGAAGTGTGTGTTTGCCGTCTTTTGGAACTTATTAAAGTACGACGACCTCGGCGTATTATATTTATAATTATTATTGCGATTTGTTGACAAATTATTGAAGTATTTATTTGGTGGCGTATATTTAGTTGGAGATGATTTTTGATGATAAGTTCCTTGTAATGCTTCCAAAGCCATAAATTTTGATTCTAAAAAATTTATAAATTCTTCCAAATTAGGGAAATCTCTCGGTTGCTTGAGGTCTTTGATGTATTCGTTGTAGGTTGGTTTATCCAGTTTTTGCATTAATAAATGAACAATAATCGGATCCCAATTGGTTATGTCCAAACCAATATTACTAAGCCCGTTTAAACATTCTAATATGACGTCATGTAACTTTCTTATGCTGGCTGCGCTTGCTTCTTGTATTGAATTTTGGTTCAATAATGTATTTATGTAAGATGTAAATAAAAGTCGTTTGTTGTCATAGCGATGAGTAAGAATCTCCCAGCAAGATGTGTAGTTTTCAGCACTGATCCCGAGATGTTGAACTAGTTTCTCCGCTTCGAACTTTAATTTAGTTTTAAGATGCTGCATTTTTTGAGCTTTAGACAACATGGGATTGTTATGCACGCTTTCGACGTAAAGATCTTTAAATGTTAACCACTGGTTGTAGTTACCATTGAAATCCGGTATAACAATTTTCGGTGTAGCCCTTTCGTAATGCGAGTTATTCCAGATATTATGTTGCAGCTTCTTACGTAGGTTATCGTAGATATTTTCTATAGTTTCATATTTTTGTTTGTACGTGGAATCTTCATCCCGTGATATATAGTCGAGTTCCCAGTTAGTTTTTTCTATTTGATCCCATTTTATTTTCAACATGTTTAAGTTATCTTCAAGTTCCCATTTTTCCTTCATTGAATCAAAGTTAATTTTCTCCACAGTCCGCTCGAAAGCTCGAAAGTTACAGAATTGTTGCCGTAAAAGATCTTGTTGTTTTTCAGTTGACTCATTAGTTTCCCGTGGAGGTGCGTGAAATTTAATATCTTCGAAATTAAATTTTGACTTGTTTTCTTTGACTTCTTTAGGTGACGCCGTAGGAGTATTTTGAAGTTTACTTGTAGATGCCGATGGTAGCCCCGCTTTTCTCTTTAGTATGTCTTGTAAAATATCTTCGTACATCCTCTTTGTTTTGTTGAAAACATCATCGTTGAAGTATTGATTATCCGTTTTTTCAGTTTTTTCCAGTAGCTGATGGTTGTATACAAATTTCTCCCAGTTTGAGTTCAGACGAGAAAGACGATCTTCTAAGTAAGCCAAGGTCTTCCTGCTTGGACTATCTTTTTTATAGTTGTTGTTTAGTTGTTTCAGTTCTCCAAAAATAATTTCTTGGCGGCTAATGATATCCTGGACGTTCTGAGCCATTGTTGTTTGCAGTTGCAGATAAGTTGTAAATTATTAAGTTAAGTTTGTTTACCGTAGAACTGTTTCGTCGCAGTGTCGTTAGTTCAGTTTAATCTCGAAATTGTTTCGCAGATCTTGATTTCTCGAAGGTCCACTTTTTCTTTATCTTGAGCTAGTAGGACCAATTCGTTGATCTTGAAGCTCGAAGTACCAATTTCGTGATCTTGAAGCTCGAAGTACCAATTTCGTGATCTTGAAGCTCGAAGGACCAAACTTTCATGTATGGCTCGTAGTAGTGTTGAGTTGATATAAACCACAGGATTAGCGAGTAAAAGTTTATTAAGTTAGTTACAAAGTTTTAAGTTTAAGTTGGATGCCAATCCGCGGTAAAAGCCGCCCGTCAACTGCCTTTTAATTGTATAAATAATTGACTTAAATATATTTCGTTCTAATGCGTCATAAACGAGGTCGCGGTGTCAGCTATATAAAATCTGTACGTAAACCGTACAGTTATAATGTGCCAAAAAAACTATAAAATATATTTTTTTGTTGATATCAATAATACAGGTTGTTTTGATTTAAGAGATCACTTATTGTAATCGTATCACTACTGGGAGTTTGGGGTCTTGCACCACCACCAGTTTTATTAATAGCTTGTTTAAATGAGCTCATGTCTTTTCGGGCTTTTATTTTCATACTTTTCACCTACAACAACCTCATATAGATCTTGAAGCTTCAAACAAGTGATTACAGACAGGCAGTTTATTCCCGGAAACAGAAGGTTCTATTATCGCAATTCAGGATCAAATAATAAACACTAAAAAAATTATGAAATATATTTATTTATCAAAAGAGATGTCGGTCCGGGAGGCGGTGGCGCTGTGGGCGGTGTGGGCGGCCCGTGCAGCGCGGGCGGCGCGCGAGGCGCGGGCGTATCGCTTAACGGCGCGGGCGGCACGCGCGGCGGCGGCCCGAGCTGCTGCTGCACGGGCGGCGAGGGCGGTAGAAAGGCGGACTGCGCTCGCGACGCGGAGAGCCGCAACGCGTGCGGCGCGCGTTGCGCGAGCTGCGGCTTCTCGCTTTCTCATTGCAACTGTGGGATACGTTTTAATATATTTATTGGGATTTTGGTAATATTTTCAGTTAAACACGTAGATTTCTGATTACAATGAGTTTTATTTAAACACTTGAACATTACAGTACATAGCTTATAGAATGAACTCTGTGACATCGATCGAGTATCACTACTCCGGGGTACAATAGGAACGTTTTTTCGTACATTTTCATTAATAAAGCAATTTGTTAACAGTAAAAAACATAATTGGAGGATCATTTATAGAGATATCGATCATCCTGAAGTACATCTCGCGGGTTATTGGCTCTCTTAAACGTGTTATCACAAAATAAAAGGTAAAGGGCATCCCACCGGCGGATGACGCATCGATCGCTGACCAAGCTTAACGAATGCCATCGATTTATAGAACTTTTAGTAATATAATCATTAAAATGAATGCATTGCCTATTTTTTAGGCCATTAAAAGAGGGAACTGAAGGGCCGGGACGCGGCTGTGGTGAGAAAAATTTTGAACTACGAAGAAATCGTCTTTCAACTGTCGGCAAAAAATAGGAAGGAATTTAACGGGCTAATACTGGCGATATATCAAAAATATGTACTCACTATCATAGAGCCTGGCCTCAGCTAACCTAGCTTCCCTTCCCGACATCGTGGATAAAAATAATAAATAACTATAATATATGTCAAATAATATATGTACAAACAAAATAATATATGTCAAAGTCAAATAATTTTATTCAAAATAAGAAGTTACATGTTTCATTTTTTGAACGTGAGAAGAACCGGCGCAAGAAACGAGGCGGGACTTATTTTTTTAAATCAATTATACAAAATCACATTTCAACGTTTCCGACAATGATACTTTGAAATAGACTGGAGCGAGCATTTCATTCCCAAGGCGTGTTATCATTTACATAATCATTACTTTGGTAATAACCTTTAACACACAAACGTCTTTTCACAACTCTTTTAAATTGTGATATAGAACATTCTCGGACGTTTTCTGGGATCCTATTGTAAAAGCGTACACATTGTCCCATAAAAGAATTGCGGACCCGATGTAATCGGGTTACAGGTGCAATAAGTTTACTCCTATTTCTAGTATTGATATTATGTATATCACCAATTTTGGCAAAATCTTTAATATTTTTCTTAATATACATAACATTTTCAAAAATGTATTGAGATGCAACTGTCAAAATATTTATTTCTTTAAATTTTTGCCTTAACGACTCTTTTGGGCCTAAATTATAGATTGCGCGAATAGCTCGCTTCTGCAAGACAAAAATTGATTTAATACCGGCTGCATTATACCAAAGTAGAATGCCGTAGGAACAATTAACAATTATAAATCAAACAACGAACCACAATATTAATTATATAATCTACTAATTTATTTTTATGTAGAACACATTGAATACAATGAAAATCACATAATATAAATATAGCAGTTTTAATTCTTTCTTTTTTTTAACTATTTTATTAAATACATCTTGGTTATCTGAAATTAATTTAATAAATTCTTTGCTGGAAGTGCAAAGTCGATCTGCAAATTCTCTCGGCCGGTTTCTGAATTGAGAAAAACGTTTTTGTCGAAAAACATCGCTGTTCTCCATGACTGTACAAACAATTCGAATAAACACGTAAATTGCTTACTGTGTTTTTGCGTGCATTTCCGTTCATTGCAAGGAATTTGTTACAATTCATCAACACGTGATCTCTTTTGCAAAGCGGGCAGATTTTTGTTGTTGCGAAGTGTGTGTTTGCCGTCTTTTGGAACTTATTAAAGTACGACGACCTCGGCGTATTATATTTATAATTATTATTGCGATTTGTTGACAAATTATTGAAGTATTTATTTGGTGGCGTATATTTAGTTGGAGATGATTTTTGATGATAAGTTCCTTGTAATGCTTCCAAAGCCATAAATTTTGATTCTAAAAAATTTATAAATTCTTCCTAATTAGGGAAATCTCTCGGTTGCTTGAGGTCTTTGATGTATTCGTTGTAGGTTGGTTTATCCAGTTTTTGCATTAATAAATGAACAATAATCGGATCCCAATTGGTTATGTCCAAACCAATATTACTAAGCCCGTTTAAACATTCTAATATGACGTCATGTAACTTTCTTATGCTGGCTGCGCTTGCTTCTTGTATTGAATTTTGGTTCAATAATGTATTTATGTAAGATGTAAATAAAAGTCGTTTGTTGTCATAGCGATGAGTAAGAATCTCCCAGCAAGATGTGTAGTTTTCAGCACTGATCCCGAGATGTTGAACTAGTTTCTCCGCTTCGAACTTTAATTTAGTTTTAAGATGCTGCATTTTTTGAGCTTTAGACAACATGGGATTGTTATGCACGCTTTCGACGTAAAGATCTTTAAATGTTAACCACTGGTTGTAGTTACCATTGAAATCCGGTATAACAATTTTCGGTGTAGCCCTTTCGTAATGCGAGTTATTCCAGATATTATGTTGCAGCTTCTTACGTAGGTTATCGTAGATATTTTCTATAGTTTCATATTTTTGTTTGTACGTGGAATCTTCATCCCGTGATATATAGTCGAGTTCCCAGTTAGTTTTTTCTATTTGATCCCATTTTATTTTCAACATGTTTAAGTTATCTTCAAGTTCCCATTTTTCCTTCATTGAATCAAAGTTAATTTTCTCCACAGTCCGCTCGAAAGCTCGAAAGTTACAGAATTGTTGCCGTAAAAGATCTTGTTGTTTTTCAGTTGACTCATTAGTTTCCCGTGGAGGTGCGTGAAATTTAATATCTTCGAAATTAAATTTTGACTTGTTTTCTTTGACTTCTTTAGGTGACGCCGTAGGAGTATTTTGAAGTTTACTTGTAGATGCCGATGGTAGCCCCGCTTTTCTCTTTAGTATGTCTTGTAAAATATCTTCGTACATCCTCTTTGTTTTGTTGAAAACATCATCGTTGAAGTATTGATTATCCGTTTTTTCAGTTTTTTCCAGTAGCTGATGGTTGTATACAAATTTCTCCCAGTTTGAGTTCAGACGAGAAAGACGATCTTCTAAGTAAGCCAAGGTCTTCCTGCTTGGACTATCTTTTTTATAGTTGTTGTTTAGTTGTTTCAGTTCTCCAAAAATAATTTCTTGGCGGCTAATGATATCCTGGACGTTCTGAGCCATTGTTGTTTGCAGTTGCAGATAAGTTGTAAATTATTAAGTTAAGTTTGTTTACCGTAGAACTGTTTCGTCGCAGTGTCGTTAGTTCAGTTTAATCTCGAAATTGTTTCGCAGATCTTGATTTCTCGAAGGTCCACTTTTTCTTTATCTTGAGCTAGTAGGACCAATTCGTTGATCTTGAAGCTCGAAGTACCAATTTCGTGATCTTGAAGCTCGAAGGACCAAACTTTCATGTATGGCTCGTAGTAGTGTTGAGTTGATATAAACCACAGGATTAGCGAGTAAAAGTTTATTAAGTTAGTTACAAAGTTTTAAGTTTAAGTTGGATGCCAATCCGCGGTAAAAGCCGCCCGTCAACTGCCTTTTAATTGTATAAATAATTGACTTAAATATATTTCGTTCTAATGCGTCATAAACGAGGTCGCGGTGTCAGCTATATAAAATCTGTACGTAAACCGTACAGTTATAATGTGCCAAAAAAACTATAAAATATATATTTTTTGTTGATATCAATAATACAGGTTGTTTTGATTTAAGAGATCACTTATTGTAATCGTATCACTACTGAATACTACTACTATACTATACTACTTTATTAATAGCTTGTTTAATTGAGCCCATGTCTTTTCGGGCTTTTATTTTCATACTTTTCACCTACAACAACCTCATGTAGATCTTGAAGCTTCAAACAAGTGATTACAGACAGGCAGTTTATTCCCGGAAACAGAAGGTTCTATTATCGCAATTCAGGATCAAATAATAAACACTAAAAAAATTATGAAATATATTTATTTATCAAAAGAGATGTCGGTCCGGGAGGCGGTGGCGCTGTGGGCGGTGTGGGCGGCCCGTGCAGCGCGGGCGGCGCGCGAGGCGCGGGCGTATCGCTTAACGGCGCGGGCGGCACGCGCGGCGGCGGCCCGAGCTGCTGCTGCACGGGCGGCGAGGGCGGTAGAAAGGCGGACTGCGCTCGCGACGCGGAGAGCCGCAACGCGTGCGGCGCGCGTTGCGCGAGCTGCGGCTTCTCGCTTTCTCATTGCAACTGTGGGATACGTTTTAATATATTTAATAAAGTTATTGTGGCTTGTGTTGTGTTGCATAACATGACTCTTCATCTTGAGGATTACATTGTGCAAGATGAACTTGCACAAGAAGACCACTATGATGAAACCGTACCCCAAGCCCATACACAACATTTTGCTGCTAGAACAGCAATTGTGGAAAATTATTTCTCAACATAGAAATAGAATATATATCTCTCATTATATAAGTGTATTTTGACATGTATTTTACCACAGCAGTGTTTTAAGTTTATTATTATTATTAAGAATAGAATAAAATACTTTCCATAGTTAGATTTGTTACTTGTATGTATCAAAATTATTTTGTTTATGCTCTTATCATGGCACATTGTACTATGTTCAATTTAAATCAGTAAAAAAAGTGTTAAATTTAGTATTAGTATATAGATTCCTTGTACATTTTGTTTATAAAAAATATTTTGTGTATAATATAAGGCTAATAAATAAAACATTTTTTGCATAACATTTGTTTTTTTTTAAATTCTTATTAAAACTTAACAGGCTCAAAAATCACATAATATATTGACAAAAATACTGTAAAATATTAACATAAGTATACATTTAGGAACATATTATTTGTAAATATTTCTATAATACTAATGTTCCATAACAATATCAGTCCACACTAAAATTAAACAAAATAAAACAGTAAAAAAATTAAACATTTATAAGTATGATGATAGTCCTAATTATTTTTTGCCTTTTCTCGTTGAATCTTTAATATTTCAATTTCTATGTCATACTTCTTTTTCTCATATCTAAACCTTTGCATTTCAGTTTGTTTTTTGGTAACAGGCCAACTCTATTTTTTTTTTAAATAAATTCTTTTTAACATTTCTGCTGAATGCATTTTTGATAATGTAATTCTTCTTATTTTTTGTTTCTTTTTCCTATGTATGGATGGATTGGATTTGTGTTCTGGCTCTTTTTTGGAATTTTCTTCAACATTTTCTCCTGAAAAATTTAATTTTAATAATTATATGAATATGTTATTGTCTGTTATAAAATTTAAGATCTAGGCCTACCAAAATATTCAGCTGCTTCATCATATGGGTTTACATCGGGATGGATTTGATTGTCCAAAACTGAAAGTATTTGATATTCACTCTCCGTTATAGTAGGTGTAAAGGATCCACCACCGGTTTTCTTAATATTTTTCTGAAAAAATATTGAGGGCGTTGAAAACAATTTTAACATAAATTTTAAGTTTGTATTATTGTTTATTTGAAAAACATAAAAATAGGATTTGAACTGGCACTGTTTGGAAACTGTTCAACCACCACAAGAGGTGAAATTTTATTAGTTTCCCAAAATAATATTTTATTTCTAATGTATATTCATGTATTTGTTGTGTCATAAATATATAAATATATATCAATTATTTAATAAAATTAAAGGTGTGACTCAAAATACATACACTTTCATTATTTGCTTCTTTGACAACCACAGTTTGCTCGTCTTGGCTACTCGTTGATGGTTGTGTGAAAAAGTTTTCAAGTTCAAAATTTTCGTAGTTCAAAATTTTTCTCACCACAGCCGCGTCCCGGCCCTTCAGTTCCCTCTTTTAATGGCCTAAAAAATAGGCAATGCATTCATTTTAATGATTATATTACTAAAAGTTCTATAAATCGATGGCATTCGTTAGGCTTGGTCAGCGATCGATGCGTCATCCGCCGGTGGGATGCCCTTTACCTTTTATTTTGTGATAACACGTTTAAGAGAGCCAATAACCCGCGAGATGTACTTCAGGATGATCGATATCTCTATAAATGATCCTCCAATTATGTTTTTTACTGTTAACAAATTGCTTTATTAATGAAAATGTACGAAAAAACGTTCCTATTGTACCCCGGAGTAGTGATACTCGATCGATGTCACAGAGTTCATTCTATAAGCTATCGGCCGGTTTCTGAATTGAGAAAAGTACAAAATCTCAACTGAGAATTCTCAAGTGGTTGAGTACGCACTTAAGTTTTTTGCGTTTCACACTTCAAAACGTACTTTCGTCAAACTGTAATCAACTGATCATTTGCTCAAATACCTTTGAGCACGGCTGTTACGTTCCCATACACGTATAAAAACCGATACTTATCGGCAATCTGTGAAATTGTGTATTAGTTTTAAGTGTAAAACAAAATTAACATTCCTAAATGTATAACGTATTCGTATAATTAATATTTCATGTAGTAGTGCTATTTAAAACTAATAGTTTCAAATAATTAAATATTCATAATTGTTCATTGTCAAGTCATTGATTGTGTTTCACATGTTTAAATAAAACGGACTATTAGTGTCAACTGGAAAATAAATATAAACAACGGAGTGAGTTTATTTCTAATATATAAGCTCTGAAATGGATAAAAAACAAAAAACTAAGCGGTCACCTAACTACACTTTAGAAGAAAAAAATAATCTGCTTTCAATAGTATCAAAGTGTGTTCAATAACATTGCTACACTGTTCTCAATATTTATGGCATTATTGTTGTAATATTAGTTCTACTTTTTATTATTATGCTTCAGATACCAAAACGTTATAGATTGTAAGAGGACAGGAGCATATTTTGTGCAACAAAAAAGGCAGCCTGGAAATCCGTTGTTATGGAATACAACAGCATATGTACGACTGGGAACAGACGAGAAGACATGCTAAAACATTTTTATAATAATATTAAGCATCGCGCAAGAAAAGATTCTGCCATCAAAAATGTCAGTATTAATAACAAATTATATCAGCATAGCCATTTTCGAAAATATTTGTAATTAATAAAAGAAACCATAAAAATACCATAACTAATATTATATAAATGCTTAGAAAAAAAGATACTCGGAGCAACTGTCTCTTCAAACGACAAATGAAAACTTTTTCACACAACCATCAACGAGTAGCCAAGACGAGCAAACTGTGGTTGTCAAAGAAGCAAATAATGAAAGTGTATGTATTTTGAGTCACACCTTTAATTTTATTAAATAATTGATATATATTTATATATTTATGACACAACAAATACATGAATATACATTAGAAATAAAATATTATTTTGGGAAACTAATAAAATTTCACCTCTTGTGGTGGTTGAACGGTTTCCAAACAGTGCCAGTTCAAATCCTATTTTTATGTTTTTCAAATAAACAATAATACAAACTTAAAATTTATGTTAAAATTGTTTTCAACTCCCTCAATATTTTTTCAGAAAAATATTAAGAAAACCGGTGGTGGATCCTTTACACCTACTATAACGGAGAGTGAATATCAAATACTTTCAGTTTTGGACAATCAAATCCATCCCGATGTAAACCCATATGATGAAGCAGCTGAATATTTTGGTAGGCCTAGATCTTAAATTTTATAACAGACAATAACATATTCATATAATTATTAAAATTAAATTTTTCAGGAGAAAATGTTGAAGAAAATTCCAAAAAAGAGCCAGAACACAAATCCAATCCATCCATACATAGGAAAAAGAAACAAAAAATAAGAAGAATTACATTAT